>CM059432.1:113068286-113533443 GCA_030390025.1 Squalus acanthias
CTCTACCCCTGGTCTAGGAATCAGTGTACACCAGGTCTAGGAATTACTGTACACCCGGTCTAGGAATCACTGTACACCCAGTCTAGGAATCAGTGTACGCCCCGTCTAGGAATTATTGTTCACCCGGTCTAGGAACTACTGTACACCCGGTCTAGAAATCAGTGTACACTCGGTGCAGGAATCACTATGCACCCGATATTGGAATCACTGTACACCTGACTAGAAACTACTGTGCACCCCGGTCTAGGAATCACTGTACATCCGGTCTAGGAACTAATGGGCACCCCCAGTCTAGGAATCACTGTACACCCGGACAAAGAATCACATTACACACGGTCTAGGAATCACTGTACACCCAGTCTAGTAATCACTGTACACTCAGTCTAGGAATCACTGTACACCCGATTGAGGAATCACTGTACACCCAGTCTTGGAATCACTGTACACCTGCTCTAGGAATCACTGTACACCCGGACTTGGAATCACTGTACACCCGGTCAAGGAATCACTGTACACCAGTTCTAGGAATCACTGTACACACAGTCTTGGAATCACTGTAAACCCACTCTAGGAATTACTGTACACCCGGTCTAGGAATCACTGCACAACCGGTCTATAAATTATTGTACTCCCGTTCTAGGATTAACTGTACACTCGATCTAGGAATAACTGAACACCCGGTCTAGGAATCACTGTACACCAGCTCTAGGAATCACTGTACACCCATTCTAGGAATCACTGTAAACCCGATCTTGGAATCACTGCACAACCGGTCTAGAAATTACTGTACACCCGGTCTAGGAATCATTTTACACCCGGTCTAGGATTAACTGTACACTCAATCTGGGAATAACTGAACACCCGGACTAGGAATCACATTAAACACGGTCTAGGATTCAGTGTACACCAGGTCTTGGAATCACTGTACACCCGGTCTCGGAATCACTGTACACCCGTTCTAGGAATCACTGTACACCTGGCCTAGAACTACTGTGCTCCCGGTCTCGGAATCACTTTCGACCCGATCTAGGAATCACTGTACACCCGGTCTAGGAATCACTGTACACCTGGTCTAGGAATCACTTTTCACCCGGTCTAGGAATCGCTGTACACCCGTATTTGGAATCATAGAATCATAGAAGATAGGAGCAGGAGTAGGCCATTCGGCCCCTCTACCCTGCTCCGCCATTCAATGCGATCATGGCTGATCATCCAAATTCAGTACCCTGTCCCGGCTTTCTCCCCATATCCCTTGATCCCTTTAGCTTTAAGAAATATATCTAACTCCTTCTTCAATATATTTAATGAATTGGCCTCAACTGCCTTCTGTGGCAGAGAATTCCACAGGTTCACCACTGTCTGGGTGAAGAAATTCCTCCTCCTTTCTGTCCTAAATGGCTTACCCCTTATCCTCAGACTGTGACCCCTGGTTCTGGGCTCCCCGAACATCGGGAACATCCTTCCTGCATCTAGTTTGTCCTGTCCTGTCAGAATTTTATAAGTTTCAATGAGATCCCCTCTCATTCTTCTAAACTCCAGCGAGTATAAGCCCAATCGACCCAATCTCTCTTCATACGCCATTCCTGCCATCCCAGGTATCAGCCTTGTGAATCTTCGCTGAACTCCTTCCATGGCAAGAACATCCTTCCTCAGATAAGGCGACCAAAACTGCACACAGTATTCAAGGTGTGGTCTCACCAAGGCCGTGTACAACTGCAGCAAGACATCCTTGATCCTGTACTCAAACCCTCTCGCTATGAAGACCAACATACCATTTGCCTTCTTAACCGCCTGCTGCACCTGCATGCTTACCTTCAGCGACTGGTGCACAAGGACACTCAGGTCTCGTTGCACTTCCCCTTCTCCCAATCTATTGCCATTCAGATAATAATCTGCCTTTCTGTTTTTGACACCAAAGTGGATAACCTCGCATTTATCCACGTTATATTGCATCTGCCACGCTTCTGCCCAATCACCCAACCTGTCCAAATCATCCTGGAGTTACTCTGCATCTTCCTCGCAGCACACATGCCCACCCAGTTTTGTGACGTCTGCAAACTTGGAGATATTACATCTAGTTCCCTTGTCTAGATCATTAATATATATTGTGAATAGCTGGGGTCCAAGGACCGATCCCTGCGGTACCCCACTAGTCACTGCCTGCTACTTGGAAAAAGACCCGTTTATTCCAACTCTTTGCTTTCTGTCTGCCAACCAGTTCTCTATCCAAGTCCATACCTAGCCCCCAATCCCATGTGCCTTAACTTTACACGCTAATCTCTTATGCGGGACCTTATCAAAAGCCTTTTGGAAGTCCAAATACACCACATCCACTGCTTCTCCCTTATCTATTTTACCAGTTACATTCTCAAAAAATCACTGTACACCCGGTCTAGGAATCACTGTACCACCCGGTCAAGGAATCATTGTACACCAGTTCTAGGAATCACTGCACACCCGGTCTCGGAATTACTGTACACCCGGTCTAGGAATTAGTGTGCACCCCTTCCAGGAATCACTGTACACCAGGTCTAGGAATCACTGTACACCCGGTCTAGGAAATATTGTACACCCATTCAAGGAATCACTGTACATCCAGTCTAGGAATCACTATACACCCGGTCTAGGAATCCCTGTACACCCGATCTCGGAATTACAGAATCCCCGGTATAGGAATCATTGTACACCTGGTTAAGATATCACTGTATACCTGGTCTAGGTATCACTGTACATCCGGTCTAGGAATCACTGTACACTGGGTCTAGGAATCACTGAACTCCCACTCTAGGAATCATTGTCCACCCAGTCTAGAAATCACTGTACACCCGGTCTAGGTATCACTGTGCACCCGGTCTAGGAATCACTGTACTCCCGGTCAAGTAATTACTGTATACCCGGTCTAGTAATCACTGTACACCCGGTCTAGGAATCACATTGCACATGGTCTAGGAGTCACTGTACACCCGGTCTAGGAATCACTGTACAGCCGGTCTAGCAATCAATGTACACCAGTTCTAGGAATCACTGTACACCCAGTCTAGGAATCATTGTACACCCGGTCTCGGAATTACAGAATCCCTGGTCTAGGAATCACTGTGCACCCAGTCTAGGAATCATTGTACACCCGGTTAAGATATCACTGTATACCTGGTCTAGGTATCACTGTACATCCGGTCTAGGAATCACTGTATACTGGGTCTAGGAATCGCTGTACACCCACTCTAGGAATTACGGTACACCCGGTCTTGGAATCACTCTACACCCGATCTAGGAATTACTGTACCCCCTGTCTAGGATTCACTGTCTACCCAGTCTAGAAATCACTGTACACCCGGTCTAGGTATCACTGTACACCCGGTCTAGGAATCACTGTACACCCGGTCAAGTAATTACTGCATACCCGGTCTAGTAATCACTGTACACCCGGTCTTGGAATCACATTACACATGGTCGAGGAGTCACTGTACACCCGGTCTAGGAATGACTGTACTCCTGGTCTAAGAATCACTGTACACCCGGTCTAGCAATCAATGTACACCAGTTCTAGGAATCACTGTACACCCGGTCTAGGAATCACTGTGCACCCAGTCTATGAATCACTATACACCTGCTCTAGGAATCACTGGACACCCGGTCTAGGAATTACAGAATCCCCGGTCTAGGAATCACTGTGCACCCAGTCTCGGAATCATTGTACACCCGGTTACGGTATCACTGTACACCTGGTCTAGGTATCACTGTACACCCGGTCTAGGAATCACTGTACACTGGGTTTAGGAATCACTGTAAACCCGGTCTAGGAATCACTATAACACAGGGTCTTGGAATCACTGCACACCAGTTTAAAGAATCATTGTACACCCGTTCTAGGAATCGCTGTACACGCACTCTAGGAATTACAGTACACCCGTTCTTGGAATCACTGTACACCCGATCTAGGAATCACTGTACACCCGATCTAGGAATTACTGTTCACCCGGTTTAGCTATCACTGTACACCCGGTCTAGGTATCACTGTACACCCGGTCTAGGGATCACTGTACACCCGGTCTAGGAATCACTGTACACCCGGTCTAGGTATCACTGTACACCCGGCCTAGGAATCACTGTACACCCGGTCAAGTAATTGCTGTACACCCGGACTAGTAATCACTGTACACCCGGTCTAGGAATAACATTAAACATGGTCTAGGAGTCACTGTACACCCGGTCTAGGAATTACTGTACTCCTGGTCTTAGAATCACTGTACACCCGGTCTAGGAATCACTGTACACCCGATCTCGGAATTACAGAATCTCCGGTCTAGGAATCACTGTGCACCCAGTCTAGGAATCATTGTACACCCGGTTAAGATATCACTGTATACCTGGTCTAGGTATCACTGTACATCCGGTCTAGGAATCACTGTACACTGGGTCGAGGAATCACTGAACTCCCACTCTGTGAATTACTGTACACCCGGTCTTGGAATCACTGTACACCCGATCTAGGAATTACTGTACCCCCTGTCTAGGAATCACTGTCCACCCAGTCTAGAAATCACTGTACACCCGGTCTAGGAATCACTGTACACCCGGTCAAGTAATTACTGTATACCCAGTCTAGGAATCGCTGTACACCCACTCTAGGAATTACTGTACACCCGTTCTTGGAATCACTGTACACCCGATCTAGGAATCACTGTACACCCGATCTAGAAATTAATGTACCCACTGTCTAGGAATCACTGTCCATCCAGTCTAGGTATCACTGTACACCCGGTCTAGGGATCACTGTACAGCCGGTCTAGGAATCACTGTCCACCCGGTCAAGTAATTAGTGTACACCCGGACTAGTAATCACTGTACACCCGGTCTAGGTATCACTGTACACCTGGTCTAGGAATCACTGTACACCAGGTCTAGGGATTACTGTAATCCTGGTCTAAGAATCACTGTACACCCAGTCTATGAATCACTATACACCAGGTATAGGAATCACTGTACATCCAGTCTGGGAATTACTGTATACCCGGTCTAGGAATCACTGTACACCCGGACTAGGACTTACAGAACCCCCGATCTAGGAATCACTGTACACCCGGTCTAGGAATCACTGTACACCCGGTCTAGGAATCAATGTACACCCGGTCTGGGAATTACTGAATACCCGGTCTAGGAATCACTGTACACCCGGACTAGGACTTACAGAACCCCCGATCTAGGAATCACTGTACACCCGGTCTAGGAATCACTGTACACCCGGTCTAGGAATCACTGTACACCCAGTCTAGGAGTCACTGTACATCCTGTCTAGGGATTACTGTACACCCGGTCTAGGAATTAGTGTACACCCGGTCTAGGAATCACTGTACACCCGGTTTAGGAATTATTGTACACCCGTTCAAGGAATCACTGTACACCCATTCTAGGAATCACTGTACACCCGATCTAGGAATTACAGAATCCCTGTTCTAGGAATCACTGTGCACCCAGTCTAGGAATCATTGTACACCCGGTTAAGTTGTCACTGTACACCTGGTCTAGGTATCACTGTACACCCGGTCTAGGAATCACTGTACACTGGGTTTAGGAATCACTGTAAACCTGGTCTAGGAATCACTGTAACACCGGGTCTTGGAATCACTGCTCACCAGTTTAAAGAATCATTGTACACCTGTTCTCGGAATCGCTGTACACCCACTCTAGGAATTACTGTACACCCGGTCTTGGAATCACTGTACACCCGATCTAGGAATTACTGTACACCCAGTTTAGCTATCACTGTACACCCAGTCTAGGTATCACTGTACACCTGGTCTAGGGATCACTGTACACCCGGTCTAGGAATCACTGTCCACCCGGTCAAGTAATTACTGTACACCCGGACTCGTAATCACTGTACACCCGGTCTAGGAATCACATTACACATGGTCTAGGAGTCACTGTACACCCGGTCTAGGAATTACTGTACTCCTGGTCTAAGAATCACTGTACACCCGGTCTAGGAATCAATGTACACCAGTTCTAGGAATCACTGTACACCCGGTGTAGGAATCACTGTACACCCGGTCTATGTATCACTCTACACCAGGTATAGGAATCACTGTACACCCAGTCTGGGAATTACTGTACACCCGGTCTTGGAGTCACTGTACACCCGATCTAGGAATCATTGTACACCCGGTTAAGATATCACTGTATACCTGGTCTAGGTATCACTGTACATCCGGTCTAGGAATCACTGTACACTGGGTCTAGGAATCACTGAACTCCCACTCTAGGAATTACTGTACACCCGGTCTTGGAATCACTGTACACCCGATCTAGGAATTACTGTACCCACTGTCTAGGAATCACTGTCCACCCAGTCTAGAAATCACTGTACACCCGGTCTAGGAATCCCTGTACACCCGATCTCGGAATTACAGAATCCCCGGTATAGGAATCATTGTACACCTGGTTAAGATATCACTGTATACCTGGTCTAGGTATCACTGTACATCCGGTCTAGGAATCACTGTACACTGGGTCTAGGAATCACTGAACTCCCACTCTAGGAATCATTGTCCACCCAGTCTAGAAATCACTGTACACCCGGTCTAGGTATCACTGTGCACCCGGTCTAGGAATCACTGTACTCCCGGTCAAGTAATTACTGTATACCCGGTCTAGTAATCACTGTACACCCGGTCTAGGAATCACATTGCACATGGTCTAGGAGTCACTGTACACCCGGTCTAGGAATCACTGTACAGCCGGTCTAGCAATCAATGTACACCAGTTCTAGGAATCACTGTACACCCAGTCTAGGAATCATTGTACACCCGGTCTCGGAATTACAGAATCCCTGGTATAGGAATCACTGTGCACCCAGTCTAGGAATCATTGTACACCCGGTTAAGATATCACTGTATACCTGGTCTAGGTATCACTGTACATCCGGTCTAGGAATCACTGTATACTGGGTCTAGGAATCGCTGTACACCCACTCTAGGAATTACGGTACACCCGGTCTTGGAATCACTCTACACCCGATCTAGGAATTACTGTACCCCCTGTCTAGGAATCACTGTCTACCCAGTCTAGAAATCACTGTACACCCGGTCTAGGTATCACTGTACACCCGGTCTAGGAATCACTGTACACCCGGTCAAGTAATTACTGCATACCCGGTCTAGTAATCACTGTACACCCGGTCTTGGAATCACATTACACATGGTCTCGGAGTCACTGTACACCCGGTCTAGGAATGACTGTACTCCTGGTCTAAGAATCACTGTACACCCGGTCTAGCAATCAATGTACACCAGTTCTAGGAATCACTGTACACCCGGTCTAGGAATCACTGTGCACCCAGTCTATGAATCACTATACACCTGCTCTAGGAATCACTGTACACCCGGTCTAGGAATTACAGAATCCCCGGTCTAGGAATCACTGTGCACCCAGTCTCGGAATCATTGTACACCCGGTTACGGTATCACTGTACACCTGGTCTAGGTATCACTGTACACCCGGTCTAGGAATCACTGTACACTGGGTTTAGGAATCACTGTAAACCCGGTCTAGGAATCACTATAACACAGGGTCTTGGAATCACTGCACACCAGTTTAAAGAATCATTGTACACCCGTTCTAGGAATCGCTGTACACGCACTCTAGGAATTACAGTACACCCGTTCTTGGAATCACTGTACACCCGATCTAGTAATCACTGTACACCCGATCTAGGAATTACTGTTCACCCGGTTTAGCTATCACTGTACACCCGGTCTAGGTATCACTGTACACCCGGTCTAGGGATCACTGTACACCCGGTCTAGGAATCACTGTACACCCGGTCTAGGTATCACTGTACACCCGGCCTAGGAATCACTGTACACCCGGTCAAGTAATTGCTGTACACCCGGACTAGTAATCACTGTACACCCGGTCTAGGAATCACATTAAACATGGTCTAGGAGTCACTGTACACCCGGTCTAGGAATTACTGTACTCCTGGTCTTAGAATCACTGTACACCCGGTCTAGGAATCACTGTACACCCGATCTCGGAATTACAGAATCTCCGGTCTAGGAATCACTGTGCACCCAGTCTAGGAATCATTGTACACCCGGTTAAGATATCACTGTATACCTGGTCTAGGTATCACTGTACATCCGGTCTAGGAATCACTGTACACTGGGTCGAGGAATCACTGAACTCCCACTCTGTGAATTACTGTACACCCGGTCTTGGAATCACTGTACACCCGATCTAGGAATTACTGTACCCCCTGTCTAGGAATCACTGTCCACCCAGTCTAGAAATCACTGTACACCCGGTCTAGGTATCACTGTACACCCGGTCTAGGAATCACTGTACACCCGGTCAAGTAATTACTGTATACCCAGTCTAGGAATCGCTGTACACCCACTCTAGGAATTACTGTACACCCGTTCTTGGAATCACTGTACACCCGATCTAGGAATCACTGTACACCCGATCTAGAAATTAATGTACCCACTGTCTAGGAATCACTGTCCATCCAGTCTAGGTATCACTGTACACCCGGTCTAGGGATCACTGTACAGCCGGTCTAGGAATCACTGTCCACCCGGTCAAGTAATTAGTGTACACCCGGACTAGTAATCACTGTACACCCGGTCTAGGTATCACTGTACACCTGGTCTAGGAATCACTGTACACCAGGTCTAGGGATTACTGTAATCCTGGTCTAAGAATCACTGTACACCCAGTCTATGAATCACTATACACCAGGTATAGGAATCACTGTACATCCAGTCTGGGAATTACTGTATACCCGGTCTAGGAATCACTGTACACCCGGACTAGGACTTACAGAACCCCCGATCTAGGAATCACTGTACACCCGGTCTAGGAATCACTGTACACCCGGTCTAGGAATCAATGTACACCCGGTCTGGGAATTACTGAATACCCGGTCTAGGAATCACTGTACACCCGGACTAGGACTTACAGAACCCCCGATCTAGGAATCACTGTACACCCGGTCTAGGAATCACTGTACACCCGGTCTAGGAATCACTGTACACCCGGTCTAGGAGTCACTGTACATCCTGTCTAGGGATTACTGTACACCCGGTCTAGGAATTAGTGTACACCCGGTCTAGGAATCACTGTACACCCGGTTTAGGAATTATTGTACACCCGTTCAAGGAATCACTGTACACCCATTCTAGGAATCACTGTACACCCGATCTAGGAATTACAGAATCCCTGTTCTAGGAATCACTGTGCACCCAGTCTAGGAATCATTGTACACCCGGTTAAGTTGTCACTGTACACCTGGTCTAGGTATCACTGTACACCCGGTCTAGGAATCACTGTACACTGGGTTTAGGAATCACTGTAAACCTGGTCTAGGAATCACTGTAACACCGGGTCTTGGAATCACTGCTCACCAGTTTAAAGAATCATTGTACACCTGTTCTCGGAATCGCTGTACACCCACTCTAGGAATTACTGTACACCCGGTCTTGGAATTACTGTACACCCGATCTAGGAATTACTGTACACCCAGTTTAGCTATCACTGTACACCCAGTCTAGGTATCACTGTACACCTGGTATAGGAATCACTGTACACCCGGTCTAGGAATCACTGTCCACCCGGTCAAGTAATTACTGTACACCCGGACTCGTAATCACTGTACACCCGGTCTAGGAATCACATTACACATGGTCTAGGAGTCACTGTACACCCGGTCTAGGAATTACTGTACTCCTGGTCTAAGAATCACTGTACACCCGGTCTAGGAATCAATGTACACCAGTTCTAGGAATCACTGTACACCCGGTGTAGGAATCACTGTACACCCGGTCTATGTATCACTATACACCAGGTATAGGAATCACTGTACACCCAGTCTGGGAATTACTGTACACCCGGTCTTGGAGTCACTGTACACCCGATCTAGGAATCATTGTACACCCGGTTAAGATATCACTGTATACCTGGTCTAGGTATCACTGTACATCCGGTCTAGGAATCACTGTACACTGGGTCTAGGAATCACTGAACTCCCACTCTAGGAATTACTGTACACCCGGTCTTGGAATCACTGTACACCCGATCTAGGAATTACTGTACCCACTGTCTAGGAATCACTGTCCACCCAGTCTAGAAATCACTGTACACCCGGTCTAAGAATTACTGTACTCCTGGTCTAAGAATCACTGTACACCCGGTCTAGGAATCAATGTACACCAGTTCTAGGAATCACTGTACACCCGGTCTAGGAATCACTGTACACCCGGTCTATGAATCACTATACACCAGGTACAGGAATCACTGTACACCCAGTCTGGGAATTACTGTACACCCGGTCTTGGAATCACTGTACACCCGGTCTAGAAATCACATTAAACATGGTCTAGGAGTCACTGTACACCCGGTCCATGAATTACTGTACTCCTGGTCTTAGAATCACTGTACACCCGGTCTAGGAATCACTGTACACCCGATCTCGGAATTACAGAATCTCCGGTCTAGGAATCACTGTGCACCCAGTCTCGGAATCATTGTACACCAGGTTAAGATATCACTGTATACCTGGCCAAGGTATCACTGTACATCCGGTTTAGGAATCACTGTACACTGGGTCTAGGAATCACTGAACTCCCCACTCTAGGAATTACTGTACCCCCTGTCTAGAATCACTGTCCACCCAGTCTAGAAATCACTGTACACCCAGTCTAGGTATCACTGTACACCCAGTCTAGGAATCACTGTACACCCGGTCAAGTAATTACTGTATACCCGGTCTAGTAATCACTGTACACCTGGTCTAGGAATCACATTACACATGGTCTAGGAGTCACTGTACACCCGGTCTAGGAATTACTGTACTCCTGGTCTAAGAATCACTGTACACCCGGTCTAGCAATCAATGTACACCAGTTCTAGGAATCACTGTACACCCAGTCTAGGAATCACTGCGCACCCGGTCTAGGAATCACTGTACACCCGATATCGGAATTACAGAATCCCCGGTCTAGGAATCACTGTGCACCCAGTCTAGGAATCATTGTACACCCGGTTAAGATATCACTGTATACCTGGTCTAGGTATCACTGTACATCCGGTCTAGGAATCACTGTACACTGGGTCTAGGAATCGCTGTACACCCACTCTAGGAATTACTGTACACCCGGTCTTGGAATCACTGTACACCCGGACTTGGAATCACTGTACACCCGTTCTAGGAATTACTGTACACCCATTCTAGAAATCACTGTACACCCGGTCTAGGTATCACTGTACACCCGGTCTAGAAATCACTGTACACCCGGTCTAGGTATCACTGTACACCTGGTCTAGGAATCACATTACACATGGTCTAGGAGTCACTGTACACCTGGTCTAGGAATTACTGTACTCCTGGTCTAAGAATCACTGTACACCCGGTCTAGGAATCACTGTGCACCCGGTCTCGGAATCACTGTACACCCGGTCTCGGAGTCACTGTACATCCTGTCTAGGGATTACTGTACACCCGGTCTAGGAATTAGTGTACACCCGGTCTAGGAATCACTGTACACCCAGTCTATGAATCACTATACACCAGGTATAGGAATCACTGTACATCCAGTCTGGGAATTACTGTATACCCGGTCTAGGAATCACTGTACACCCGGACTAGGACTTACAGAACCCCCGATCTAGGAATCACTGTACACCCGGTCTAGGAATCACTGTACACCCGGTCTAGGAATCACTGTGCACCCGGTCTAGGAGTCACTGTACATCCTGTCTAGGGATTACTGTACACCCGGTCTAGGAATTAGTGTACACCCAGTCTAGGAATCACTGTACACACGGTCTAGGAATTATTGTACACCCGTTCAAGGAATCACTGTACACCCATTCTAGGAATTACTGTATACCCGGTCTAGGAATTAATGTACATCCTGTCTAGGAATCACTTTACACCTGGAATTGGAATCGCTGCACACGCGTTCTAGGAATCACTGTACACTCGGTCTAGGAATTATTGTACACCAGTTCTAGGAATCATTGTACACCCAGTCTTGGAATCACTTACACCCGGTCTACGAATTAATGTACACCCAGTCTAGGAATCACTGTACACCTGCTCTAGGTATCACTGTACACCCAATTGAGGAATCACTATACACCCGGTCTAGGAATCACTGTACACCCGGTCGAGGAATTATTGTACACCCGTTGAAGGAATCACTGTACACCCATTCTAGGAATCACTGTACACCCGGTTAAGGTATCACTGTACACCTGGTCTAAGTATCACTATACACCCGGTCTAGGAATCACTGTACACTGGGTTTAGGAATCACTGTAAACCCGGTCTAGGAATCACTGTAACACCGGGTCTTGGAATCA
Organism: Squalus acanthias; assembly: GCA_030390025.1. NCBI lineage: Eukaryota > Metazoa > Chordata > Chondrichthyes > Squaliformes > Squalidae > Squalus > Squalus acanthias. Next base: position 113,080,653 of record CM059432.1, read on the forward strand.
CTGTACACCCGTTTAGGAATTAATGTACACCCGTCTAGGAATCACTGTACACCCCCCTCTAGGAACTACTGTACACCCGGTCAAGTAATTACTGTACACCCGGACTAGTAATCACTGTACACCCGGTCTAGGAATCAGATTACACTTGGTCTAGGAGTCACTGTACACCCGGTCTAGGAATTACTGTACTCCTGGTCTAAGAATCACTGTACACCCAGTCTAGGAATTAATGTAGACCCGGTCTAGGAATCACTGTACACCCGGTCTAGGAATTACTGTACACCCGGTCCGGAACTACTGTGCACCCTGTCTAGGAATGACTATACACCCGGTCTAGGAATCACTGTACACCACTTCAAGGAATCACTGTACACCGTTCTAGGAATCATTGTAAACCCACTCTAGGAATCACTGTGCTGCCAGTCTTGGAATCACTGTACACCCGGTCTAGGAATCACTGTACACCCAGTCTAGGAATTACTGTACAGCCGATGTAGGAATCACTGTACACCCAGTCTAGGAATTACTGTACACCCGGTCTCGGTATCACTGTACACCCGGTCTAGGAATCAATGTACACCCGGTCAAGGATCACTGTACACCCGGTCTAGGAATGACATTACACACGGTCTAGGAGTCACTGTACACCCGGTCTAGGAATAACTGTACTCCTGGTCTAGAAATTACTCTAACCCCGGTCTAGGAATCACAATACACCCGGTCTAGGAATTACTGTACCCTGGGTCTAGGAATCACTGGACACCCAGTCTAGGAATCACTGAACACCCGGTCTAGGAATCACTGTAACGCCCGGTCTAGGAATCACTGTACACCTGGTCTAGGAATCACTGTACACCCGGTCTAGGAATCACTGTACATCCGGTCTAGGAATCACTGTACACCCATTCTAGGAATCACTGTACACCCGGTCTTGGAATAACTGTACTCCTGGTCTAGAAATTACTCTAACCCCGGTCTAGGAATCACAATACACCCGGTCTAGGAATTACTGTACCCTGGGTCTAGGAATCACTGGACACCCAGTCTAGGAATCACTGAACACCCGGTCTAGGAATCACTGTACACCAGTTCAAGGAATCACTGTACACCCATTCTAGGAATCACTGTACAACCCCCTCTAGGAATTACTATACACCCGGTCTAGGAATCACATTACACATGGTCTAGGAGTCACTGTACACCCGGTCTAGGAATTTATGTACTCCTGGTCTAAGAATCACTGTACACCCGGTCTAGGAATCACTGTACACCCAGTCTATGAATCATTCTACACCAGGAATAGGAATCACTGTACACCCAGTCTGGGAATTACTGTATACCTGGTCTAGGAATTAATGTACATCCGGTCTAGGAATCACTGTACACCCACTCTAGGAATTAATGTACACCCAGTCTTGGAAACGCTGTACACCCGGTCTAGGAATCACTGTACACCGGGTCTAGGAATCGCTGTACACCCGGTCTAGGAATCACTGAACACCTGGTCTAGGAATCACTGTAACGCCCGGTCTAGGAATCACTGTACACCTGGTCTAGGAATCACTGTACACCCAGTCTAGGAATCACTGTACACCCGGTCTAGGAATCACTGTACACCCATTCTAGGAATCACTGTACAACCCCCTCTAGGAATTACTGTACACCCGGTCTAGGAATCACATTACACATGGTCTAGGAGTCACTGTACACCCGGTCTAGGAATTACTGTACTCCTGGTCTAAGAATCACTGTACACCCGGTCTAGGAATCACTGTACACCCAGTCTATGAATCATTCTACACCAGGAATAGGAATCACTGTACACCCAGTCTGGGAATTACTGTATACCTGGTCTAGGAATTAATGTACATCCGGTCTAGGAATCACTGTACACCCACTCTAGGAATTAATGTACACCCAGTCTTGGAAACGCTGTACACCCGGTCTAGGAATCACTGTACACCGGGTCTAGGAATCGCTGTACACCCGGTCTAGGAATCACTGAACACCTGGTCTAGGAATCACTGTAACGCCCGGTCTAGGAATCACTGTACACCTGGTCTAGGAATCACTGTACACCCAGTCTAGGAATCACTGTACACCCGGTCTAGGAATCACTGTACACCCATTCTAGGAATCACTGTACAACCCCCTCTAGGAATTACTGTACACCCGGTCTAGGAATCACATTACACATGGTCTAGGAGTCACTGTACACCCGGTCTAGGAATTACTGTACTCCTGGTCTAAGAATCACTGTACACCCGGTCTAGGAATCACTGTACACCCAGTCTATGAATCACTCTACACCAGGAATAGGAATCACTGTACACCCAGTCTGGGAATTACTGTATACCTGGTATAGGAATTAATGTACATCCGGTCTAGGAATCACTGTACACCCACTCTAGGAATTAATGTATACCCAGTCTTGGAATCACTGTACACCCAGTCTAGGAATCACTGTACACCCAGTCTAGGAATCACTGTACCCCCGGTCTAGGAATCACTGTACACCTGGTCTAGGAATTAATGTACACCCGGTCCAGGAATCACTGTACACCCAGTCTAGGAATCACGGTACCCCCCGTCTAGGAATCACTGTACACCCATTCTAGAAATCACTGTACACCCGGTCTTGGTACCACTGTACAACTGGTCTAGGAATCACTGTACACCCAGTCTAGAACTACTGTGCTCCTGGTCTAGGAATGACTATACACCCGGCCTAGGAATCACTGTAACGCCCAGTCTAGGAATCACTGTACACCAGTTCAAGGAATCACTGTACACCCACTCTAGAAATTAGTGTACACCAGTTCCAGGAATCACTGTACACCCAATCTAGGAATCACTGTACAACCGATCTAGGAATCAAAGTACACCCGGTCAAGGTATCATTGTACACCCGGTCTAGGGATTACTGTACACCCGGTCTAGGAATCACTATACACCCAGTCTAGGAATTCCTGTATACCTGGTCTAGGAATTAATGTAGACCCGGTCTCGGAACCACTGTACACCCGGTCTAGGAATTACTGTACACCCGGTCCGGAACTACTGTGCACCCTGTCTAGGAATGACTATACACCCGGTCTAGGAATCACTGTACACCAGTTCAAGGAATCACTGTACACCCATTCTAGGAATCATTGTAAAACCACTCTAGGAATCACTGTGCACCCAGTCTTGGAATCACTGTACACCCGGTCTAGGAATCGCTGTACACCCAGTCTAGGAATTACTGTACACCCGATCTAGGAATCACTGTACACCCAGTCTAGGAATTACTGTACACCCGGTCTAGGTATCACTGTACACCCGGTCTAGGAATCAATGTACACCCGGTCAAGGATCACTGTACACCCGGTCTAGGAATGACATTACACACGGTCTAGGAGTCACTGTACACCCGGTTTAGGAATAACTGTACTCCTGGTTGTCGAAGTTTCGACTTCCGATTCAAGACTCTTGTAAACAATATCGTCAAAGAAGGCTTTTTATTATATTTTACTTGCAAGGAGACTGCAACCATAGCCCAATTAGCTATGATGACAGACTGCCGAATCACAGAAAATGGAGTATTCTTATACAGTATAATATCACATGTCATGTTGTTTAAGGTAAGCTAAGTTAACAATTAGAAGAAACACATTAGAAATGCCTTACAATGAGACTAGCTAATCTCTATAAAATGGAGTCTATCTATTTTACTTCTCTCACCAAGGCCAAGGCGCCTGGTTTGTTTACTTTACTAGCCCTTGGTTAACTCAATATTAAGCCTGTTTTCTTTTGTGCAGGCAGACTTTTGCTGACAGCATAGTCTAAGACTTTAAAGTTATTTTCAGAAAAGTACATAACAATGGATTTTTTCCTTTTTCCACACAAGTCAGAGTCGGCCATTTTATTAGTTTAAATTCAAGGAAACCATTTTGTCCGAGACAAAAACTGCACTTCCACATGGTCTAGAAATTACTCTAACCCCGGTCGAGGAATCACAATACACCCGGTCTAGGAATTACTGTACCCTGGGTCTAGGAATCACTGGACACCCAGTCTAGGAATCACTGAACACCCGGTCTACAACTACTGTACACCGGGTCTAGGAATCACTCTACACCCGGTCTAGGAATCACTGTACACCCGGTCAATGGAATCACAGTACACCCGGTCTAGGAATCACTGTACACCAGTTCAAGGAATCAGTGTACACCCATTCTAGGAATCACTGTACCCCCGGTCTAGGAATCACTGTATACTCGATCTAGGAATAACTGAACACCTGGACTAGGAATCACATTACACATGGTCTAGGAATCAGTGTACACCCGGTCTAGAACTACTGTACACCGGGTCTAGGAATCACTGTGCACCCGGTCCGGAACTACTGTGCACCCTGTCTAGGAATCACTGTACACCAGTTCAAGGAATCATTGTAAACCCGATCTAGGAATCACTGTACACCCAGTCTAGGAATTACTGTACACCCGATCTAGGAATCACTGTACACCCAGTCTAGGAATTACTGTACACCCGGTCTAGGTATCACTGTACACCCGGTCTAGGAATCAATGTACACCCGGTCAAGGATCACTGTACACCCGGTCTAGGAATGACATTACACATGGTCTAGGAGTCACTGTACACCCGGTCTAGGAATAACTGTACTCCTGGTCTAGAAATTACTCTAACCCCGGTCTAGGAATCACAATACACCCGGTCTAGGAATTACTGTACCCTGGGTCTAGGAATCACTGTACACCCGGTCTAGGAATCACTGTACGCCAGTTCAAGGAATCACTGTACACCCATTCTAGGAATCACTGTATACCCTCCTCTAGGAATTACTGTACCCCCCGGTCTAGGAATCACTGAACACCTGGACTAGGAATCACTGAACACCTGGACTAGGAATCACATTACACATGGTCTAGGAATCACTGTACACCCGGGTAAGGAATTTCTGTACGTCCAGTGAAGGAATCACTGTACACCCGGTTTAGGTATCACTGTACACCCGGTCTAGAAATTAATGTACACCTGGTCTAGGAATCAATGTACACCTGTTCTAGGAATCACTGTACACCCGGTCTAGAAATTTCTTCACACAGAGGGTGGTGAATCTTTGGAATTCTGTACCCCAGAGGGCTGTGGAGGCTCAGTAATTGGGTATATTCAAAACAGAATTCGATAGATTTCTGACTAGTAAGGGCATCAAGGGATATGGTGATAGGGCCGGTGAATGGAGTTGAGGCAAAAGATCAGCCATGATCTCATTGAATGGCGGAGCAAGCTCGAAGGACCGAATGGCCTACTCCTGCTCCTATTTCTTATGTCCTTATGTTCTTACTGTACACCCGTTCTAGGAATCAGTGTACACCCGGTTTAGGAATCACTGTACAGCGGACTAGGAATCACTGCACACCCGGTCTAGGAATCAGTGTACTCCCGGTCTAGGAATCATTGTACAGCCAGTCTAGGAATCACTGTACACCCAATCTAGGAATCACGGTACACCCGATCGTGGAATCACTGTACACCCGGTCTAGGAATCACTGTACACCCGGTCTAGGAATCAGTGTACTCCCGGTCTAGGAATCACTGTACACCCGGTCTAGGAATCACTATACACCTGGTCTAGAAATCACTGTACACTCAATCTAGGAATCACGGTACACCCGGTCGTGGAATCACTGTACACCCAATCTAGGAATCACTATACACCCGGTCTAGGAATCACTGTACACCCAATCTAGGAATCACGGTACACCCGGTCGTGGAATCACTGTACACCTGGTCTAGAAATCACTGTACACTCTGTCTGGGAATCACTGTACACCCGGTCTAGGAATCACTGTACACCCAATCTAGGAATCACGGTACGCCCGGTCGTGGAATCACTGTACACCCGGTCGAGAAATCACTGTACATTCTGTCTAGGAATCACTGTACACTCTGTCTAGGAATCACTGTACACCCAGTCGTGAAATCATTATGTGGCTGCCTCCTGGAGCTAAAGGTCCAGCTAACTTTCTCCCTCCCTGATGTCTCGCAATGTCTGCAGCTCGGACTCCAGCTCCTCAACTCTTAGCCGAAGTTCCTCGAGCTGCAGACACTTACCGCAGATTTAATCGCCCTGGACAAAAATGTCCCCATGCTCCCACATATTGCAGCAGCAACACATCTCCTGTTCTCCCATTATTTTATTTATTTAATTAATTAGTTTACTGTTAATCAAATTATTTACCTCATTTAATTTATGAAATTAATTAAATTAAGTTTAGTTTTTAAAATTTAGTTGTATGCTACATGTTAACTTAAAACTTAGCCCACAGTCACTACCAATCACTTACCTGCCTTATCTGTGACGTCACACTGCAGTTTTCTCCAGTTGTTGCAGGTCTGCTGCTGCTTTTATCCCCGCTCTCGGGCCTCAGTCTGCTCCCGCTCTCGGGCCTCGGTCTCTCCCGCTCTCGGGCCTCGGTCTGCTCCCGCTCTCGGGCCTCGGTCTGCTCCCGCTCTCGGGCCTCGGTCTGCTCCCGCTCTCGGGCCTCGGTCTGCTCCCGCTCTCGGGCCTCGGTCTGCTCCCGCTCTCGGCCCTCGGTCTGCTCCCGCCCTCGGGCCTCGGTCTGCTCCCGCCCTCGGGCCTCGGTCTGCTCCCGCTCTCAGGGCCTCGGTCTGCTCCCGCTCTCGGGCCTCGGTCTGCTCCCGCTCTCGGGCCTCGGTCTGCTCCCGCTCTCGGGCCTCGGTCTGCTCCCGCTCTCGGGCCTCGGTCTGCTCCCGCTCTCGGGCCTCGGTCTGCTCCCGCTCTCGGGCCTCGGTCTGCTCCCGCTCTCGGGCCTCGGTCTGCTCCCGCTCAGGTCCGCCGCCGCTCTGCAGGAGAAGTTAAAAAAAGCAAGGCAAAGCAGCACCTCTTTCCTCCACTTCACCAAGCTCCCACACTTACAAAACTCCCAAATTATTCACTCTGTGCACGCTGCACTCAGTGCCGGTTGCACTCACATGCCCCTGTATTTATATTGTTTGTAACTCAGATGAGTCAGCACTGCTCTGCTATTGTTTCAGGAACCAGTTTAATCTAGCTAGCTACTTAAAAAACTACAGCAGCTCTCCAGTAGGATAGCTTGCTTGTTTGTCTCTGCTTAAGCCTGAAACAAACTTAAAAATTTTAAGTTTAAAATTTAACTTTAACAGTTGATCTTATTTAAGAGCTACTAGCAATTAACACTCGATTTTAAAATGGATTAACCCTTAAAACTGCCACACTTACCAAACTTCCAAGTTGTTCACTCTGTGCCAGCGACACTCGGTCTAAGAATCACTATACACCCGGTCTAGGAATCACTGTACACCCGGTCTAGTAATCATTGTACACCCGGTCTGGGAATTACTGTACACCCGGTCTAGGAATCAATGTACACATGGTCTAGGAACCACAGTACACCCGGTCTAGGAATCACTGTACATCCGGTCTAGGAATCACGATATACCCGGTCTAGGAATTACTTTACACCCGATCTAGGAATCACTGTACTCCCGGTCTAGACATTAGTGTACACCTGGTCTAGGAATCACTGTACAACTGGTCCAGGAATCACTGTACACCCGATGTAGACATTAGTGTACACCCAGTCCAGGAATCACTGTACAACTGGTCCAGGAATCACTGTACACCCGATCTAGGAATCACTGTACACCCCATCTAGGAATCACTGTACACCCAGACTAGGTATTACTGTACACCCGGTCTAGGAATCACTGTACACGATGTTTAGGAATTACTGTACACCCGGTCTAGGAATTACTGTACACCCGGTCTAGGAATTACTGTACAGGCCGGTCTAGGAATTACTGTACACCCGGTCTAGGAATTACTGTACACCCGGTCTAGGAATTACTGTACACCTGGTCTAGGATTTACTGTTTACTTGGTCTAGGAATTGCTGTACACTCAGTCTAGGAATTACCGTACACCTGGTCTAGGAATTACTGTATCCCTGGTCTAGGAATTACTATTCACCCTGGAAAATTCAGCCCCAAAAATCTATCTATCTCACCCTTGAATCTGCTCAACAGTTCACCATCCACAGCCCTTTGGGGTAGAGTACTCCAAAGATTCACAACCCTCTGAGTGAAGAAATTCCTCCTTATCTCAGTCTTAAATGGCCGACCCCTTATCCTGAGACTATGCCCCCTAGTTCTAGACTCTCCTGCCAGGTGAAACAGCCTCTTAGCATCTACCCTGTCAATCCCCCTCAGAATCTTAGAAGTTTCAATGAAATCACCTCTCATTCATCTAAACTCGAGAGAGTATAGGCCCAATCTACTCAATCTCTCCTCATAGGACAATTCTTTCATACCAGGGATCAATCGAGTGAACCTTTGTTGCACCGAAGGCAAGTACATCCTTCCTCAGATACGGAGATCAAAACTGCGCACAGTACTCCAGGTGTGGTCTCACGAAAGCCCTGTACAATTGTAGTAACACTTCCTTATTCTTGTACTCCAACCCCCTTGCAATAAAGGCCAACATGCCATTTGCCTTCCTTATTGCTTGCTGTACCTGCATGCTTACTTTCTGTGTTTCCTATATGACGACATCTAAATCTCTATGAACACCAACATTTGAAAGTTTCTCACCATTTAAAAAATATTCTGTTTTTCTATTCTTCCTACCAAAGTGAATAACCTCACATTTCCCCACATTATACTCCATCTGCCCCCTTATTGCCCACTCACTTAACCTGTCTATATCCCTTTGCAGGCTCTTTGTGTCCTCCTCACAGCTTACTTTCCCACCTAGCTTTGTATCATCCGTAAACCTGGATACATTACACTCAGTCCATTCATCTAAGTCATTAATATAGATTATAAATAGCTGAGGCCCAAGCACCGATCCTTGTGGCACCCCACTAGTTACAGCCTGCCAACCTGAAAATGACCCGTTTATTCCTACTCTTTGTTTTGTGTCCGTTAACCAATCCTCTATCCATGCCAATATATTACTCCCAACCCCTTGAGCTCTTATCTTACCTTTTATGTGGCACCTTATCAAATGCCTTTTGGAAATCCAAATATACTACATCCACTGGTTCCCCTTTATCTACCCTGCTAGTTACATCCTCAAAAAACTCTAATAAATTTGTCAAACACGATTTCCCTTTCATAAAACTATGTTGACTCTGCCTAATCATGTTATGATTTTCTAAGATTCCTGTTACGACTTCCTTAATAATGGATTCCAGCATTTTCCCGGCGACTGATGGACCGATGCTCTCTGGAGTTGAGAAGAATGAGAAGGGATCTCCTTGAAACATATAAGGAGATATTAGGGCAGATGGAGGTAGGATTTAAGGAGTGTCTTAAAGGAGGAATGTGAGAAGTCACACAACACCAGGTTATAGTCCAACAGCTTTATTTGAAATCACAAGCTTTCGGAGCGCTGCTCCTTCGTCTGACTTGTGATTTCAAATAAAGCTGTTGGACTATAACCTGGTGTTGTGCGACTTCTCACATTTGTCCACTGCAGTCCAACACTGGCATCTCCACATTAAAGGAGGAAAGAGAGGTAGCGAGGCGGAGAGGTTTAGGGAGGGAATTCCAGAGCTTAGGGCCTTGGCAGCTGAAGGCACGGCCACCGATGGTGGAGCAATTAAAATCGGGGATGCTCAAGAGGCCAGAATTAGAAGAGCGCAGATATCTCGGGGGTTTGTGGGGCTGGAGGGGGTTACAGAGATAGGGAGGGGCGAGGGGGGGGTTTGTGGGGCTGGAGGGGGTTACAGAGATAGGGAGGGGCGAGGCCCTGGAGGGATTTGAAAACAAGGCTGAAATCGAGGCGCTGCTTAACCGGGAGCCAGTGTAGGTCAGCAAGCACAGGGGTGATGGGTGAACGGGACTTGGTGCGAGTTAGGACACATCCAGCCGTGTTTTGGATGATTTCAAGTTTACGGAGGGTGGAAGACGGGAGGCCGGCCAGGAGTGCTTTGGAATTGTCAAGTCTAGAGGTGACAAAGGCTGAAATAGAAAATGCTGGAAATACTCAGCAGGTCAGGCAGCATCTGTAGAGAGAGAAATAGAGTTAACGCTTCCATCACCCCCAACACATGCTCCCACTTCCCACGGCAACTTCCCATGCAAGCGCAGGAGATGCAACACCTGCCCTTTCACCTCTTCCCTTCCCACCATCCAGGGCCTCAAACATTCCTTCCAGGTGAAACAGCGATTTACTTTTACTTCTTACAATTTAGTATACTGTATTCGCTGCTCACGATGCGGTCTCCTCTACATTGGGGAGACCAAACACAGATTGGGTGACCGCTTTGCTGAACACTTCCATTCAGTCCGCAAGCGTGACCCTGAGCTTCCAGTTGATTGCCATTTTAATTTTCCGCCCCACTCCCACTCTGACCTCTCTGACTTCGGCCTCCTACACTGTTCTGATGAAGCTCAACGGAAGCTCGAGGAACAGCACCTCATCTTTCGATTAAGCACTTTACAGCCTCTGGACTCAACACTGAGTTCAATCATTTCAGATCATATCTACTGCTCCCAATTTTTCGGACAGCAGGTGCTGATAATGATTGTGCTGTTGCCATTTACACTTCCTCTAGACACATCTTTTGTTCCTTTACTTGTCCCATTACCACCGCCTTTTGCCTTGCACCATCATCCCTTTTGTCATTTAATCTCTCCTGCCTTCCATCCTATCACAGACCGTCCCTTTTGTTCTTTCCTCCCCTCCCCCCTTTCCCTGCCTCTGTACTTGCTGGAGACTTGTTACATATCTAACTTTTGCCAATTCTTATGAATGGTCGACAACCTGAAACGTTAACTCTGTTTCTCTCTCCACAGATGCTGCCTGACCTGCTGAGTATTTCCAGCATTTTCTGCTTTTATTTCAGATTTCCAGCATCCGCAGTATTTTGCCTTTTGAGAAATAAAGAAACTTGCAGCTGATTGAAACTTGTATATATTTACATGACTTTTGGGGTATTGATGAGATTTGCCTGTTTTGATGAAACAACCCATATAATTTTCAAAATTTGAAATTGTGTGCCTTATGAATGGTGCGAGACACAGGACAGATTGGCTGATTTCCCAAACCACTCCAGTGCTCATTCAACGGATTGGAATATTGACCCTCTTGCAGTGTTAGCTTTGGGATCCACCCTGTTAGGGTATAGAAACATAGGGGTAGAAATTAGGTCGCGCCCCATTTGGGGCGCAAATATCGTCTGGACGCAAATATTAGCGCCTGGCGCTAATTATCGGCACTGACTGGAAACTTCACTTTTACCGCCCCGGGAGGTGAGTGGAGCGCTAAAGCAGGCGCTGCACACCTGTCTTAAGGCGCAAAGGCCAAGGAGTGAGGCGCTAACTCAGAGCGCTGGCGAAGCTCATGTAATGTCAGTCAGCAATGGAACACACGCACAATGGCACGGGCCAGTTCTTAAAGGGGATGGTTAATCTTGCGTTCCATCCACATCCTGTTCATTGCAGCCTTGAATCTCGGCCTGGAGAGACTTGCACATCAAATGTGCTGGAAAGAACAATGGAGAGTACCAGGCAAAGAGCTCAGAGTGCAGCTCCCACAGTCTCTGCTAAATCGATACAAGGAATGGCAAATCAAAATGAACCTGCAAAGTGCTGCTCAGTACCCAAAACTCCTTCACACAACGTTGAATCTCTCCAGAAGTCTCTCCCTCTCTCTCTCAGAATGCGTAGTTCAAAAATGCCACCAACAATAAAAGACAGGAAGAGGCCCCCTTTAAATAGCGCCCCCCCCAGCCCCACAGCGATTGATAGCGTTCCAGTCTTCTGGTCGTTGGAAGCGCCAGGCGGTAAGGCAGGGGGCGCCACTCAATTTCCGTTCCGGGGCGCCACAAGGGCGTTGCACCATGGAATGACGTCACAATCTGCGCGCGCAGGTGGTCGCAGCGGTAAGTTTTAGCGCCGCCGCACAATCTCAAGTTAAGTTCTCGAGTGGCGCAAACATCGCTGCGCCCAGGCGTTAGCGGCTTTGCGCCCCATTAGCGCCCTCTTAAGGTGCTAACGGGAGGCGCAACCAACTGAATTTTTACCCCATAGAATCTAGGAGCAGGAGTAGGCCATTCGGCCCGTCGAGCCTGCTCCACCATTCAATACGATCATGGTTGATCATCCAAATCCAGTACCCTGTCCCTGCTTTAATCCCCACAGTACACATATCCCACCCTACCCCCGTAACCACACGTATTTAATTCCCCCTAACATATCCCATCCTATCCCCATAACCCCACATATTTAATCCCCCCCTAACACTAAGGGTCAATTTATCATAGCCAAATCAACCTAACCCGCACATTTTTGGACTGTGGGAGGAAACCGGAGCACCCGGAGGAAACCCACGCAGACACGGGGAGAATGTGCAAACTCCACACAGACAGTCACCCGAGGTCAGATTTGAACCTGGGTCTCTGGTGCTGTGAGGCACCAGTGCTAACCACTATGCCACCGTGTTGCCCACAGACCCGTGTTGTATCACAGACCAACATAATTAAATGCAGAGTGTGCTGGGAAGCTTGACTTAAAAACTGTTAAAATGCTGAAAAACAAAATAATAACATGTCTAAATGGACACGGCATGTTGATTTTTGTGGCTTTCGAGCATAAAAGAAGCTCGCTTCTTGCTGTAAAATTAGAAATCCTCTTGACCCTTGGTGGAACAGAGATTTCTCCCTGTGCACTTGAATAAATCGATCGTTGGACAGTACCGAAGTCTCCGCTGAGTCCTATTAACCACAGCAGTTTTGATGTAGTCGACAGGATACCCTTATCGGATACACAACACCGGACGGTCGAGTGAGTATTATTTTTATGTCTTACTTGATCGGAACGGTGGAATGGATAACGAGCGGGTATCCGTGAATCTGTAAGTTGTGGGGACCGACCAGGTCGGACGGTACAGAGACTGAGGCGTCTCATAGAGGTGGTCAGAACCGACCCACGGTGAGAGGCCGAGAGAGCCGAGCCGGGGGAGTTGGTCAGAATCACAAAATAACAAAGCAGGTCAGAACCAATCCACGGCAACAGGCCGAGAGAGCCGAGCCGGGGGAGTTGGTCAGTGTAGAACCAGGCGGGTTGCAGACGCTGGTTAGAGTAGAACCAGGCGGGTTGCAGACGCTGGTTAGAGTAGAACCAGGCGGGTTGCAGACGCTGGTTAGAGTAGAACCAGGCGGGTTGCAGACGCTGGTTAGAGTAGAACCAGGCGGGTTGCAGACGCTGGTCAGTGTAGAACCAGGCGGGTTACAGACGCTGGTTAGAGTAGAACCAGGCGGGTTGCAGACGCTGGTTAGTGTAGAACCAGGCGGGTTGCAGACGCTGGTTAGTGTAGAACCAGGCTGGTTGCAGACGCTGGTTAGAGTAGAACCAGGCTGGTTGCAGACACTGGTTAGAGTTAAACCAGAAGGGTTGCAGACGCTGCGCGCCAGTTAGACGTCGTGCAGGCCCGGAAATGTAATCGAGAATTTAGAGAAGAAGCCATGTCACAGACAGAAAAGTCAGACCCGGACTGGGGCCCTGAGGGCTCTATAACGGGTTATCTGGCGGATAAGAATAAGAAATAAATTGAGAAAATGAGAAAAGATGGCTGGGTACCGGACGAATCCCCGGAAGCCCAGAAAGCATGGTGGGGAGTACAAAAGAAGGACAAGGAAGGGAAAGCTGTAGTAATACTCACCAATCTGTATTTAGGACTATGTAGACGAGTAAAAAAATCGGCTCCACAAAACCCAAGAAAGGACAGAAAAGGTAACGGCGTTGTCGCCACCATATGACAGTAGTGACAATGTCGAAGACATTGACTGGAATAACTTAGCAGAGGAAAGGAAGGACAGGGACCTTGGCAAAAGGGGCCAAGGGAACTCTGGACCCAACACCGGACTAACTGAACAACCGGCCTGGGAACTGGTGGTCGAGATGACTCAGAAATAGGTAGCGGCGGCCCCCATTGAAACCAGTAAAGAACTAGACCCCCACCCATTTATAGAAGCATATCTGAGGGGCCACCAGTGTCAGATGTTAATAGATACGGGGACATCGGTCTCAATTACGGATTTAGACCTCCCGACCACCTCACAAACTATTTTGGTGATGGGGTGGGGGGGTAAGTAACATTAAAGCTCAAGAATACTGAAGGTACTATCCTAGGGATGGACCTATTAAGGGAATTAGGGACCATTATAGACCCAAAAGGGGGGAGGATCATCTTGCAAACCCCTGAACGTAGAAAGAGAAAGGGAGGCACAGTGACCGCCTTAACGGCCGTTAATGAAAACCCTTGGGAACAGCATGCACCCTGGGGAATCATGTGTCAACAAGTTAGTGGGGTATGGGCAAAACATAAACAGGACTGTGGGAAAGTGGTAATGGAACCCCTCCACGTCCCTGGACCAGAGCACGCCCCGCGTAAACAGTACCCTATAAAAAGGGAAGCAGTGGTTAGAATCGTGAAAGAATTAGAAGAACGAGGAGTAGTGAGAAAAACCCAATCCACCACGAATTCACCGGTGTGGCCGTAGGGAAGCTGGATGGCTCATACCATTTAACGATAGACTATACCGCCTTGATTGAGGTGACACCAAGAGAATACCCCATAGTAGCTAGTCCTGCCACCATTTTTAACGGATTGTCACCTGAACATTGCATAACCAAGTACAGGAAACTCTCGTTTAAACGGCACCTAAATATCCGGAATTCTCTATTAACCGGCAAAATTCATACTCCGAAAACTCCTCTCAAATAACCGGCAATGTTTCCGAGTCAGAGTCCGAGTCTCCCGCAAACGCCGAGTTAGTCAGTGGGGGTAGTTCTCCAAAGTGCCACTACTCGGCTTCCTGGCGCTGTCGGAAGTCCGAACACTGCAATAACAGGAGTCTGATTCTCCCGCGCTGCCGGGAGTCTCTTCTGATCCGCCATTTTACTGTGTGTCTCCCGCGCTGCTGGTAGTCTCTTCCTAGCCACCATTGTTCTGTGTGTCTCTCCATCTTTATCGGGAATTATCTCCCCCATCTTGCATTATGGAATTCACAAAAGTTGGTCCAAGCAAATGGAAGAGAGTGGTCTTAACTTTAAAACAGAAAATCGAGATATGCCAATGACTAGAAAGGGGAGAGAAGCGTATCAACATTATGAATTAATTCAAAATCGGTTCGTCAACAATCTACGACATCAAATCGCAGAAGGATAAGCTGCTCAAGTTTTATTCAAGCTCGGAGACATCTAAGAGTGTAGAGAAACAGCGTACACTTCGTAAGCCTAAGCTTGAAGAGCTGGATACTGTGCTTTATGAATGGTTTTCTCTTAAGCGTTCAGAGGGTGTTCCAATTTCCGGACCCATGCTAATCGAGAAAGCGAAGGATTTCTACGAAAGGATGGAGCTCACTGACAAGTGTGCTTTCTCCGAGGGATGGCTAATGTGCTGCAAGTTACGGCACGGGATACGACGACTCGATATTTCCGGGGAGAAGAAATCAGCTGATCACGTCGCCGCAGAAGAATACTGCGATTATTTCAATCGGATTGTGCAGCAACATGATTTGTCGCCAGCACAGATATATAATGCCGATGAAACTGGCTTGTTTTGGAGGTTTTTGCCAGAATCAACGCTTGATGGGGCTAGTGAGGCTAATGCTTCAGGTTACAAGAAAAATAAAGATCGTGTAACCGTGCTAACATGTGCGAACGCTGTTGGATCACACCGGGTTAAACTTCTTGTTATTGGGAAGTATAAAAATCCCCGTGCATTTAAAAATGTGAGGCACTTACCTGTTGAGTACAAAGCTCAAAAAAATGCTTGGATGGATAAGGAAATCTTCTCCGATTGGTTCCATCATATTTTTGTTCCATCTGTGAGGGAACATTTCCGTAAAATAGGGAAACCTGAAGATAGTAAATGCATTTTATTGCTTGATAATTGTAGAGCCCATCCGCATGAATCCGAGTTGGTTTTGGGAAATATTTTCACCATTTATTTGCCACCAAATGTAACTTCTCTCATACAACCCATTGACCAGGGCGTTATCCAAAATCTGAAGTGTCATTACAAGAAAGACTTCCTACGTAAACTGATAAGCCAAGATGACAATATTCACGCATTTCAGAAGGAATACAATATTAAAGATGCCATCTATAATGTTGCATGTTCCTGGAACTTTGTGAAAGGTCACACTCTGAGGCAAGCCTGGCGCAAATTGTGGCCTTCTGTAATGTTTGCTGAAGGTTCTTCTTCAAAGGAGGAATTTCATGGGTTCAATGTTCGTCCCAAGAAGAGTACAATAATGGAAATGGCTGGCATGGTGAAAAATGTAAGCCCAGCAAACCCTCTACGTCACCTCAGTGAAAGTGATATCGAGCAGTGGGTTGATGCAGATAGAGAAGTTGGTGTTGTGCATATGCTAAGTGATGATGAAATAATTGAGAATGTTTTGAATCCAAAGAAAGAAAAGGAAAGTGAGATGGAAAGTGAAGAGGATGAGATTTCTGAAGAGAACAAGATTTCTTGGGCTAAAGCTGCAGAAGGATTTTCTTCAATCCTCCAATTTGCTGAAAGGCAGCCTTGCTACTCTGCCCAAGAAGTTATGCAACTCCATATTCTGCATTCCATGTTTCTACAGAAAAGGCAAGAGTCCACTAAGCAAACCAACATCCGCAACATGTTTAAGAAAGCTTCCAAAAGAGTCGAAGCAGCGGAAGTGCCTGAAGAATCTGTGGAATCTGTGGAAATGTATGATCCTGCTAACCCAGCTGGCACGGATATTCCTGATGAACCAGCTGACTTGGAATAAGTGTACAGTCAACTACAGTACTGTATACAGTCGTTTATAAGTTTTGTTTTACTGTTAAGTAATTAAAGAGTTATGGATTACCCTCAACTGGCAGTACTGTACTTAATCAAGCATCTTCCACCATCCATTTAACACAACATTCTATAAGTGAGTACCCAAATACTGTATACTGCACATTTCTTGATTTTTTTATTTTTGTTTGTTAAAAATAGCCTCGGTAGATATACCTCTCCGTTATCCGGAATTTTTATTCAACCGGCACCACCCCGGTCCCGTCGGTGCCGGATACCAAAGAGTTTCCTGTACTAGAAAGAGTCCAGTTGGAGGACGGGAGTACAGTCATCCAGTATGTGGACGACCTACTCATAGCCTCCAAAACCAAGAATGGTCATGTGCGAGCCGTGCTGGCCATAATGCAAGCCTTAGACGAGGCAGGACTGAAGGCACGTCCCAAGAAAGCCCAGGTAGGGAAAAGTCAGGTGCAGTATCTGGCGTATAACATCGCACAAGGGCAGCACAGCACGCCCGAAGACCGTAAAAGGACTATTGAGGGAATGCCAAGACCAATAGATGTTAGGGGGGTAAGGCAGGTTATGGGGTTGTTTAATTATTGCAGGAATTTTGTGGAAGGATTTGCCGAAAAGACAGAACCTATCCAGAGACTAGTTAAGGGGGGTCATCCACCAGGCGCCCTGGTAGAATGGGGAGAGGAGCAAGATAAGGCTTATAGTGAGTTAAAACGGGCTTTAGTACAGGCCCCGGCATTAGGACTCCCTTGTATGGGAAAGCCGTTCCATCTGTTTGTACATAATGAGTGTGACTATTATAGTGCAGTACTAGCCCAGGAGCATTGGGATAGGATGAGACCTGTAGCACACTTTTCCACCAAAGAATCACCAGTGAACCAATAGTGATGACAGGAGAAATTATATTGCACACCAGACACACCATAGTAGAGTTGCTAAACACTGGGAAACTGAGAACGGTCTCAGACAGCAGACGAGCAGCATGGGAAGCCATCCTGTTACCTAGGGATAAATGGATTTTGACAGTGAAAGACAGTAGGGTTAACCCAGCGGAAGGTATGTTAACAGAAGGAGAGGAGCACAACTGTGTGACAGAATTAGAAACAGACTTCTACAGTATACTGAAGGAGGAGGAATTAGAGGAGGCAGAAATGATGTTGTTTGTCGATGGATCTAGATGATATGTGGACGGGAGTCCACAAACTGGATGGACAGTCGTAAACGGAGAAGGAGAAATAATATTGCAAGGAAAACTGCCAGGGGAAATGTCAGCCCAAGTAGCAGAATTGATAGCGCTCACTGAAGCCCTGAAACTGACTGAGGGCAGGACAGCTAATATTTATACGGACAGTAGATATACCTTTGGAGTGGTACATGACTATATGACAGCCTGGAGCAGGAGAGGACACATCAGCTCAAGTGGAGGAGCGGTACAGCATGAGAAAGTAATAAAGGCGTTAGTGGAAGCTGCAAACCTACCACAACAAGCAGCAGTAATTAAGGTGAAAGCTCATCAGAAGGGAAGCGATCCCCTACAGATAGGCAACAGAAATGGCGATGAAGCGGCAAGACGAGCGGCGCTAGAGGCGCCCATGTGTCGGGTGGCAGCAGCCGCCATAGGACCAGACGACGTTAACATAGTAAAATTACACAAATACCCCAGAGGGGGAAGTTAAGGAATGGGAACAAATACAGATCAGACAGGGGAACACATTTTACAGGGCAAGTTGTAAAGGCAGTGTGCCAACTAATGGGGATAAAACAGAAATTCCACATACCCTACCACCCCTAGAGTTCGGGGATGGTAGAACGCATGAATCGGACCCTAAAAAGAGCATTAGCCAAGGTCATGACAGAGACAGGTAAAGGATGGGTGGACTTACTGCCAAGTATATTGATCATGATGCGGAGATGCCGGTGTTGGACTGGGGTGGACAAAAGTGAGAAGTCGCACAACACCAGGTTATAGTCCAACAGTTTTATTTGAAATCACAAGCTTTCGGAGCGCTGCTCCTTCGTCGGGTATATTGATGGTGCTGAGGGCCACACCAAATAGGACTGTAGGACTAACACCCTATAAATTGATGACTGGGCGAGCAATGAGACTGCCAGGGATGTTGTGGCAGGGAGTGAGGATGTAGGACCAGCCCGAGAATGGGTCAAGAGGTTTGTGAGGGAACTATGTCGGCAGTTGCATGGTTTACGGTGTGAAGTTGCGGACCAACAGGCGATCTGCAATTTGGAAGGTGCCAGAAGTAGGACAAGTAAATAACTGGGTCCCGGTAACGACCGGATGCTCGTATGCATTTTTGCTTTCCAGATATCACCAGGATGCGCTGAAGGAGTATGAGTATGACTTATTCTATGAGCGCCATGCATGGCAAATTTGATGTTATAGGCATCTACGAGGAACTCGCCTTTAATCAAACAGGGACCGGGCAACAAGTAGTATCCGTGGCCGGGAGTAACTTTGTATGTATTGAGTGTCCATTCGGGCATGAGCATCCCACAACAGCAGGAGGTGCAGATCTGTGGCGTACATGGCATTGGAACCAGGACAGGAGTGGACATTCTGAATGTGATAATGTGACAATGTGCGCTCGGCCGGTCAGAGGGATCGGAGAATGGACTTGTGTTAGTAAAGGAAGATAAGATTTTGTATGATAATGTACACGAGTTGGTACCCGTAGTGTTGAACATTACAGATGTAGGGTTACCGTCCTGGTGCTCGGGAAAAACCAGAGCGTTATACTCCACCCTGTTGGGCAGGGTAATGAAACAAATGGCACAATTCGATGGGGGAAGGGCACCAAGTCGGGCAGGCCAAACTACTCCCAATGATCACTAACGAACAGCTTATCAAACTTACAAGGAAAACAGGGCCCAACACAACCGGTTGCCAACTCAGGGGATTAGTGCGTGTGTATTCTACTAATACTGACTGTATTGTAAAGGAAGGAATGTTATTGGGAATGGCACTTGCTATACCAGTGCTCACTGACTCAACCCCACCTCGAGAGGTTTATAGAGTAGAGAACATAGGGGTGATCAGGGACGGGTATAGTATTAAACATCACAGCACACTCCCATATGCAGTAAAGGTGCGAGGAAAGAATTTAGGGACCACACTGGAAGGATGCAGCATCGGTGGCTCCACAATTGTGTGCCCTCACCCGATCCATGAGACAGAGGAGGCAAAGTGCGGATTTAATACCACAGCCAATTGTACCGTGGAGGCCATGCCAGCCAACATGGAACCAACTCGAGTAGCCTACGTGGGTAAAGGCCAATACTGCGTCACCACATCCCAGACGTTTTTCTGGCACGGGTATACCCGATGCCAGCTGGGAAACCAAACCATGTGCTTTAAACCACAGTTGCCATCACGGGTGGGTAGGGTAGAGCTGGTGGACATACATCAACGAGAAGTAGTTAACCTGGATGCCAAAGAGGACATTCGAGACGAGCTCGAACAGTACATTAACCAGTTCACCTACCCGATACCCCCACTGCCTGAGCACTTGGATGAAATCAAGGCAGGATTAGATAAGGCCTACAAGACCTATTATACCCTCCGTCAGAAGAGCGAGGATATAAAGGACCAGGTCGAGGAAATCCAAGTCACAACTTGGTGGGAGGACTTGTGGAACTGGGGCTTAATGTACAAATTCACCCCTGGATCAGAATAGTCTCCCATGTTTTGGTGGTGATGATATACATGATTTGTCTCACCTGCACGCTCTGGAGGAAGAAGAAGAATAAGGAATTGGCCAAAGCCCTACGGAAGGCTAAAATAGAACCATTGCGAAATAAGTGAACAGATTGGGAACAACCGGTGTGAAGCTACATATGAGTACAGGGAAAAGCTAGGCTTAAGTTGCTATTTGCTGGCATTATACCCAGATCTAGCAGAGGCGAGTAGAGCCAATGCAAAGTTGTTAGAGGCTTGGAGTTAGTAGAATCCGAAGCTTATGGAAACCAGAGGATCCCTGGGACACTCCATAGGCGGAGGAACTATGGGTATGGCTGCCTTGGGCCAGGCGCTGGCATAGGGCCAAAAGGGGGGATTGTTATGGTATCACAGGCCAACATAATTAAACGCATAATTAACCTGATGAAGGGTCCCAGACCTGAAACGTTAACTGTTTCTCTCTCCACGGGTGCTGCCTGGCCTGCTGAGTTTTTCCAGCGTTTTCTGTTGTTATTTTATAATTAAACGCAGAGTGTGCTGGGAAGCTTGACTTAAAAACTGTTAAAATGCTGAAAAACAAAATAATAACATGTCTAAATGGACACGGCATGTTGATTTTTGTGGCTTTCGAGCATAAAAGAAGCTCGCTTCTTGCTGTAAAATTAGAAATCCTCTTGACCCTTGGTGGAACAGAGATTTCTCCCTGTGCACTTGAATAAATCGATCGTTGTACCGTACCAAAGTCTCCGCTGAGTCCTTTTAACCACAACACACCCTCTCTGTTTTCCTCAGTTTACTGGATATAGACTCTTCCTACTGCAGTATGTGTGTTGAGGAAGTGCATTGTCATGTAAACCCAAAACACAAACAACAAGAAGAGTGGAGAGTTCTTTCCCTTAGCAACGTCAGATGGCACTAAATCAACTGATGCAATGGTCAATAAGTTGACAAAATATACCTCCATGATGTTATTATAGTGAAACCTGCCTGAAAAGGACACCTGTACAGAGAGGCTGCACCTGTCTTTAGTGACCAATTAACATCAGTCCAAATAGCAACGAGCAAACTTTTTCAACTTTGAAAATGAACAGACTTTTTTCATTAAGCTTTTCCAAAAATGATGAGTAAACTTGCAATGATGAGTACATGAAGGGTAACTCATTGTAAAAGCACGGTAACAAGTATTGAAGGGCAGTTACACACATACCCTGCAGGCATTATAGCATTACAGTGCTTTCACCTTCAGTGAAATTAACTCCAGATTTTTAATTTCACAGTGAATTATGCTTAATACTATTCACATATACTTATTATGTGGTCCCTTTTAAAATAAATGTATTACAAAACATTACTTCATTTTACCCTCTGCATTGAAATCTTTTCTGATCAATGCAAAAATTATGCCTGATTTCGGACTGCCTATTCAGGGTCTGCAGTATGAGACTGGATCATAGCCACTTTTCATCTTTATTAACGGCAGGTTCTTTGAAGCCGCATTCCTGAAACGAGACTGACAGCTATTTTCACTAACCAGAATTACATTTAGTTTTTACATTCTATGTATGTGAAATAACAGTGTTGGGCCAGTAAAGAATGATGTCCCTACGTGTGGTCTGAAAACAATGGTGGAGATTGCTGCGTCTTTGATATAAATAGATTACACAGTGACATCCAGCGTTCCTAACAGGAAGCAGCACTCCTAGGGAGTGGATGCCAGGAGCTTGTCTATGATTTGCCAAACAGGAAATCACAGGCTCCTTGTCCACAATTTCCCCAGGTAAACTTCCTGAAACTTACCCCAGTGCGAGTACCAAATCACCCCTTTATATCACAAAGAGCGGTAAGATACAAGAAATGTGCTCATGGTCCAGGCCCACAGAATAACCCACAAGTGACCTGAATTATCCTGCTGATTTCACCTGGATGGATCATATCTCATTACTGGCCATGACAAATTTTTCATTAACAAATGGGATGTAATTGAAAGCTAATCGTAAGACAGATTCAGCACCATTTGATGAAATCAGATAATGCTAATTCTTCACTGTCATTTTGTTCTCCAGTATCCTCTCCTCATGTCCTGAAGGGATGGTCCATGGATGCTGGCGGCCCTCAGGTACCTCAGCCAAGCAAGCATTCTTCATGTGTGAGTTTAGGCAGTAAGTGATTTTTTAAAAATTCGTTTCTGGGATGTGGGCGTCGCTGGCAAGGCCAGCATTTATTGCCCATCCCTAATTGACCTGGAGGATGTTAGTGAACCAGATGGGTTTTTACAACAATCTGATAGTTTCATGGTCACCATTACTGACACTAGTTTTTTTATTCCAGATTTATTTAATTAATTGAATTTAAGTTCTTCAGCTGCCGTGGTGGGATTATGAACTCATGTCTCTTGGATCATTGGTCCAGGACCGATGGATTACTAGTCCAGTAACATAACCACTATGCTATCATACCCGATGACAAGCTATTCAACTATGAAGCTTCACAACTGATCCCCTTCCTGGTGTCACCCAATGTCCACTTACCTGCACTTCCCAGTCACTGGATAGTGAGTCGCAGTAGGACGTCTCATTGATTTTGCCCACATTAGCCCAGGGTGCTGAAGCTGGTAAGTGGCCTTACTGAGATCAGCTAACTAAGTGCAGATGGGACGTTCCTGCTCTGTATGACTCAGTTACAAACTACCCTTACCACCTAAGCCATAGGAGAATCCTTCTTCATTATGATTGACAATCACATAGCGCATTCCTTAAATTCAAAAAATATCTGGTTCCTATTTAACTTGTGTAGAGATGTATTACTGCAGACTTCAGACAGTCAGCAATTCAGACTCGTACCTGGGTAAGGACACTATGTGCGTGAAATTGGTCTTCGGTGGTAGCACAAATTGGGTGATAACAAATCAGCAGCCCATTTTACTTCAATGGAAAATAAAATCGAGCGGGGTGAAAATGGGTGACAATTTACTATCGTTTGTTTTTCCCTATTGCTGAAGACCAATTTCAGCTAACATACCAGGCAGTGCAACAGAGCAATTCAGGTATAGAAGGTATTTATTACAAAAAAAATCAATAAAATCTAGTGCCTGGTTTTAGGACAAAGACATAATTGGAGACAAACCCCAGTTGTGTCCACCATCATTTTCCAAACATTTTAAAATATATAAAATTGGAAGAACTCAAATATATTGGTCCTTCTTGGCAAAAGAACCAGAGGTGAGATGAGGAGAATTTTTTTTGCGCAGTGAGTTATTATGACCTGAAAGGATGGTGGAAGCAGATTCAATAGTAGCTTTCAAAAGGGAATTGGATAAATACTTGAAGGGAAAAATTTGCAGGGCTATGGGGAAAGAGCAGGGGAGTGGGACTAATGGGATAGCTCTTTCACAGAGCCGAATGGCCTCATTCTGTGCTGTTTCATTCTATGATTATGCTGTTCTGTAATTTAGTGTAGTAACGGTGTCAGCTGTGGCTCAGTCGTAGCACAATCGCCTAGTTTGGAATTCTGGTATGAAAGGAATATATTCCCATTCCTTGTTTTTTTCCTCCAAAATGTATTTCCTCAACCTTAGAAAGTTGTGGGTTCAAGTTCCACTCCAGAGACTTGAGCACATAATCCATGCTGACATTCCAGTGCAGTATTGAGGGAGTGCTGCACTGTCGGAGGTGCCATCTTTCAGATGAGATGTTAAACCAAGGTCCCGTCTGCCCTCTCAAATGGATGTAAAAGATCGCACAATACTATTTGAAGAAGAGCAAAGGAGTTCTTCCAGTGATCGGGCCAATATTTATCCCTCAACCAACACTTAAAACAGATTATTTGGTCATTTATTTCATTGCTGTTTGTGGGAGCTTGCTGTGCGCAAATTGGCTGCCATGTTTCCTACATTACAACAGTGACTACACTTCAAAAAGTACTTCATTGGCTGTAAAGTACTTTGGGACGTCCGGTGGTCGCGAAAGGCGCTACAGAAATGCAAGTCTTTCTTTCTTTTTAAATTGGAAATGGGTGATGATAACTATTGTGTAATCCCAATTCAAATGAAGCAGCCATCAGAGTGTTGAGCCCTGTTGAATTGAACTGGCATGCTGAATACTACCAAGACTTAATGGGGCAATAAATGTACCACCTACACAAAGATAGGCCCCTTCAGCTTCTTTCTTCTCGGTAAAGCTCCTAAAGTTTCTGCAATTTTCTATCAAATGACAAGCTTTGTTATCCTTTGGGCCCTGCTTCATTAATATGTTCATACCAAAAGTGGCTTGGCTTGTTGCAGTTAAAAGATAGAAATTACTTTCTTCACAATAACTGTCTTTTTGAATGACATAAGATCATGACATGAAGAAATGTCAAAATTTCCCGTTCCGTCGCACACTTTAAAGGAGATATCAGTCAGAGTAAGCAAGGATGGATCTGCAATTACATCACAACAATAAGAGCCACATGAATCTGTGAAATATCTGCATCGATAGAGTTGAACCAAAAATTGAAAGTTAAGATATGTTACAGAGCTAGAAAGTTTGGCATAATGTATAAAGGGTTAAGATTATAAAATAGGATGACTGCAGGCAGAATGATTGGAATTGGTGTTAAAATGCTTTTATTAGTGAAGTCTGAATTGATTTGTGCAGAAACGAGTTTCTCTAATTTATAAGAATAATTTATTAAAAATAAATAAGGTCTCAATCAGCCGTGTGTGAGCCGTGTCTCAGTTGGTAGCACTCTCTCACTTCCGAGTCAGAAGGTTGTGGGTTCAATCCCACTCCAGGGTCTTGAGCACAAAAATCTCAGCTGACACTCCAGTGCAGTGCTGAGGGAGTGCTGCACTGTCGGAGGTGTCATCTTTCGAATGAGATGTTAAATCAAGGCCCCATCTGCCCTCTCAGATGGATGTAAAAGATCAACAACACTAATTCAAATAGGAGCAGGGAAATTCTCCCTGGTGTCCTGGCCAATATTTATCCTTCAACCAACATCAATAAAATAGATGATCTGGTTATTATCACATTCCTACATTACAACAGGGACTGCACTTCAAAAGTACTTCATTGGCTGTAAAGCACTTTGGGACATCCTGCAGTTGTGAAAGGCGCTATATAAATGCAAGTCTATCTTTCTGTAAAAGGGCTCAAATAAAATGATGTAAAGGCCAGCTGGTCCATCAAGCCTGCCCTATACTGTTATGGTGTAACTTCTACACATCATTACCCCGATCTGCCACACAATCTAGTGGGAGAACCAAAAAAAAGAGAATAAAACCTCAGGCCAATTTAGGAAAAAACTGTGGGAAACTTCTCTCTGAGTCCCAAAGGCTTGAGGAAATTGGGTGACACATCCCCCAGTAACCCACCTACCTTCTGTATGTGGATATGTCGGTCACTCTCAGGATCCCGTCCAGCTCTCTTTAGAATGCTTGCTGCAAATCTTCACTCACTGCATGTGCCATTTCTTCCAGAGGTTGACAGCTCTCTGTGTAAATAATTACTTCCTGACATCTAACCTTGTCCTATGCTTATGTAACTGATACTTATGTGCCTTGGTCCTCCCCAACCTATCTAGCTCAAATGGCCTATCCACATGGACCAAATCAAATCCTTTCATTATTTAAAGACTTCTCCTCAAAGTCTACATTTTCTAAAGTTAAAAGCCCAACCTCTCTCAGCCGAATGTGGTAACTAAGAGTCTTTAAATCAGGTATAAATCTAGTGGCCCTCCTCCGAACCTTTTCCAGGGCCTTTATATCACCCACCATAGGAGGAGACTAAAATTGGACACAGTATCCTAGATGTAGTCTGACTAAGGCCTATTACCGAGAAAGGGCAGCACTTCTTGTTTTAGATTTAATTGTCCTGGCAATACATCCTAACACCCTATTCATTTTTACAATGGCCTTGCAGGCACTGACCATGGACCTTCAATGACTCATACACTAGAACACCCAGGTCCTTCTCCTGCTCAGGAAACCTAAACACACAGCCCTGCAAGGTGTACACATGCTTGGACTTGCCCCTACCCAATTGCATCGTGCGACATTTTTCTATGCCTTTATCCAGATCATTGATAAAGATATTCGCTTTTTGAACGAGAGATGCCTTCGATGTTAAGTTGGCATATTCGGATGGCTGGGCCTACATGTAGTTTTCTTTGGGCCTGGAGAGGACTGTTCGATTTGCTTGGTTTGCTACTGTCACCGGGAGGTCGATTTAATGACAAGTTCAGTGTCCTTTGAGACGAGATTAGTTGTGATCTAAGATCACGTAACAGGGTGGGTCACGAGAAGGCTGTCATCATCCACCCCATGCTTGCAAACATCGCACCACCACACCTACGCCAGAAGGAGCGGACCTTAGCAGTAGCAGATCGAGAGCTGAGTGGGGATAAAGAGCGCGGTGAGAGCGGAGCAACTCAAGACAGGCAGAATTTGAAAGAGTGACGTCAGAGTAAAAAACCTAAAGTGACGTCAGCACAAGGGAAGGAGCTGATTGGTGAGTAGCTGGTAAGTGTTTTTTTTTAAGTTTTAAGTTTATTTCTGCTAAGTTCTGCTAAAGAGTGCGGTCGGAGAGGGGCTCTTCAAGTTAGGGGCCGGGGTTACATAGCTGGTTAGGGATAAAGCAGGAGCTTGGAGATTAGTAACGGTTAATACTGTATTAAATTAGTAACTGTTAATAATATATTATATTAATAACTTGAATTAGATACATCTTAGTCTTAAGTTTCTGTAAAGTTAGTTAATAGTCGAATAAATAAAGGCATGGCAGGGCAGCTCAGTCCCGCGGAATGCACATCTTGTGCCATGTGGGAACTCCAAGACACTTCCCGTCCTGGACAACCACGTGTGCAGGAAGTGTCGTCAGCTGGAGGAGCTCGAGCTCCGGGTTTTGGAGCTTGAGCAGCCGCTGGCATCACTGCAGTGCATCCGTGAGGCTGAGAGCTACATGGATAGCACGTTTCAGGAGATGGTCACCCCGCAGCTAAGGAGTGCGCAGGCGGAGAGGGAATGGGTAACCGCCAGACAGAAGAGGAGGACCAGGCAGGTAGTACAGGAGTCCCCAGAGTGCATCTCGCTCTCCAACCAGTATTCTGTTCTGAGTACTGGTGAGAGTGATGGTTCCTCTAGGGAGTACAGCCAGAGCCAAGTCCACAGCACCATGGGTGGCTCAGCTGTACAGGGGGGAGGAGGAAGATAGGGAAAGCAATAGTGGTAGGGGATTCGATAGTTAGGGGAGCAGACAGGCGTTTCTGTGACCGCAGATGTGACTCCAGGATGGTATGTTGCCTCCCTGGTGCCAGGGTCAAGGATGTCACCGAGCGGCTGCAGAACATTCTGCGGTGGGAGGGTGAACAGCCAGAGGTAATGGTCCATATCGGTACCAACGACATAGGTAGAAAGAGGGATGAGGTCCTCCAGGCAGATTTCAGGGAGCTAGGAAAGAGGTTAAAAAGCAAGACCTCAAAGGTAGTAATCTCCGGATTACTCCTGGTGCCACGCGCGAGTGAGTATAGAAATAGGAGGATAGAGCAGATGAATGCATGGCTGGAGAGATGGTGCAGGAGGGAGGGCTTCAGATTCATGGGACATTGGGACCGATTCTGGGGGAGGTGGGACTTGTCCAGGCTGGATGGGTTGCACCTCAACAGAGCTGGTACCAATATCCTCACGGGGAGGTTTGCTAGTGCTGTTGGGGAGGGTTTAAACTAAGTTGGCAGGGGGATGAGCACCAGGATGTAGCATTAGAAAGGAGAAACACTGGGCACAAAGGATTGGGAGAGACGGATAGCACTAGAGTAAGAAATAGTAAGGTATTAGGTGGGGTCAGACTAAGAGAGAACACAGGATGGTCTAAGATAGGTTTACAGTGTATGTATGTGAACGCACAAAGCATAGTAAACTAGGTTGGTGAGCTGCAGGCGCAAATAGCCACATGGGAATAGATGTTGTGGCAATAACAGAGACCTGGCTCAAAAAGGGCAGGATTGGTTATTAAATATTCCTGGATATAAGGCGTTCAGGAAAGATAGGGAAGGAAAGATAGTGTGGTGTGGCAGTATTGGTTAAGGAGAATATTACAGTGCTGGAGAGAGAGGATGTCCTGGAGGGGTCAAGGACAGAATCTATATGGTTAGAGTTAAGAAATAATAGAGGTGCCATTACACTACTAGGTGTATTCTATAGGCCACCAAATAGTGGGAAAAATATGGAGGAGCAAATTTGCAGAGAAATTACTGAGAGATGCAAGAACTATAGAGTAGTGATAATGGGGGACTTCAACTATCCTAATATAGACTGGGATAGTTATCATGTAAAGGGCAGAGAGGGGGGAAGAATTTCTGAAGTGTGTTCAGGAGAACTTTCTTGGTCAGTACGTTTCCAGCCCAACGAGGAAAGAGGCATTGCTGGATCTGGTTCTGGTGAATGAGGTAGGTCAAGTGGAGCAAGTGTCAGTAGGTGAACATTTAGGGAACAGTGATCATAGTATCATAAGGTTTAGAGTAACTATGGAAAAGGACAGGAAGCAATCTAGAGTAAAAATACTCAATCGGAGGAAGGCCAATTTCAGTGGGATAAGAATGGATCTGGCCCAGGTAAATTGGAATCAAAGATTGGCAGGCAAAACTGTAATGGAACAATGGGCTGCCTTTAAAGAGGAAATAGTTTGGGTACAGTCAAGGTACATTCCCACTAGGGGGAAAGGTATGGCAACGAAAGAGATAGAGAGTAAGCTGAAGCAGAAAAAGAGCGAGTATGATAGATGTCAGGTTGACAATACATCTGAGAATCAGGCTAAATATAGAAAGTTCAGAGGAGAAATGAAAAAGAAAATAAGAGGGGAAAAGAGAGGGTATGAGAATAGAATGGCAGCTAACATAAAAGGTAATCCAAAAGTCTTCTATAGGCATATAAATAGTAAACGGGTAGTAAGAGGAGGGGTGGGGCCGATTAGGGAGCAAAAAGGAGACCTATGCATGGAGGTTCCTCTCGGGAGTACAGCCAGAGCCAAGTTCATGGCACCACGGGTGGCTCAGCTGTACAGGGGAGAGGAGGTGCTAAATGAATACTTTGCATCTGTCTTCACCAAGGAAGAAGATGCTGCCATAGATATAGTGAAGTAAGAGGTAGAGGAGATACTGGATTGGATAAAAATTGATAAAGAGGAGGTACGAGAAAGGCTGGCTGTACTTAAAGTAGATAAGTCACCAGGACCGGATGGGATGCATCCTAGGATGCTGAGGGAAGTGAAGGAAGAAATTGCGGAGGTACTGGCCATAATCTTCCAATCCTCCTTAGAAATGGGGGTAGTGCCAGAGGACTGGAGAATTGCAAAGGTTACACCCTTGTTCAAAAAAGGGTGTAAAGATAAACCCAGCAACTATAGGCTGGTCAGTTTAACCTTGGTCGTGGGGAAGCTTTTAGAAACAATAATCAGGGACAAAATTAACAGTCACTTGGACAAGTGTGGATTAATTAAGGAAAGCCAGCAAGGATTTGTTAAAGGCAAATCGTGTTTAACCAACTTGATCGAGGTTTTTGATGAGGTAACAGCGAGGTTGATGAGGGTAATGCCGTTGATGTGGTGTGCATGGATTTCCAAAAGGTATTCGACAAAGTGCCACATAATAGTCTTGCCAGCAAAGTTGAAGCCCGTGGAATAAAAGGGACAGTGGCAACATGGATATGAAATTGGCTAAGTGACAGGAAACAGAGAGTAGTGGTGAACGGTTGTTTTTCGGACTGGAGGAAGGTATACAGTGGTGTTCCCCAAGGGTCGGTTC
Organism: Squalus acanthias; assembly: GCA_030390025.1. NCBI lineage: Eukaryota > Metazoa > Chordata > Chondrichthyes > Squaliformes > Squalidae > Squalus > Squalus acanthias. Next base: position 113,110,967 of record CM059432.1, read on the forward strand.
TAGGACCACTGCTTTTCTTGATATATATGACTTGGATGTGGGTGTACAGGGCACAATTTGAAAATTTGCAGATGACACAAAACTTGGAAGTATAGTGAACAGTGAGGAGGATAGTGATAGACTTCAAGAGGACATAGACAGGCTGGTGGAATGGGCGGACACGTGGCAGATGAAATTTAATGAAGAAAAGTGCGAAGTGATACATTTTGGTAGAAAGAATGAAGAGAAGAAATATAAACTAAAGGGTACAATCCTGGGGGTATAAGTGCACAAATCTTTGAAGGTGGCAGGGCAGGTTGAGAAAGCAGTTAAAAACGCTTACAGGATCCTGGGCTTCATGAATAGAGGCATAGAGTACAAAAACGTGGAAATTATGATGAACCTGTATAAAACACTGGTTCAGCCTCAACTGGAGTACTGTGTCCAATTCTGGGCACCGCACTTTAGGAAGGATGTGAAGGCCTGAGAGAGGGTGCAGAAAAGATTTACGAGAATGGTTCCAGGGATGAGGAACTTCAGTTACGTGGATAGACTGGAGAAGCTGGGGTTGCTCTCCTTAGAGCAGAGAAGTTTGAGAGGAGATTTGATAGAGGTATTCAAAATCATGATGGGTCTAGACAGAGTAAATAGAGAGAAGCTGTTCCCATTGGCAGAAGGGTCAAGAACCAGACTCAATCACTGCTTTCAAAAGGGAGTTAGATAAGTACCTGAAGGAAAAAAAATTGCAGGGCTAAGGGGAAAGGGCGGGGGAGTGGGACTAGCTGATGTGCTCTTGCAGAGAGCCGGCCATGGACTCGATGGGCCGAATGGCCTTCTTCCATGCTGTAACCATTCTATGATTCTATGATACGTCGCGAATATGCAGTCTCCAGAGAATACAACCGCTACACCAGCAAAGACATGCCGATCCAGGCCGACTTGAACAACCTACCACCAACCCGTCTCAAATCTAGAAGGCCAGTTTGGACCATTGCAGAAGCCCTTCAGTGATCTCCCCTCAGCCTTGATGACCGATGGCGAAATGCTTGGAAGAATTGCGACATACGGAATGGATTCCTTATAGAGGACCCCACAGTACAACCTGAAGGATCAAACCTTCCGCACAAACAGTGGACAACCATCAACTGCCTCAGAACTGTTCATGGTAGATGCTACCACCTTCTTCATAGATGGAAGATTAAAGCATCCCCATCATGCGACTGTGGAGCTCCTGATCAGACCCTGGAGCACATCATTAAGCACTGCCCTCAGAGGAAGTTCACAGGCAACCTACAAGATATCCATGCTGTTACACCGGAAGCTTTGGCCTGGATATCTGACTTAGATATTGACATTTGATTTGCTTTGCTAATACCATACGAAAGAAGAAGAATGATAAAGATGGTGAAGAATAATAGTCCTAAAACTAGTGACCACCCCCCCACACAGAACTTGGTCTACTAGAAAGCAACTAGTTCCTTATCCAAATCCAAATCAGACTGTCAATAAGGTGTTAACCTTAATTAGTGGCTTTTTTTAATGGCACCTTGTTAAAGGCTTTTTGCAAAATTCAGATACACAAAGGAAGAATTACATATACCTGAGGACATCCCAAAGCAGTTTACAGCCAAGTACTTTTTAAAGTGTAATCACTGTTGTAATGTAGCAGCCAATCTGCACACAACAAGCTCCCACAGAAAGCAATGTGATAATGACCAGATAATCTGTTTTTAGTGATGTTGATTGAGGGATAAATATTGGCCAGGACACCAGGGAGAACTCCCCTGCTCTTCTTCAAAATAGTACCACAGGATCTTTTAAGTCCACCTGAGAAAGCAGATGGGGCCTCAGTTTAACATCTCATCCGAAAGACGGCACCTCCGACAATGCAGCACTCCCTCAGTACTGCACTGGAGGGTCAGCTCAGATTTTTGTGCTCAAGTCTCTTGGAGTGGGACTATGAACCCACAACCTTCTGACTCAGAGGCGAGAGTGCTACCAACTGAGCCACGGCTGACACGTGTCAACACAATGACATCCACCAACTTAGTAACTTCCTCAAAAAATTCCACCAAGTTGATGAGACAGAACTTTCTTTTTCAGAAGCCAAGCTGTGATCTCTTAAGATCTCCTTCCCTGTCAAAGTGATCATACAATGATCCCTTCTGGCAACTTGCTATAACTGAAGTCAAACTAATGAACTTGGAATTTACCAGTTATTGTTGGCAACTCTTCAGTTCATGCGAACAATTCCAGATCCCAGTGAACTATTAAATCTCTCAGCAAGTGACGCGCGGAGCTGACGCCCCATTTCTTTGAGCAGCTTCAGGTGAATGCCTACAGGGCCAGCATCCTGATCATCCACTTTGACATTTAAATTGTAGCATCAACCTTGGTAATCCAGCATCATCTTTGGTAGCCATTTAAAACCTCTTCCATATCCTAGGAATCTACCTAAATCTGCCCTGCAAAAACAAGGTAAGTTACTTACCTGTAAAGCACCATCCTGATTGGGTTTTATAAGCCTGTAGATCTTAGGAGGAACGGAAGAGTGCGGGAACTCAGACTTTGAGATCCTAGGAAAGAATGAAATAGAGTAGGAGACAGTGTGGTAAGTTTTGATACAAATGAGGATGCAAGGAAAAGGAAGAGCAGGTAGGATGAATTTCAAATGCATTCAGCATTAGTAGGTTAGGGATTCTTCCTCACAAAAGGCATTAGTTAAGAACTAGGAGTGGAAACCCTGGTTCATTTTGCCTTCCTTAGTCCAAGACACTGAGTGCGGCACAGACTGGGACCTTCAAGTCTGCATGGCTTGATGTCACACTGGACTGTGCTTCCATTGACTGAGTGCAATGATAGCATTTTTAACAGGAATGTAGGATCTGAGCAGCTGCCTGCCTAAGTCATCTAGAATAAGGCAACATTACTGGGGCCTTACATACACATCAGTACCAAACAAATACTCGGAGCTTACAGTGCAATTCCTGTAGACACTTACCAATTCTTGGTACCGTGCATCTGTAAAAGGGCATTGCTGGAAGTTTTGTTTTATTGTTGTGATGTGGGTGACACTGGCAAGGCGCAGTTATTGCCTAGTCGCCCTGGGAAGGTGGTGGTGGGATCTGTCACTAATCTGCTACAGTCCTTGTGCTGATAGTGCTCCCACAATGGTGGGAATTCCAGGATATTGGCCTTGTGATGACAAAGGCAGAGTATCCAAGTCAGGATAGTGTGTGACTTGGAGGTGACGATGACCCCACAACATTGTTGCTTCTTGTCCTTCATAGAATCATAGACCTATAGAGCTGAATTTTAATCTTCAGGAGTGCGTGGGTTTGGGTGCGGGTGGGGGGGTTAAAACTGGTGAAATTGACAGCGTGTCGGGAAGCCGGCTCCAACCCGGCAACTTCCGCATTTCACTCGAGCGAGTTAGCCTGCGTGCGTGCAACCCCCTCGGGAGAGGCGTGTTTTCAATTACCATATGTTAATCACTCAATTAGAGCAATATTTCAACACACTTTTCAGTTTAACGTTGGGACCACGGGTTTCCCAGGCTTCCTGAAACTCGACAGTGAAAGGAAGGCGAGTACACAGCGGCAATTGAGGGGGTTGAATCAATCTCAGGCACATATGCCAATAAATACTCAGTACCCACAGCTGCTTTCTTACCTGCTAGTGGGAAAGGGTTTGTTCACAGTACTTGTGCTGAGAGGTTAATTTACACACTTTGGAGGCTTGCTCTATCACATCAGAATGTGTGCTGCTTAGGCTGCCTTGGATCAGACCTCAGATGAGGACCAAGATGACCAGCAACAGCAACAGCACCCACAGCAGCTGCATCCTTCTGGTCACAGACCAGTAGCTGCACACCAGAGAGGTGACCAGCAGAGAGAGGACCAGCAGAGAGGGGACCAGCAGAGAGGGGACCAGCAGAGAGGGGACCAGCAGAGAGAGGACCAGCAGAGAGAGGTCCAGCAGAGAGAGAGAGGACCAGCAGAGAGAGAGGACCAGCAGAGAGAGGACCAGCAGAGAGGGGACCAGCAGAGAGAGAGGACCAGCAGAGAGAGGACCAGCAGAGAGAGAGGACCAGCAGAGAGAGGACCAGCAGAGAGAGAGGACCAGCAGAGAGAGAGGTCCAGCAGAGAGAGAGGTCCAGCAGAGAGAGAGGACCAGCAGAGAGAGAGGACCAGCAGAGAGAGAGGACCAGCAGAGAGAGAGGACCAGCAGAGAGGTGACCAGCAGAGAGGTGAAGCTCACAGGAGACACTACCCACGAAACAGGGTCTACAGGCAGAGGCTCAGTTTCCTTGACAAGTCTGAACACCAGTGTGTCAGGAGGCTCACATTATCAGTGGCTGTCAAAGTCACCACCGCCCTCAACACAAGAGCAGGGGGGTTATGCTTCAACTGTATTAAACACTAGTTAGGCCTCAGCTAGAGTACTGCGTGCAGTTCTGGTCATCACATTACAGGAAAGTTGTGATTGCACTAGAGAGGGTACAGAGGAGATTTACAAGGATGTTGCCAGGAGTAGAGAATCTTAGCTATGAGGAAAGACTGGATAATCTGGGTCTGTTTTCCTTGGAACAGAGGAGGCTGAGGGGAGACCTAATTGAGGTGTATAAAATTATGAGGGGCATAGATAAAGTGGATAGAAAGGACCTATTTCCCTTAGCAGAGGGGTCAAAATGAAGGGGCACAGATTTAAAGTAATTGGTGGAAGGTTTATAGGGGATTTGAGGGGAAATGTCTTCACCCAGAGGGTTGTGGGGGTCTGGAACTCACTGCCTGAAAGGGTGGTAGAGGCAGGAACCCTAACCACATTTAAAAAGTACTTGGGATGCTCTAAACTGCAGGGCCACGGACCAAGAGCTGGGAAGTGGGATTAGGCTGGATAGCTCTTTGTTGGCCGGCGCGGACACGATGGGCCGAAATGGCTTCCTTCCGTGCTGTAACTTTCTATGATTTAATGATTCTATGAACATTTTTGCCTCCGGATCCTTCCAGGGCTCTGCCGCAGACATAACCAGGATCTCCCAGTCGGCAGCCACAAATGCAAAAGACAGGTAACTGATGCGTTGTTTTCCAACGATGATGCCAGTCAGAATGAGCAGGGGCTCAACTTTACAGCTCTGGCCTGTTTTCCACAGGTGCAGAGCGTCATCGACTGCACACATGGCAATCCAGGCACCCCCAGAGCAACCAGGAGTATTCGTCAACCACAAGGGCTTCCACTCCATCAATGTCCAAAGATGTGCGGATTAGGTTGATTTGGCTATGATAAATTGACCCTTAGTGTTAGGGGGATTAAATATGTGGGGATAGGGTGGGATATGTGTCGGTGCAGGCTCGATGGGCCGAAATGGCCTCTATCTGCACTGTGGGGATACTGTGATTCTGTGATTCTGTGAATGTGCAGCTGGTGTGTAACCACAAAAAGATGTTTATGCAGGAGTTCGCAAGATTCCCAGGTAGGAGCCATGATGCTTTCATCCAGCAGCAGTCCAATCTCCCTGATCTCTTTGGACCTGGAAGCAGACTTAGGGTGGCTGCTAGGCAACAAAGGATACCCACTGCAAACTTGGTTCATGTCACCCTTCAGAAACCCAAAAACTGAAGCCCAACAATGCTACAATGAATGCCATATCACCACCAGATTATGATTAAACAGGCCATCGGCATTCTGAAGATGCGCTTCAGGTGCCTCAACAGATCTGGAGGTGCGCTTCAGTACGCACCAGCCAGGGTCTCCAGAATGGTCGTGGTTTGCTGTACTCTGCACAACATTGCACAACAGTGAGGCTTGGATCTGCAGGAGGAAGAATGCAAAGAGCTCAGATCCTCTTCGGACAATTAGGAGGGAGAGGAGGAAGAAGAGGAGGAGGAGGGTGATGAGAGGAGGGTGATGAGAGGAGGGTGATGAGGACGATGCACCCCCAGCTGCTCACATTGCTGCCCGGGATGCCAGGGATGGCCGTATTAATGCACAGTTTACTTAGGTTGCAGCAGTGGATCCGTGCCAGAAAATGCAATGGTCACTCTTCAGCCTCCCCCCCCCCAACAATTCCACTGACACAAAGCAGTCCTACAACCAATCAACCACTCCTTGAACATTTCCTGATTGGTCCCCATCAATTCATGTCTTCACATTCATCATCAGACAAGTTAGACAGCCACTTACCACCCAACACCCAAAAATGGACAAGACAGGAAAGTGGTGAAAAAGAATAACATTATGTGAGCTAAATAATGAACAAAAACTCATCAAATTAACATTTTCTCAGACACCCATGTGCGTACCCTTGTGCAACTACAAAGCCTTACTCTTCCTTTTCCTGCTACTCTTATGTAGTGCAACCTGTGTGGCTTTAGCAGAGGTAGAGGCAGGCTGCTCACACCCCTGCTCTGACGGCTGAGATGCTCGTGGCCGACGTCCTCTGGGTTTTTGGAGCCGGTGAGAGCTCCACCAAAAACTGCTCCACAAGCACCTGTGCAGGGGAGACTAGGCCATCGAGAGATGATGCAGTTCGTGAGCTACTGACTGAGAGATGGGCTGTGGGTGAGAAGTGAAAGTGCTTTAGTGGAGTCCCCACTTCCATGACCCCTTTTGCCATCATCCCTCTCATGGGCCAGCTGTAAATCACTGTTACCACTGTGCTGGAGAACAGTTTGGTGCAGATGAGTGCGGCCCTGTAAGGCCAAGGCTAAGGTATCTGTCAACCTATTTAAGGTGGCAGACATGTTGGCATCCAGAGTCTGCACGGTGATGTCGAAGGCGGCATGGACTCATTTGATTGGAGCATTTGATGGTCCATGGCGCTGGCCACTCTATCCATGGAAGAAGACATCACCTCAGCGGCCTGCGGCACCACCACACTCATGGTTGAGGTGAACTCCTCCAATGTCTCTGCAATCATGGTGAGTCTACTTTGAAGGCATTGCACATTGTCAGCTGTGGCTCAGTGGGTAGCACCCTCGCCTCTGAGTCAGAAGGCTGTGGGTTCTTGAGCACAAAAATCTAGGCTCCAGTGCAGTGCTGAGACAGTGCTGCACTGTCGGAGGTGCCGTCTTTTGGATGAGACGTAAAACTGAGGCCCCGTCAGCTCCCTCAGGTGGACACAAAAGATCCCATGGCACTATTTCGAAGAAGAGCAGGGGCGTTATCCCCGGTGTCCTGGCCAATATTTATCCCTCAATCAACATCACAAACAGATTATCTGGTCATTATCTCATTGCTGTTTGTGGGAGCTTGCTGTGTGCAACTTGGCTGCCGTGTTTCCTACATTACAACAGTGACTACACTTCAAAAAGTACTTCAATGGCTGTCAAGCACTTTGGGACCTCTGGTGGTCGTGAAAGGCGCTATAGAAATGCAAGTCTTTGTTTTTGTCTGCTGCTGCTCAATGATTCTCCTCTTCATCGATGGTCCCCATGGTACAGCATCTGTGTTCAGCTCAGCAGAGCTTGGAGCATCCTGCGCTCTCCAACACGGACTCTCCACTGCTGTCCCTGTCTCCACCATCTGTTCTTGCTCAATTGTGAAGTGTGAGTTACCCAACTATCTGTTTTTACTAGTCCCACTAAAGTGTGAGTATCTGAGCATGGTCTGAAGGAGTCCTGTGATGGTGCACCCTCAGAAGGACTCATCTGAGGTCTCGTTGCCCACCACGTCCACCGACTCCAGCTGCATGTGTGAAGGCCCCATGGGAGATAAAAGGCATAAATTAGTTGTGGCAAGGTAATAATGTTGCAAGTTATCATTATGAAGATAAACAAAGTCAACATGACTGAGTGCCGTATGACATGTGGGTGGCCTTTATTTAATTGTGTCACCAGATAGCTGGGAGCTCCCTGTCTCCACTTATTTCCAGCGTCTCCTCCTCTGCAGTTGTGAGCTGCGTGATCTGCGGAGGGGCCGCTCTGGTTCTCTCCCTCTCTCTGGTGTTCTCTTCTCCTGCAAGGAGGGAAAGAACAGACCTATGAGTGAGTGTAATGGCATGTTCTCATCTGATGGATAGAGAGCATTTGGTGAGAGTGACTGAGGGAGAGGCATGACATTGCATCAGGGTGAGGGTGAGTGGGAGTGGTGGAAGGACAGATGGGGAGGTGAGGAAGTGCATAGAAAGAGAAGGATGGTTGCACCTGCAAGGTAAGCGGGTGTGAGGAGTGATGTACTGGAGTAGGCTTGAGAAGGCAGAGTGAGGGGGTAGGGTGATGCGCATAGCAGGATGTAGGTGAATGTGCCACTGTACTCACCTTTCCTGATCTGCTTATATCATTAAAGTGCTTTCTGCACTGAATCCAGAAGCTTGGCACCACGCTCCTGCTGCTGACCCCTTCTGCTACCTCCAACCACGCCTTCTTGGTCTCAGCTGCAGGCTTCTTCCTCCCATTGCTAAGGAACAGTATCTCTCTCCTACTCCTCACAGTCCCCGGCAGAACATCCAGGGAGGCGTAAGTGAAACGGGGCGCAGCCTTTGCCCGGCTGGACTCTATTCTGACACTTCCAGTTCTTTGACAGCCAACTCCATCTCTTTCAACTTGCTTGTTTGGATTGTCCCTTTAAATACTGGAATTGAGATCGCATCATGCGGGTCCTCATCACGCCCGCTGCTGCTGATTGAACGGGAAACCTGGAAGTAAAAAATAAGAGGTGGCTGGGTTAAAAAGCCACTGACAGACGTGCTGGGTTTCCCGCGCAGAATTGGACCCCCCCCTCCCCTCCCCTCCCAGAGCATCGCAATCTTAAAATCGGGGCCATAGAATCTTACAGTGCAGAAGGGGGCGCTTTGGCCCATCGTGCCTGTGCCAGCTCTTTGAAAGAGCTATCCAATTAGTCCCACTCCCATGCTCTTTCCCCATAGCCCTGCAAATTATTTATTTTCAAGTATTTTTCCAATTTCTTTATGAAAGTTATGATTGAATCTGCTTCCACCACCCTTTCAGCCAGTGTAGTCCAGATCACAACAACTCGTTGCGTAAAAAAAATCTTCTCATCTCCCCCGTGGTTCTTTTGCCAATTACCTTAAATCTGTGTCCTCTGGTTATCGACCGTCCTACCAACGGAAACAGTTTCTCCCTATCTATTCTATCAAAACCTTTCATAATTTTGAACACCTCTATTAAATCTCCCCTTAACCTTCTCTAAGTGACAGGGGTCACAGGGGAGAAAGCTGCTATTGAAGTAATCTTGGCGAGTTGCCGAGAGAATTTTTGGTGGTGTCAAACAAAAGGAATCCTATTAAATGCAAAGTAAATATATTAGTGTTCTGCCAAGTTATGTTCTATATTCTTAAACACTCAAAAATTAATATTAAACGGTGATACACAAAACTGGCAGGGAATCCAGAATGAACAAAACTGGGGGACTGGGCTGGCAGTGCTTGAGGGGAAACCCTGGAGATAGTGTTGGAACTGAGTGTGGAAGGGACACTGCTTCAGACTGACGGATGCTGAGAGAAGTTAATCTGCACTACAATTACTGAAACCTTTGATGCCAAGGAAGGAAACATACTGGTTAGTAGCAATTCAAATAACCTTTAGTGCGTGCTCTTTTTAAAGAGGTTTATTAAAGGTTTGCTGTTTATTGTGGAATTTGCATGCATGAACACACATTATTGTAGTATTGTAGTATGTGCCAGGATGCAGAAACATAGGCTGAATGAGAGGGGCTGATCCTCCAACACCTCCCATACCTTCAAAAACATATCTAATGGATGCAATTACCTGCTGCTCATGTTCCAGAAGCATTAAGTATATTCACCAGCGCAACATTAGCAGGATCACTCAGCTGGGCAAGTCTAAGAGCAATTACCCCTAATTCCTCCCCCAACATTTACTCTGCGGCTGTGCAGGACAAGATTCTGCCAAGCTCGGGCAGATACCGCAATTAGATGACATACAAAGAGGTATTCTGCACTCCACCTTCTGCGGCAGTCCAAACCCTTCCAGGCTACTCTCAAAATAATCCCAAAGTTGAGCAGGATCACTTTAAGAAGGCCGACTGCGCTGGAGAAGGAAACTTGTCCCATGTGTGGCATTATCTGAGAGTGGGGGGCGGCACAGGGGGGTGGGGGGGAGAATTAATAATCGTGTTGAGTGCACACCATAAGCCTTTTATCTTGGTTATAGGTACGGAAGTAATTATGCTTGCCTGATTAAAAGAAAAAGGAAAACGGCAAGCACTGAAAGGGTTAATGAAGTTATCTTAAATGACAAGCAAGCAGCAAACAATAGGATTCACAGAATCGGCATTTTACAAAATTTCTGCTATTAAGAGATATCCCCAATATCTGCAGCAAATAGAACTTTGAGTTAAAGAATATCTTGAAACAAAACTGAACTTTACATTATAATGGAATCACTGCTGCTAAATGTACGCAGTCATTATAAATCACCAGGAATCAGTAAAAATAAGTGCTTTCGGTTTTGCACATATTACAAATGCTGAGGTAACGCTTTTACAGCTCCTGATAAGTGTTAATAAATTACCTGAATTTCAAAATTAATGGGTGCTGGGCTGTTCTGGGGAGATATCATTGTGTTTCATGAATATTTTGATATCAAGATTAGATCAAATGCACCGAATTTCTAAACAAGCATATCCAAGGTCTAGTGATCATATAATGTGCTTTAAAAATTATTTCCAGGAACAAAATGTGCAGATATGAAATAATTAAAATTATTTTGCCTGCATTTCACTCTTATCATATTTGCATGACTTTGTATCTTCTCTATTGATCTTTCTGGGGCTGAGAAATATACATTTTTGTGCCTTTTTAAATATACCTTGCTGGCAGAGATAATGGTTTATATTGTGATGTTAAAAAGGCTTGTATTTGCAAAAAAGACAATGAGGTGTCACTGCATGGCTCTGGGAACCAATGATTACACCAACTGTATCGCTTCTATTCAGCGCTATATCTATTTAAACAGCTTTCCTGTGTTCCCTTTTGTGCTAGTCAAAGATCAATATTCAGCAAACTGTTCATAATTTATTCTGTTATTAAGCTTTATTGGCTGTAGAAAACCCAGCTGCAGGTGGAAGGCTAGCTTTTTCTAAATACAGTACAACGTTATTGAGTCATAAATTATTGAGTTTTGCATGAGCTCGGTTTATAGCTCGCAAAAAAAAACGCATCTATTTAAACCACCTCACAAACTTGTCAGATTTGTTCATCAAAGGTATTCAAAAAGCTTATAATATTAGAAATGTTGGATTTGTTTGTTTTAGAATTTGTGCCTTTCTTTCTGAAGAATCTTTAATAGACTGTGTGGGGTGGGGGGGGGGGGGGTGGTTAAGCACTAGGCGACTCTTGTTTCTTAATGAACTTCTTTCCAGTGTCTGTGCCACAGATTGCCCACCACAATTGTCTTGTCTCATAAGTTTATCACACTAGCTAGATGTGTTTGCTTTCCTTCTGAGCACTTTTTCTTGTGGTTCTCCCTCATATACTAGAACTATAAGATATAGATACATTTTCTGTACACTGATGAAGTATGGTCTGGGCACATCCTTCAGAATATGAATCTCCATTTTTTCCAGCCTGCCTTCAGCAGTAACACTTTGAACCCTTCTCGAGAATAAATTGACTGCAGTGACGAACAGATATGCACAACTTAACTTCTGTTCACACACAGCAGAATGCAGCTCTGCATTGGCCTAATGTCTGCTCCAAATTGAGTTACTAGCTTCCCCTACTTGATATAAACTAAACAGTTCAACCGCAGCACTCCCAGTGGGACAGGAACCAATAATGAGAAACTCATCATAATAATTATGCTGCTTATGGGATAAGTGAAACTTTGCACTTGCAATTTGCCATTGTGTCCTTGAAATCCCGCAGTATTCTCCCAATCTCCCATCATAATTTTGGCAGAAGATCGGTGGAACCCCTGGAGAAATGGCGTAAATGGCTGTTTTCAGCTTTTTACACCGTTCCTCTGGGGGTTTCTGCTGATCTCCTGCCGAAGGTATGACAGGAGATCGGAAGAACCTCGGCAGGATTTTAGGGCCTGTTTGTTTATTTGGTAATGTGTTGGGGCAGCTATATCTCTGTTATTTACATGTATCTGTGAGAGAATAAAAAAATTAAGAACAGCAGAAAAAGGTTACCTTAAAGGAGGGTAATCCTGGAAAAACTGCACCGTTAATCAAGTTTGGAAGGGGAGTTCTAAATAATAGTCCCGAATTGAAACACTAGTAGCAATGCCATAGAAGTGAAATTAGGAAACACTTCTATAAACAAAGGGTGGTAGAAGTTTGGAACTCTCTTCTGCAAGCGGCAATTGATGCTAGCTCAATTGCTAATTTTAAACTGAGATTGATAGATTCTTACTAACCAAAGATATTAAGGGATATGGGCCAAAGGCGGGTACATGGAGTTAGGTCGCAGGTCAGCCATGATCTCATTGAACGGCGGAACAGGCTCGAGGGGCTGAATGGCCTACTCCTGTTCCTATGTTCCTATATTCCTATAATACAAAAAACTGTTGCAGGGGTATTTGGTAAAGAAGGGAAGATGCAGATTAGCTATATCTTTTCTTAAGTTTTATAATTTTTGGTCCAGACTATAAAACCCATCATTAATCCAAAGGGACTGTCCACATATTCAATATTTGTGGTAAGGCTTGCTGAATTAAAAATCTTCTTTATTAATCTTTGAAATGAATTATTATATAAATATACTGTACTACCATATAAACATTGTATTTGATATCTCTCACCATGAAGGAAACCTAGAAGGAAGTGTAAGGATATTTCAAAGCTACATCTAGAATTGAAAGCAAAACTTGGTCAAAATAGGAAAAGTAGGTTTGTTCATGTGCTTTAGTTTGTGTAATATAGGTCAGTTGGTTTTGATATTATGGCCTAGAAATTTGCGTGGCCGGCTCTTACCCATCGCGCCTGCCGTTGTGTTTTGGGCCCACAGGAACTTCGGGTCCTGGGCCTCTCCCAAGAGCTGGCAGCAGACCATCTTTCATTCATAGATTTGACAGGAGACCTGTCAAATCTGTGAATTGAAATCGGCCCCAAAAGAACAGCTAAACTTCAAATAATTTTTTTAAAAACCATCACATTTATAAAATAACTATAGTTAAATAAATTAACCACTTTAAACAAAAATTTAAATTTTTGAAAAAATTAAAATACTTTTTAAAAGTTATAAAAATAAACTTACCTTTCTTTAAAGTATCTAAAAAAGATAAACCTGTTGAAAAAAATTTAAAATTATACTTAATTAACTACTTACCTTGTTCAAAAGGGGTCTTACGCCTCCTTTTTATTAGCGTAGAATCTTCAATACTTACCCTCGCGTTGAAACCTGAAAAAAAATCTAAGTTTGCTGCGTGCGCACAGCCTCTACCGCGCACGCGGTTCACCTAGGAACCACCCCCTTCACCATACCGGAAGTTCCGGTTTCCCGTGCATGCGCAGTGCATGCAGGAAACCGGCACTTCGGGAATGAATACGGGTGGGTACGCACTGAGTACTCACCCGGGAACGGCCGAATTTTTGGGCCTATATATTTTTATATATGTGACTTTTGGTTTGCCTATTTTCTGAACAGTTTGCCTATTCTGATATTTACAGCTGTCTCTATTGGCCAGGCCTCGATGAAATCTGAAGAAAAGCTGTTAGCGTAGGTTTTCCAACTGGGTTCACCCAATTTATGCACACAAATTAGACGAATCTGATCGGAAAAGTAGGTGGAGATCCATTACATACATTTCTAGGGGTGGACAAATGTTCAAGGGATGGACAAATATGCGAAGGGTGCGCCCACCTAAAGCACCAGGAGCTTCATTTAAAAACTGGTTTGGGGGCAGAGACATTGGGCTGGATTTTCATAGGGCCGTTGAGGCGGGATTGGAGGCGTGTGGGGGGTTAAAATTGCAGAAACTGGCGGGCGGGCCCAATCCCGCCTCCATCCTGCCTCCACGCAATTTTAATGATATCGTGTCTACTGGTCCCGTCTCCGTCCCGCCTCCAAGAGGCGGGAGAGGCCATTAATGCCCTTAACAAGCCCTAAATTAGCACTGTAATGCCATTTTGATAGTTTTTTGCTAGTTTAACCCTTTTCCCACGTGAAGCACGCCTGATCTGAAACACGCCGGTGAAACCTGGCGGGAGCACAAGTGGATTGCTGACTCTCAGCTGCAGCTCAACCATTAAATAGGAGATTTGATCAGCCATCATTTGCAGGTGGCAGGACTTTGTTGTCACAGGTCTGGGGGAACTTTTAGAAGGCATAACCACAGCTCTGGAAGTTTGAAGCCTGACACCCATCTCCAGTGTGACCTCCTGGGAAACTCCTCTCGCCACCCTCATTGAGCGCTTCCTCAACTGAGGCATATACCAGAAGCATGGGAGCCATTTATTTCCTTCCCTCCTGGGCATCAGATGAGGATGAACACCAGCCGCGGCACCAGCAGAACCATGAACAACAGCAGCACCAACAGCAGCAGCAACAGCAGGAGCGCCAAGCTGCTGCTCACCCGCCTGAAGCTACACAGGCCAGAAGGGGCCAGCGCATGGAAGGCCGTCGGCGCAGGGTCTACAGACACTGGGTCAGCTACCTCAACATGTCTGAGCAGCAGTGCCAAAGGCGGCTCCGACTTTCGCGAGAGGTAGTGGGTGACATCTGCGCAATGCTGCAACAAGAGCTGGAGCCCAGAGGACCAGGTGGACACCCTTTACCAGTGGCTGTCAAAGTCACCACTGCACTCAACTTTTTTGCCTCAGGCTCATTCCAGGGATCAGCAGCAGACATCAGCGGCATCTCCCAGGCGGCCGCACACACCTGCAGGTAACCGATGCCCTCTTTGCCATCGCGCACGATCACATCTATTTCACCAAGGATCGAGCAAGTGTCACGGCGCGTGCGGTTGGATTAGCTAATCTGGCAGGCTTTCCAAGGGTGCAGGGCGTCGTTGACTGCACACATGTGGCCCTTAAGGCACCCCATCGCAATCCAGGTATTTTTGTCAACCGCAAGGGCTTCCACTCCCTCAACGTTCAGCTGGTATGTGACCGCAAGAAGGAAGTTTTGCATGTTTGTGCCAAGTACCCTGGCAGTTGCCATGACTCCTTCATACTGCGCCAGTCTAGTGTGCCTCCGCTATTCAGTCCGCCAGACCAACTTAATGGGTGGCTACTTGGAGACAAGGGCTATCCCCTGAAGACGTGGCTAATGATACCGTTGAGGAGCCCATCCAATGCAGCTGAGGAGAGCTACAACTCCAGCCACATTTCCACCAGAGCCATAATCGAGCAAACCATCGGTATGCTGAAGATACGCTTCAGATGCCTGGATAGATCAGGTGGAGCCCTGCAATACTCAGCAGCCAGGGTCTCCAGAATCATCGTGGTTTGCTGTGCACTTCACAACATGGCACAGCGTCGTGGCTTGCAGATGCCGGAGGACCAAGTGGCCCCTCACATAGCCTCCTCAGATGAGGAGGAGGAGGAGGAGGAGGAGGTGGAGGAGGAGGAGAGAGAGAACGAATATCTTGCAGAGGCCCATCAACCAGCGGCAGCATTACACAAGACCATAGCTGCCCGGAATGCAAGGGACGCACTCACCTTGGCCAGATTTGCTTAGCCGAGACAATCAAGCACTTTTGCCTCGCAGCTTCTTACCAGAGCTACGACAATGGCCCAGACCCAGCGGATCCCTAACCACCATACAGACAATTGCAAGTTATCCTAAGGCCTCATTGTCATTAACGAAATGACAGATGCTACAACTGCAGTTGTAGCCATCAGAGTTTTTATTTACACTTAACACCTGATGGCTTTTTTACATTAAACATCAAAATTCACCCAAGTGACTACCCTTGTGACTATTTGTGTAGTATCTTTCTCTTACGCGTGCTCCTATGTGGTGCTTCCCCTGTGGCTTCAGCAGAGGTGGAGGCCCCTTGCTCAGTTTGTTGCTGCTCCTGTCTTGACACCTTTGGCGGGCGTCCTCTGGGGTTGCGAACCTGCAAGGGCTCGGCAACAGTCTGCTGCTCCTGCGGCTGGGCAGGGGTTGAGACGCCGATCTCAGTTGGGTGCGGACTCTGGTGGGGCTCTGACCGAGGACTTGTCAGTGGCATGGAAGTGTGAGCGCTTGGAGAGGAGCCCCCACCTCCTTGTCTGCCACCAACATCCCTCTCATGGGTCAGGTCCACCTCAGCTTTTGCAAGTGGATTGAGAGCACCTTGCTGCACATCAGGGGGGCCATGGGGACGCATATCGGCACTGGCAGTCCTACTCAGAAGGACTTCCATGAAGGTCTGGTTTCTCTGTTCAATAGATGTCCATCGCTCCTCCAGAGATGTCATTCTATTCAGAACACTCACCATGTTTTCTGCACTCTGGCGACTTATCACCTCCATGGAGGTTGCCATCCTTTCCATGGTGATGTGTTCATGCGCCAATGACTCCACAAAGGCTCTGCTCATGTTCGCTATGGACTCCTCCATTCGCTCCACACTCGCAGCGACCCTGGAGACAAAACCTGTCAGAGACTCCTGCATCTGTTCCTGGAGTCCCAGCACCACTGATCTTATGGATGGCCCCAGAGGCAGAGGGTCGACATGCAGCTGAGCTGAGCTAGGAGAGTCCTGCGCCCTCCGACTAGGACTCTCCACTGCTGTCCCTGTCTCCACCATCTGCTGATGCTCACTTGTGAGCTGTGATACACCAGGTGACAACACTACTCTATGTCCCGAGGGTCCCACCGAGGTGTGAGTCTCTGCGCTGGTGCTGGGTGCGCTGAATTCTGCTGACACTGCGCCCTCAGAGGTTCCAGCTTCCTCTGAGGAGTCTGGATGCTCAGGCTGGTCCTCCTGGCTAGTGGGGACGGGTGCTTGCGATGGTCCTGTGGGGGAGTAAAGGAAAGAGTCAGAGATGTGATGCCAAGGTTACATGCACATTGCATATTGCAGATGATCATAAATCCATCTGTTAGAGCTTCAGATTCATTATCAGCGACTCATGCAATGTCAATGAGAGAGATGGAACACTATTCAGTCACCAGCTTGCTGTGATGCGCCCGTCTGTCCGTCCCCCACTTGTGTATCGTCCTCCACTTCCACGATCTCCAGGACCGCATCCTCCCAGGGGGTGAGCTGGGCTAATGAAGGTGGCCCTCCTCCTGTCCTGGCTCTTTCCCTTTTATTGTGAGCTCTCTTTTCCTGCAATGAGGGAGACAAGTGGAGTTTGAGTGAGATTGAAGGAGTGAGTGTAGAGAGTCCATAGCATAGATGCTTAGAAGGAGACAAAGATGGAGTGAGGTGGCAAGACCAAGGGCCCTCCCTGTGTGTTGTAAGTTGTTTTCATAGCATGACAGCAATAGGGAGTGTGAGGGCTGCATAGTTGAATAGTAAGGTGAATGTGACCATAAAGGGAGAGGGAATGGGTAAGGGTGCATGGATGTCAGTGTCAAGGATATGGAGGAAGAGGTTGCTAAAGCTGAGTGCTGGTGAGGAGAGGCAATGGGGATCAGATTGAGGGTGAAGGGAAAGTCATACTCACTTTTGCAGTGCGTAGAAGGTCATGAAACCTCTTCCTGCACTGGACCCAGGTTCTGCGGGTGATGGATAAAGAGTTGACCTCCTGGGCGACCTGGACCCACACAGCCTTGGTCTGCTGGGGAGGCTTCTTCCTCCCTGAGGAAGGGAAGAGCACCTCTCTGTTGGCTCTTGCTCCCTCCACTAAAGCTTGCAGGGCAATGTCATTGAACCTGGGAGCAGACCTGGGTCTTTGGCTGGCCACTCCTCCTGCAGTTGCCTCTAAGATACAAGTCCAGAAGCTTGGCAGTCTGCAGAAGAAGCAAGGCTTGTTGCAGACCTTAAATGCAGCAGCAATGATGACGTAATCGGAGGCGACTTTCAGACTGGAATAACTCATTGGCCATGGGTTCCCACACGTTGGAACTCAATTGGCCAATTAAGTTAAAATCGCATCACTCTCCCACATCAATCTAGATTTGGGTGGGCAACACGAAAAGCGGATAACATGACCCCAACCCGCCCCAGTATCAAAATCCAGCCCATTGTGTACATCATTTCCCACAGTTCTACTCTGCAGCAAGACATGTGAAGGTCTGAGTAACTGTAATGTTGGAAGAACCCGAATCACGGTATCCTATGCTTTCAGTGGCACTGCATGAAAGAAGGCAGGCCAAGGTGATACCTAACATTACATGTGTTATCAGAGAGCCAGTTACATAGATGTGCCATGTTCTGCCTGAACTTCTGCAATTACCATGGCAGCATAGAGCTCCAGATCTGGTGATAGGCTTGGTCAGCAGGAGCCTGAATCTTGGGTGCATGTTCTTGCAGGCACGATGCAATGCTAACCTATTGGGATGGTGCCGTGGAGAGGCCCCAGAGGCTCATCCTCCTGGAACCACCTCACGTAGAACCACCTCCACTTCAGCCATCAAACAGTGGGTCGGGTATTGGGCTGTTCAGATCCTTGCCTGCAGATTCGTGTCTGCATATGGCATGTGATGCTACCCAGTGCGCAATGAGCACATACATGCCGCCTGCCATATTGGATCCTTCAGCGCTTGTTTTTTGCCCAAAAAATAGGTGCGCCGCGATTTGATTTCAAGGCTGATATCTCTTACTGTGGGTGCTACATGTGAGACAATACTATGCAATAGCCAATAACATGAAGACTATTTCAAGGAAGTCTCCCCAAATGCTATGGCCCCAATTTTAAAGGAGAGGGTAGGGGACGGGGCACACAAGCCCCAAAGTGGGCGGCACATCCAAGGAGTCCAGGGCCGTGAAGACTCAGCTGATCTTAAAGACTGGACCTTGTTTAAATAAATTTTCCCTGAATCCCGTCCGACCGGATCATGTCCACAATATGGCCGATGAACCGCAGGAGGCTGCAGCTGGGGACCCGTGGGAATGGACCCCAGCAGCGGGGGGTGGCTCTGGTGGCAATCGGGGAGAGGGGCGCTCTGCCTGCCATCGGGAGGACTATGTCTTTGATTTGGGGTGGGCTTTAGTCGCGATCGGGTTGTGGGGGTGGAGCCCAGGCACGGGAGATCCAATGCTTCCTTGTGAGGCCTGAAGGCGCACTCCTGTTCCTCCTGTCCCACAAGGAAATCTAAAATTGACTTTTTCACACTTACCAGCCTGGGCCTCCACTGGCCCATGTTCCACCTCCCGGCAGGTCTGGCGTAACGGGGAAGCTGTATCTAAATGGTATAGATTCAGAACAGATCTAGCAGCTCAAAACTGGGCATCCATGAGGCACTGTGGGCTATGAGCAGCAGCAGAATTGTATTCCACCACAATCTGTAACCTCATGGTCCGGTATAGCCCTCACTCTACCATTAACATCAAACCAGGCGACCAACCCTGGTTCAATGAGGAGTGTAGAAGAGCATGCCAGGAGCAGCACCGGGTGTACCTAAAAATGAGGTGCCAACCTGGGGAAGCTACAACACAGGACTATATGCATGCTAAAAAGCGGAACAAACCTGTTATAGACAGAGCTAAGCGATCCCATAACCAATGGATCAGATCAAAGCTCTGCAGTCCTGCCGCCTCCAATCGTGAATGGTGGTGGACAATTAAGCAACTAACGGGAGGAGGAGGCTCCATGAATATCCCCATCCTCAATGATGGTGGAGCCCAGCACGTGAGTGCAAAAGACAAGGCTGAAGCTTTTGCCATTATCTTCAGCCAGAAGTGCCAAGTGGATGATCCATCTCGGCCTCCTCCTGAGATCCCCAACATCACCGAAGCCAGTCTTCAGCCAATTCGATTCACTCCACGTGACACCAAGAAATGACTGCGCGCACTGGATACAGCAAAGGCTATGGGCCCCGACAACATCCTGGCTGCAGTGCTGAAGACTTGTGCTCCAGAACTAGCTGCGCCTCTAGTCAAGCTGTTCCAGTACAGCTACAACACTGGCATCTACCCGACAGAGTGGAAAATTGCCTAGTTATGTCCTGTCCACAAAAAGCAGAACAAATCCTATCTGGCCAATTACTGCCCCATCAGCGTACTCTCAATCATCAGCAAAGTGATGGAAGGTGTTGTTGACAGTGCTATCAAGCGGCACTTACTCACCAATAACCTGCTCACTGATGCTCAGTTTGATTTCCGCCAGGACCACTCGGCTCCAGACCTCATTACAGCCATGGTCCAAACATGGACAAAGGAGCTGAATTCCAGAGGTGAGGTGAAAGTGACTGCCCTTGATATCAAGGCAGCATTTGACCGAGTGTGACATCAAGGAGCCCAAGTAAAACTGAAGTCAATGGGAATCGGGGGAAAACTTGCCACTGGCTGGAGTCATACCTAACACAAAGGAAGATGGTTGTGGTTGTTGGAGGCCAATCATCTCAGCCCCAGGACATCGCTGCAGGAGTTCCTCAGGGCAGTGTCCTAGACCCAAACATCTTCAGCTGCTTCATCAATGACCTTCTCTCCATCATAAGGTCAGAAGTGGGGATGTTCGATGATAATTGCATAGTGTTCAGTTCTATTTGTAACTCCTCAGATAATGAAGCAGTCCGTGCCCGCATGCAACAAGTCCTGGACTACATTCAGGCTTGGGCTGATAAGTGACAAGTAACATTCGCGTCACACAAGTGCCAGGCAATGACCATCTCCACAAAAGAGAGTCTAGCCACCTCCCCTTGACATTCAACAGGATTACCATCGCCGAATCACCCGCCATCAACATCCTGGGGGTCACCATTGACTAGAAATTTAACTGGGCCAGCCACATAAATACTGTGGCTACAAGAGCAGGTCAGAAGCTGGGTATTCTGTGGCGAGTGTTTCACCTCCTGACTCCCCAAAGCCTTTCCACCATCTACAAGGCACAAGTAAGGAGTGTGATGGAATACTCTCCACTTGCCTGGATGAGTGCAACTCCAACAACACTCAAGAAGCTCGACACCATCGAGGACAAAGCAGCCCATTTGATTGCCACCCCATCCACCACCTTAAACATTCACT
This sequence comes from Squalus acanthias, assembly GCA_030390025.1. Taxonomy (NCBI): domain Eukaryota; kingdom Metazoa; phylum Chordata; class Chondrichthyes; order Squaliformes; family Squalidae; genus Squalus; species Squalus acanthias. The sequence goes on from CM059432.1 coordinate 113,131,933, forward strand.
CCCTCCACCACCAGCGTACCGTGCTGCAGTGTGTACCATCTACAAGATGCACTGCAGCAACTCACCAAGGCTTCTTCGGCAGCACCTGCCAAACCCGTGACCTTTTCCACCTCGAAGGACAAGGACAGCAGGCGCGTGGGAACTCCACCACCTCCAAGTTCCCCTCTAAGTCACACACCATCCTGACTTAGAAGTATATCGCTGATCCTTCATTGTCGCTGGGTCAAAATCCTGGAACTCCCTCCCTAACAGCACTGTGGGAGTACCTTCACCTCATGGACTGCAGTGGTTTTAGAAGGGGATTAGGGATGGGCAATAAATGCTGGCCTTGCCAGTGACACCAACATCTCATTAATGAATTTTTAAAAAAGCCGACACTGCTCCCCCACTCAGGCCTTGGACTAGTATTGCAGATTGGGTCTCGATTACATCATCGGACCCAATCTGCATATTTCAAGAAGGACCCTGCTTTCTTGCTGTGGAAGTTCCGCTCGCCATCTCAAAAGAGCAGGTTAAGATCGGGACTCGGTGGGAAGGCCGCGGGATCAGAGAGGGTAAGTGACTGGCCTCATTTTAACTGGTGGGGGGTCGGTTAAAATCAAGGACATTCAGTAAAGAGTGACATGTCTCTTGATTGAGGGAATTGTTGTCATTCCAAAGGAATGCAGTGGCCACACAAAAGTCTCTTCATTCTGGTTAATAGAATTGGAAACGATAACAAGTCTCAATGATGTCAGATCTATTCAATCTGCATCTGCTTTTTTTGAATCACTTCATTTAGTCCTGTGTATTCTTCCAAATCTGAAATGAGTGACTCTTCTCCCCATCCCTAGTTTTGGATTTGTTTGGTACACCACGGAAATTTGCTCAGTTCTACCTTTATGAATAAGCTGAGCTGAGTGTGAAAATCTTTCAGACTACTATCATAGAACAAACCTTGCAAAATCCCCTCATATACAAGAGCGCTGCTACGATTCATAAAGCTCCTCTTACAAAACATGAAAAGCGATCTTGAGCAATAAATATCAGACTGTTTAATTTTGGTTTCAGTGCTTCCTCCTCTTGGCCGTCCACAGTTGCTAACTGCAGGGAGTGTAGCTGCTGCTCCTATTAGTGTTGCTGTACGGCTCTGCATGACTTTCAACCTTCTTCTAGAGGGTAAGCTGGACTGGGCTTGCTGTCAGTTCTTCCCTTGAGGTAAAGTGCGGGCCTACCTCACTGAGCTGCTGAGTGCTGCCAATACTCCTCACACTCATGGGGCCACCAGTCTAAGAGCGTGTATTGAACAGGATTTTAACCTCATCAGCCCATCGGGAAACCCATGGGATCGGGAGGAACATCGCTTTTACACCCTGCCCAATATTGCTCTCCACTGACTTCCATGGAGAGTACAATCAGGTGGGGGTAAAACCAGCGTTGCCCCCGATGCCATCAGTTTCCCAACAAGTGGGTTAGGTTAGAATTGCCCCTTGACTCCCAGCCAGAACAGTTTGAAATAAACTTCTCAAAAGACTTACATAAAAACAGAAAATATTGGAAACACTCAGCAGGTCAGGCAGCATCTGTGGAGAGAAAAACAGAGTTAACTTCTGACGAAAGGTCATCGACTTGAAACGTTGGGCTGAATTTTGCCGGCGCTCAGAGGGCGGGTTTGGAGGCGGGTCCGCTGTCAAAATCACCAAGATTGACAGCGGGTCGGTATCCCGCTCTGAACCCGCCTCCTTGTCAGTTTCCTAAGTGTCGGGCCTGTCATCCCTGAACAGACCCGACACCAAGTGGCGGGTCAGCCAATTTAGATTGTTAAAAGCTTATTAAAAGGTAGTTAAGAACCATTTTCCCATGTACTTACCATTTTACCAGGTTTTCAACGAGGTTCCCAGAGAGCGGTTATCACATCAGGTAGGTATGTCGGGTTCTCAATGACTGTGGATTGCTGTGAATAGGTGAAAGCTGCAAAAGTGGTCTAAAACCTACCATTTCACAGCTAGTCACTTTCCAATCTTAGAAGCGGGAGCATTAATGATTTGGAACCCACTTTTGAGCTTTATGCACTTTTGAAGTGTTTGGAGTAATCTCTCTATCCACTGTCACCTCCTTGGAACAACCTATCTCAACATTGACAGATCACTTCTGTCATCTCAACCTCACCTGCCATCTATTCCATCAGCATCAGTGCCCTTGAAAAAATCTCACCTTGGTCCTCAGAATCCCAACACGATCAGCCCCAACACCAGCATCACCGGGCACACCAGCAGCACCAACATCCCCACCAACCTTCTCCGCAATCAACTGATGCTGCACAGGACAGAGGGCATCATCACCCAACCACATTGCTGCCCGGGACGCCACCAATGGCCTCACCATGGCCAGATTTGCTTCACTTAATACTGTACACCCAGGTTGGCACCACCCCACACCAGGCACCATACAGTATCCCTACAATGTGCAAGCCATTCCTTTCACACTCATCACCATTGCGGGGTGGGGGGGGGGGGGTGATGTTATGTCTCACCATTCACTGGAACTCACTAACACACTTTTAAAGGTGCACACAAATCTGTCCAAGAAGGCAAAGTGGTGACAATAAAGATTTCAATGTTTGACAACACATTAACAGAAATTTCACATGAACATTGGCTAAAACACCCAAGTGCCTACCCTTGTGTGTTGTTAGTTGTTATGATTGGACAAGGATGAGGGTGAGTGTGAGGGTTGGCTAGTGAGATGGGGAAGTGATAATGTAGATAGAGAGGGATGGGTGGAGGTGCAAGGTAAGTTGGTGTGAGTAAAGATGTGCAGGAATAGGGTAGGGAAGGCAGAGAGATGGGGATGTGTTGAGTGGCACAGCAGGATGAGGCTGAGTGTGGCTTTGCAGTAATGTTTCGTGATCTACTGAGATCATTGAAAGGTTTGCGCCACTGCAGCCTGGTCCTCCTGACGACATCCCTGCTTGTGTCCTCCTGTGCAATGTGCAACCAGGCTGCGTTGGTGTCCTGGGGAGGTGTCTTCGCCCATTGGAAGGGAAGAGAACCTCCCTGCGTGCTGTGACTCCCTCCATAAACATATGGAGGAAGTCATGGGAGAGCCTGGGTGCAGCCGTGCACCTCTGTGCAGTGATTGTCAGTGATTGCAGCACCTCAATGCTGCAGAACAGTCAAAATCAATTTGGACATGGCCCCTTTAAGGAAACCGGCTGATGACGCATCATCAAATGATGTCATCAGACTCGCTTCCTATTAATTGTCCAGTTACCTCGCAGGGTGGGCTTAATAAGCCCAATCATTGGAATGTCTTGTTGGCGGCTGGGATCGAGACAGATGCGAGGTCCCCACACGTCACCCACATCGCCCGCCCCGGACCCGCCGAGGTTGGAATAATCCAGCCCGTTAACTCTGCTTCTGGCTCCACAGATGCTGCCTGACCTGCTGAGTATTTCCAGCATTTTCTGTTTTTATTTCAGATTTCCAGCGTCCGCAGTATTTTGCTTTTGTTCTCAAAGGACTTCTTCACTTTAATGAAGGGTTTCACATTAACCAATCTTTCTGTTTCAGATGCTCATCAAGCTGCTGGGTATTTCCAAATATATCCAGCTCGGAGGTTCCTTTCTGCCATTTAAAAGATCTGTCCCATAAAAGTTATTTGTTTAATTAAAATGTCAATGCATTGTTAATGTTAAGTTACAGGTTCTATTTTACCCCACAATTACTGCACTGGTAATGCAATTTAAGTCACTAGATTGGCAAAGAGAAATTGAAAATCACGAAAATATTCTGTTCATTCCTATAAAGGAAATATTGTAAAACTAAAGAATTTCACTTTGTGTCCAAAGTCAATTTTATCATATAAATTCATTTAATATCAGTTTGAAGCCAAATCTAATTTAAAAGTTAAAAGAGACTGCATTAGACTACCCTCGGAAAGATAGGATCTAATCCTGAAAATACTCTCTTCTACAATCATTGTTACTGTAAATCCCTCTGAGATGAATGCATTATTGCCCAGATTACACATTTAATCAGGTTTACAGCCCAAATTACAGTCAACTTCTATGTTTTATCACTTGACTTGTGTCTTTTACAATCTACCAAACTATAGCAAAGTCCAAATTAATTAAAAAAGGAAGCATTTACCCTTAGTGGGGAGGACAGTCACAGGAGCGCTGACGACTGTCGACCGACAATGGTGATGAACATTTGATAACTCTCACATTATAATTAAAAGCAAGACATTTTGAAACAGAAAATTCTCATTAATATTTTACTGTGAATTCTCAAAATGTAATTAGAGGTTTGTATTAAGTAGTTTATTCAACTTAAGAGGCATAGACGGTATACAAAAACATAGCTGGTGCAGACCAAAGCGTATGGCATTAAGCTCAATATTGAATCCAACAGAGAACGGGTTGTATTTGAAACTGGCCATGCAGATAAAATAACAGACTGCAGGAAGTGAGCCATTCATCCAACTGTGCAGTAGCAGGGGGCTTTCCTGCCTTTCCTCTCCTCTGATTAAAACAGGTGTTGCTGGCTCACTGGTGCCTTTGCTGGCAAATGCACCAGCCAGTGTGGAACTGAGCCTCACAGACCAGATCCAGCTCCCAGTCTGTGCGCTGTTAGCTATCTCAGCTGGGGCAGTGGTCCAGGTGCTATAGATGGTCTAAACACCCACCCACCATCTAGACAAATAGGAAAAAAGCAATCAATCTGTGCTCTTGATCTTGTTCACTAAATCTTGCTGGAAAATGCTTGTTTGTGGCTGTTGGGTGCGGCCAGAATTAAGCCCAACTGCTATACCTCCCATCGTTAAGTAACCTGCCAACATTCATTGTCAAGGTTGATATATTGAGTAATAGGTGAGTAGTCAGTATCTGAAGTATTGCTCCATGAGTTGGGTGAAGAGGGGAGAAAATTGAGAAATATTAAATTTAGTTGTAACAAAGATTAAAAATACTAGGACTGAAATTCCAATGGCCTGGACTAATGATCCGGAGACATGAGTAAAAATCCCACCATGGCAGCTGGGGAATTTAAAATTCAGTTAATTCAATAAATCTGGAATGAAAAAACTAGTATCAGTAATGGTGACCAAGAAACTACCGGATTGGCGTAAAAACCCATCTGGTTCACTAATGTCCTTTAGGGAAGGAAATCAGCCGTCCTTACCTGGTCTGGCCTATATGTGACTCCAGACCCACAGCAATGTGGTTGACTCTTAACTGCCCTTTGAAATGACCTAACAAGCCACTCAGTTGTATCAAACCACTACAAAGAAGTACACTAAGAATAAAACCAACAGACCACCCGGCATCAACCTCGGCACCGGACACGACAAATGCACACCCAGCCCAGTCGACCCTGCAAAGTCCTCCTCACTAACATCTGGGGACTTGTGCCAAAATTGGGAGAGCTGTCCCACAGACTAGTCAAGCAACAGCCTGATATAGTCATCCTCACAGAATCATACCTTTCAGCCAATGACCCAAACTCCTCCATCACCATCCCTGGGTATGTTTGTTCCCACAGGCAGGACGGACAACAACAACAACAACTTGTATATATATAGCACCTTTAATGTAATAAAACGTTCCAAGGCACATCACAGGACCATTATCAAACAAAATTTGACACCGAGCCACACAAGGAGATTTTGGGGAAGCTGACCAAAAGCTTGATCAAAGAGGTAGATTTTAAGGAGTGTCTTAAAGGAGGAAAGAGAGGTAGAGAGGCGAAGAGTTTTAGGGAGGGAATGCCAGAGCTTAAGGCCTAGGCAACAGAAGGCACGGCCACCAATGGTTGAGCGATTAAAATCAGGGATGCTCAAGAGGCCAGAATTTGAGGAGTGCAGATATCTCTGGGTGTTGTGGGGCTGGAGGAGATTACAGAGATAGTGAGGGGCGAGGCCATGGAGGGATTTGAAAACAAGGATGAGAATTTTGAAATCGAGGCCTTGCTCAACCAGGAGTCAATGTAGGTCAGTGAGCACAGGGATGGTGGGTGAACGGGAATTGGTGTGAGTTAGGACACGGGCAGCAGAGTTTTGGCTGACCTCAAGTTTATGGAGAGTTTTCTAGAGGTGGCGGGAGGGAGTGGCCCTGGGGGTCCTCAACATTGACTCCAGACCCCATGAAGTCTCATGGCTTCGGGTCAAACATGGGCAAGGAAACTCCTGCCAATTACCACCTACCGTCCTCCCTCAGTTGATGAACACCACGTGGAAAAAGCACTGAGCGTAGCAAGGGCACAGAATTTACGCTGGGTGGGGGACTTCAATGTCCATCACCAAGAGTGGCTCTGTAACACCACTACTGACCGAGCTGGCTGAGTTCTGAAGGATATAGCTCCCAGACTGGGACTGCGGCCAGTGGTGAGAGAATCAACACGAAGGAAAAACCTACTTGACCTCGTCCTCACCAATCTACCTGTTGCAGATGCATCTGTGCATGACAGCATTGGTAGCAGTGACCACTGCACAGTCATTGTGGACACTCTCCATCGTGTTGAGTGGCACCATGCTAAATGGGATAGATTCAGAACAGATGTAGCAGCTGAAAACTGGGCATCCATGAGGCGCTGTAGGCCATCAGCAGCAGCAGAATTATAGTCCACCACATGGCCCAGCATATCCCTCACTCTACCATTACCATCAAGCCAGAGGATCAACTCTGGTTCAATGAGGAGTGCAGAAGAGCATGTCAGGAGCAGCACCAGGCGTATCTAAAAATGAGATGCCAACCTGGGGAAGCTACAACACAGGATATACATGCTAAACAGTGGAAACAGCATGCTACAGACAGAGCTAAGCGATCCCACAACCAACGGAAACGATCAAAGCTCTGCAGTTCTGCCACTTCCAGTCGTGAATGGTGGTGGACAATTAAACAACTAACAGGAGGAGGAGGCTCCGTGAACATCTCCATCCTCACTGCTGGCAGAGCCCAGCACGCGAGTGCAAAAGACAAGGCTGAAGCGTTCTCAACCATCTTCAGCCAGAAATGCCGAGTGAATAATCAATCTCGGCCTCCTCCTAAAGTCCCCACCATCACAGAAGCCAGTCTTCAGCAAATTCGATTCACTCCATGTGATATCAAGAAACGGCTGAGTGCACTGGATACAGCAAAGGCTATGGGCCCCGACAACATCCCGGCTGTCCTGCTGAAGACTTGTGCTCCAGAACTAGCTGTACCTCTAGCCAAGCTGTTCCAGTACAGCTACAACACTGGCATCTACCCGACAATGTGGAGAATTGCCCAGGTATGTCCAGTCCACAAAAAACAGGACAAATCCAATCCGGCCAGTTACCGCCCCATCAGTCTACTCTCAATCATCAGCAAAGTGATGGAATCTGTCATCGACAGTGCTATCAAGCAGCACTTACTCACCAATAACCTGCTCACCGATGCTCAGTTTGGGTTCCGTCAGGACCACTTGGCTCCAGACCTCATTACAGCCTTGGTCCAAACATGGACAAATAGGCTGAATTCCAGAGGTGAGGTGACAGTGACTGCCATTGACATCAAGGCAGCATTTGACCGAGTGTGGCATCAAGGAGCCCTAGTAAAATTGAAGTCAATGGGGATCAGGGGGAAAACTCTCCACTGGCTGGAGTCATACCTAGCATAAGGAAGATGGTTGTGGTTGTTGGAGGCCAATCATCTCAGCCTCAGGATATCGCTGCAGGAGTTCTTCAGGGCAGTGTCCTAGGCCCAACCATCTTCAGCTGCTTCACCAATGATCTTCCCTCAACATAAGGTCAGAAATGGGGATGTTCGCTGATGATTGCACAGTGTTCAGTGCCGTTTGCAACTCTTCAGATAATGAAGCAGTCCACGCCCACATGCAGCAAGAACAGACAACATTCAGGCTTGGGCTGATAAGTGGCAAGTAACATTCGCGCCACACAAGTGCCAAGCAATGACTATCTCCAACAAGAGAGAGTCTAACCACCACCCCTTGATATTCAACGGCATGACCATCGCCGAATTCCCCAACATCAAAATATTGGGGGTTATAATGACCAGAAATTTAACTGGACCAGCCACATAAATACTGTGGCTACAAGAGCTGGCTATTCTGTGGCGTGTGAATCACCTCCTGATTCACCAAAGCCTTTCCACCATCTACAAGGCACACGTCAGGAGTGTGATGGAATACTCTCCACTTGCCTGGATGAGTGCAGCTCCAACAACACTCATGAAGCTCGACACCACTCAGGACAAACCAGCCCGCTTGATTGGCACCCCATCCACCACCTTAAACATTCACTCCCTCCACCACCGGCGTACCGTGGCTGCAGTGTGTACCATCTACAAGATGCACTGCAGCAACTCGCCAAGGCTTCTTTGACAGCACCTCCCAAACCCGTAACCTCTACCACCTAGAAGGACAAGGGCAGCAGGCACATGAGAACACAAGTTCTCCTCCAAGTCACACACCATCGTGACTTGGAAATGTATCACCCTTCCTTCATCGTTCAAAATCTTGGAACTCCCTCCCTAACAGCACTGTGGGAGTACCTTCATCACACGGACTGCAGCAGTTCAAGAAGACGGCTCAACAGCACCTTCTCAAGGGCAACTATGAATGGGCAATAAATGCTGGCCTTGCCAGCGCCGCCCACATCACATGAACGAATAAAAAAAATCCACAGCCTCTCTCAGTGAGATTGGCAATTTAGAGCTAATCTGTAGCAATGTAGGGGCAGTTTCACACTGTGGACACACTCCTGCTAAATTAAGACTGTTCAAATGCAGTCTCATTCCATCAGATGGAGGAAGCTGTCATCTTTATGGCCTATGCCGGACTTAAATGAAGAATGTTTAACTCATTACAACACCTCTTCAACAAAACAGTTTGAGTGATGATTTACCATTAATTTTACATATCAGTTTAGTGCAAAACATAGGGGTAGAATTAATGAAAACAGAAAATGCTGGAAATACTCAGTCGGTCAGAGAGTGGAGAGAGAAACAGAGTTAAAGGGCTGGATTTTGCCAGGCCCGAGGAGGCGGGTTTGAAGGCGGGTCAGGTGGGAAAGTTGCCAAAAATGGTGTCGGGCTCCAATCCCGCCTCCAGCCCGCCTCTGAGCAACTTTCCCAAAAGCGGGCTTTCAGACCCCGTTTCCATCCTGCCTCCAAGAGGCGGGATAGGCCCTTAAGGCCCTTAACAACCCCATAAGTGCCTCTATAATGCCATTTTGAGAGGCCTTTCTGAGTTTAACACATTTCCCCTATCCTGCACGTCTCCCCTGGAACACGCCAGCTAATCCTGGCGGGCTCACAAGTGGAGGGCTTACTAACAGCTGCAGCTCCAGCATAAAAAAGGAGTTTTCAACAATGATTATTTGCAGGTGGCAGAACTTTGGTTTCTCAGGTCTGGGAGAACTTTTAGCAGGCCTACTCATTGTGGAAGTTTTGAAGCTGCGATCCATCTCCAGTGTGACCTCTTGGGAAACCCCTCTCCCCACCTTGACTGAGCGCTTCCTCAACTGCAGCATGGGAACCATTTATTTCCTTTCCTCCTGGACCTCAGATTCGGATGAAGACCAGTCGCGGCAGCAGCAGAACCCGGAACAACAGCAGCACCAACAGCAGCACCAACAACAGGAGCGCCAACCTGCTGCTCACCCACTTGAAGCTGTACAGGCCAGAAGGCGCCAGCGCAGGGAAGGACGTCGCCGCAGGAGATACCCCCAACACAGGGTTTACAGGCAGAGGATGAGCTACCTCAACATGACTGAGCAGCAGTGCCAAAGGAGGCTCAGACTTTCGCGAGAGGTAGTGGGTGACATCTGCGCAATGCTGCAGCAAGACCTGGAGCTCAGAGGAGCAGATGGACACCCCTTACCAGTGGCCGTCAAAGTCACCACCGCACTCAACTTTTTTGCTTCAGGCTCATTCCAGGGATCAACAGCAGACATCAGCGGCATCTCCCAGGCGGCCGCACACACTTGCATCACACAGGTAACCGATGCCCTCTTTGCCAACGCGCACAATTACATCAACTTCTCCAAGGATCAAGCAAGTGTAACTGCGCGTGCGGTTGGATTTGCTAATCTGGCAGGCTTTCCAAGGGTGCAGGGCGTCATACACTGCACACATGTGGCCCTTACGGCACCCCATCACAACCCAGGTATTTTTGTCAACCGCAAGGGCTTCCACTCCCTCAATGTGCAGCTGGTGTGTAACCACAATAAGGAAGTTTTGCATGTTTGCACAAAGTACCCTGGCAGTTGCCATGACACCTTCATTCTGCGACAGTCTAGTGTGCCTCTGCTCTTCAGTCCGCCAGACCAACTTTGCAGATGGCTACTTGGAGACAAGGGCTATCCCCTGAAGACGAAGGTAATGACGCCGTTGAAGAGGCCATCCAACGAAGCTGAGGAGCGCTACAACTCCAGCCACATTTCCACCAGATCCATTATCGAGCAAACCATCGGCTTGCTGAAGATGCGATTCAGAGGCCTTGATAGATCAGGTGGAGCCCTGCAGTACTCAGCAGCCAGGGTCTCCAGAATCGTCTTGGTCTGCTGTGCACTTCACAACATGGTACAGCATCGTGGCTTGCAGCTGCCTGAGGTACAAGTGGCTCATCGCATAGCCTCCTCAGATGAGGATGAGGATGAGGAGGAGGAGGAGGAGGAGAGCGAGAATGAGGAGTTTGCGGAGGCGCATCAACCAGCGGCAGCAGCACACGAGAACATTGCTGCCTGGGATGCAAGGGATGCACTGATCTTGGCCAGATTTGCTTAGGTTGCCCAATCAAACACATTTGGTTCGCACCTTCTTACCACACCATCGACAATGGACAAGACCCTGTGGCTTCCTATCACTCTTACCACCATACTGACAATTCCAAGTCGCCTGAGCCCTCAATGTGGAAGTCCCATTTGCGAAATGACACAGCCCACAACGTCAACAGTTTGCCATCAAGTCATTTTATCACATAAATTCACGGATGGCATTTCAAAATTAAACAAAACAGTGACTACCCTTGTGACTACTTGTGCTTTATCTTCCTCTTACGCGTGCTCCTACATGGTGCTTCCCCTGTGGCTTCAGCAGATGTGGAGACCCCTTGCTCACTTTCATGCTGCTCCTGCCTCGACACCTTTGACGGGCGTCCTCTGAGGTTGTGAGCCTGTGAGGGCTCGCCAACAGTCTGCTGCTCCTACGGCTGTGCAGGGGCTGAGACGCCGATCTCAGTTGGGTGAGGACTCTGGTGGGGCTCTGACCGAGGGCTCTGCAGTGGCATGGGAGTGTGAGTGCTTGGAGAGGAGCCCCCACTTCCTTGTTGTCTGCCACCAACATCCCTCTCATGGGTCAGCCCCACTTCAGAGCTAGGAAGTAGCTTGAGAGCACCTTGCTGCACTTCAGGGGGGCCATGAGGACCCATTTCTGCACTGGCAGTCCTACTCCAAGGACTTCCATGAAGGTCTGGTTTCTCTGCTCAATAGCTGACCATCGCTCCTCAGGAGATGCCAGTCTATTCTGAACAATGACCATGTTTTCAAGACCCTGGCGACTTAGCTCCTCCATGGCCATAGCCATCCTCTCTTCTACCGTAGCCATCCTCTCCTCTACGGTAGCCAGCCTTACCACGGAGGTAGCCATCCTTTCCACGGAAGTTGCCATCCTTTCCATGGTGATGCGTTCATGCGCCAATGCCTCCACAAAGGCTCTGCTCATGTTAGCGATGGACTCCTCCATCTGCTCCACACTCGCAGCGACCCTGGAGACAAAACCTGCCAGAGACTTCTGCACCTGTTCCTGGAGTTCCAGCACCGCTCTCCTTCTGGATGGACCCGGAGGCACAAGGTCGACATGCAGCTGAGCTGAGCTGGGAGAGTCCTGCGCCCTCTGATGAGGACTCTCCACTGCTGTCCCTGTCTCCACCATCTGCTGATGCTCACTTGTGAGCTGTGATACACCAGGTGCCAACACTACTCAATCTCGCGAAGGTCCCACCGAGGTGTGAGTCTCTGCGCTGGTGCTGGGTGCGCTGAATTCTGCTGACGCTGCGCCTTCAGAGGTTGCAGCTTCCTCTGAGGACTCTGGTGGCTCAGGCTGTTCCTCCTGGACAGTGGGGAGGGGGGCTTTCGATGGTCCTGTGGGGGAGTAAAGGAAAGAGTTAGACATGTGAGATAAATGTTGCATGCACATTGAATTGTGCAGATGATCATAAGTTAATCTGCTAAGAGCATTAGAATCAAGATCAGTCTCTCATGCAATGTCAATGAGAGATGAAAAACTATTCTGTCACCAGCTTGCTCTGATGCGCCCGTCTGTCCGTCCCCCACTTGTGCATCCTCCTCGAGTCCCATGATCTCCAGGGCCGCCTCCTGTGCACTGGTGAGCTGGGCTATTGAGGGTGGCCCTCCTCCTGTCTTCGCCCTTTCCCTCTTATTGTGGGCTCTCTTTTCCTGCAATGAGGGACACAAGTGGAGTTTGAGTGAGAATGAAGGAGTGAGTGTAGAGAATCCATAGCATAGATGCTTAGAAGGACACAAAGATGGAGTGAGCTCCCAAGACCAAGGGCCCTCCCTGTGTGTTGTAAGTTGTTGTCATAGCATAACAGTGATGGGGAGTGTGAGGGTTGCATAGTCGAATAGTTAAGTGACTGTGTACATAGACAGAGGGAAAGGTTAAGGGAGCAGGGATGTAAGGGTCAAGTGGAATGTGGAGGAGGAGGTTGACAATGCAGAGTGCTGGTGATGAGAGGCGATGGGGAGCTGATTGAGGGTCATGGTGATGTAATACTCACTTTACCTGTGCGGAGAAGGTCATGAAACCTCTTTCTACACTGCAGCCAGGTTCTGCTGCACATTGATATGGCACTGACCTCCTGTGACACTTGCAGCCACACAGCTTTGGTCTGCTGGGGAGCTTTCTTCCTCCCAGAAGACGGAAACAGCACTTCCTTATTCGCTCTTGCTCCCTCCACCAGAACTTGGAGAGAGGCCTCATCAAAGCGGGGTGCGCACTTTGGCCTTGAGCTTGCCATGGTTGCACCAAAATCCTTCAGAAGTCTCAGTTACAAATTAGTAAAGCAGAAAATGAACCAAGGCTGCTTGCAGGCCTTAAATGCAGCTGCATAGATGATGTCATCAGAGGCGAGTTTCAGGACCAAAAGAATCATTGGGCCAGGGGTTCCCACACGCTGGAAATCAAGTGCCCAATTAGGGCAAAATTGCTCTATTGTCCCGCCTCACATCGGAGGCGGGGGTGGGACCCACCAACCACCTGACCCGCCCCCAGCCCAGTGACAAAATCCAGCCCAACGTCTCAGGTTGTTGACTTGAAACATTTTAATATTCCAGCATTCTGTTTTTATTTCAAATTTCCAGCATCTGCAGTATTTTGCCTTTGTTCTTAAGGTAAATGGGGGAATTTTAACCCCCAAGAACTGGTGGGGGTAAAAATTATTCATTTTTAGAGTGGAAGAACAACCCGGCTCCAACGCGCCCACAGAGGTGTGTTTGGATGCCGGCGAGAAACCTCAATCGGGTGGGCACTTATTAGTGAAATTAACGTCCTTAGGAGACATGAATAAGGTATTTTTAAATTGTTCTTAACTCGGTTCCGAATTTTACTTGAGCAGGACATGTTTCCCAGGCCTTGGGAAACTGACAGGGGAAATAGGCAAGTTTGAGCAGCAGTTCAGGTGGTTATTTAAACGTGTCATTGTCCCATCTGAATAAAACCTCACTCATTGCAGCTGCTGTCTCAGTTCCCGCAAATGTCTGTCAGAGAGCACTTGTGTGGATATAGCTTTTTTCAACCTTGGAGGATTTCAAATTGACAAGATCAGGGTGGGAGGCGCGTTGGATGTGCGTGACAGCACATCAGAAGAGTAAGACCATCACCTTCCACGGCAGCGACGACGTGCTGTGGTGGGATCAGCACATGCACAGGAGGGAGGTCCACAGGAGAGAGGTCCACAGGAGAGAGGTCCACAGCAGAGAGGTCCACAGGAGAGAGGTCCACAGGAGGGAGGTCCACAGGAGAGAGGTCCACAGGAGGGAGGTCCACAGGAGAGAGGTCCACAGGAGGGAGGTCCACAGGAGGGAGGTCCACAAGAGAGAGGTCCACAAGAGAGAGGTCCACAGGAGAGAGGTCCACAAGAGAGAGGTCCACAGGAGAGAGGTCCACAGGAGAGAGGTCCACAGGAGGGAGGTCCACAGGAGGGAGGTCCACAGGAGGGAGGTCCACAGGAGAGAGGTCCACAGGAGAGAGGTCCACAGGAGAGAGGTCCACAGGAGAGAGGTCCACAGGAGGGAGGTCCACAGGAGGGAGGTCCACAAGAGAGAGGTCCACAAGAGAGAGGTCCACAGGAGGGAGGTCCACAGGAGAGAGGTCCACAGGAGGGAGGTCCACAAGAGAGAGGTCCACAAAAGAGAGGTCCACAGGAGCGAGGTCCACAGGAGAGAGGTCCACAGGAGGGAGGTCCACAGGAGAGAGGTCCACAGGAGAGAGGTCCACAGGAGAGAGGTCCACAGGAGAGAGGTCCACAGGAGGGAGGTCCACAGGAGGGAGGTCCACAGGAGGGAGGTCCACAGGAGGGATGTGCACAGGAGAGAGGTCCATAGGAGGGAGGTCCACAGGAGAGAGGTCCACAGGAGGGAGGTCCACAGGAGAGAGGTCCACAGGAGAGAGGTCCACAGGAGGGAGGTCCACAGGAGAGAGGTCCACAGGAGAGAGGTCCACAGGAGGGAGGTCCACAGGAGAGAGGTCCACAGGAGAGAGGTCCACAGGAGGGAGGTCCACAGGAGAGAGGTCCACAGGAGAGAGGTCCACAGGAGAGAGGTCCACAGGAGGGATGTCCACAGGAGAGAGGTCCACAGGAGCGAGGTCCACAGGAGGGAGGTCCACAGGAGAGAGGTCCACAGCAGAGAGGTCCACAGGAGAGAGGTCCACAGGAGAGAGGTCCACAGGAGGGAGGTCCACAGGAGGGAGGTTTGCAGGTGGAGGAGGACAAAGGGGCTCATCATTCATCTTCAGATGAGAAGAACGTAGAGGAGGAGGAGTAGGAGGATAAAGATGGGGCGTCCATCACCAGACCAGCTGCTTACATTGCTGCCAGGGATGCCCTAATATCACAAAGGTTCACCTAGTGTGAAACATAACAAATGAAACCCCGTGGTCCGCTCCCACCACCAGCACCAACCCCTCCCCCCACACCTTTGCATTAAACAGTCCTTCAACCACTCATCCACCCATTGCATATCCGCCCAATGGGTCCCGGCATGTAGTGACGTTCATCATGAAACAAGTGAAAGGGCGAGTTGGCCCTTGGGATGCAATAATGGGCAAGATGTAGAAGTGGTGCAAATCATTAAATTTTATGTGGCGTTTTAAAAAAAAGGAAACTTAAAGACATAACATTTTGTCAACCACCCATGTGCATACTGTTGGTGAATCTTTAACTTACGCTTCCTACCGCTTCTACGTGGTGCATCCCCTGTGGCTTCAGCAGAGGTAGAGGAAGGCTGATCAGATCCCTGCTCTGACTGCTGAGATGCTTTTTGGTTCTGGAGCCCCTGAGGGCCCTGCCAAAGACTGCTCCATCTGCACCTGTGCAGGGGCAGACTCGGCCAGCGGGAGAGGAGGCAGCAGGTCAGATACTGGCTGCGGGTTGGGAGGGGGGCAACGGGTGAGAAGTGGGAGCGCTGGGATGGAGTTCCCACTTCACCGTCATCTTTCGCCATCATCCCTGGATCCCTCTCCTGGGCCAGCGCAACATCACTCCTACCACTCTGCCGCAGTCTAGATTGGTGGAGATAAGTGGTGCATAGTAAGGCCACGGATAAGGTACCTGTCATCCTGTTTAAGGAGTCAGACATGTTGGCATCCAAAGTCTGCATGGCCGTGGTCATGGCCTGCATGGACTTATTTGAGAGCCATGCTTGAAGCTCCATGGAGGTGACCACTCTCTCCATGGCAGACACTCTCGCAATTCCCTGCGCCACCAATCGTCTAACGAGTGAGTTGGACTCCTCCATCCTCTCTGCTATCGTATGTGGCATATCTGTCAGTACCTGACTAAGTTGCTGATGCACCTCTAGCACTCTCCTTCTCAATGATAGCCCCCGGGGTTCAGCATCTGTGTCCAGCTGAGTAGAGCTTGGAGAGGATTGAGCCCCTCAAAGTGGACTCTCCACAGCTGTCCTTGACACCAGTGTCTGCTCGTGCTCACTTGTGAGGTGTGAATCACCAGGTGAAAATCCAACTAACTGTCTAAGTGAACCCACCGAAGTGTGAGTGTCTGTGCTGGTGCATGGCTGTACGTCCTGTGATGATGCACCCCCAGTAGGAATGAGCTCCTCTGAGGAATCGTCACCAAGCATGTCCTGCAACTCTTGCTGTATGTGTGAAGGCCCTGGAAAACAAAAGAAAGGGATATGCTTTATCGTGGTAAAGTCACAATCTTGACAATCATCATACCCAGTCTTCTAATAGTTCAGTCATTGATGAAATGAAATCAGCATATGTGTGTCAGAGATATTTGTAATTCTGTCACCAGATATCTGTGAGTTCCCTGTCTCTCCATCACTGACTGAGAGGGATGCAGATGTGCCACTTATCTCCAGGGCCTCCTCCTCTGTTAGCTGGACTATTTGTGGCGGGCCATCTCCAGTCCTCTCCCTCTTCCTTGCGTTTTGCGCTCTCTAATCCTACAATCGGCAAAAGAATAGACCTGTGAGTGAGTGAAGGTGAGGTATTCACCCGATGATGCAGTGCATTCGGTGAGGGTGACTATGAGACAGATGCTTCACATTGCGTAAGGATTGGAGTGAGTGGCAACGGTGGATGGATGCATGGAGGGCGGGGATTGATGAAATGCATAGAAAGTGAAGGCATATGCTGCTTAAATTTGAGTGGGTGTGAGGAGTGATGTGATGGAGAACACTTAACAAGACAGAGTGAAAGGGGGCGGGTGTTAAACCACAGGATGGAGGTGAATCAGCAAATGTACTCACTGCTTCCTGACCTGGTTAGGTCATTAAACTGCTTCTTAGACTGCGTCCATGACCAGGGCACTACGCACCTGCTGCTCAGCCACCTCCAACCACGCCTCCTTGGTGGGAGCCGTAGGCTTCTTCCTCCCATTGCTGGGTAAAGTATGTCTCTCCTCCTCCTGACTGCCCCCATAGAATCATAGAATCATCGAAAGTTACAGCACGGAAGGAGGCCAATTCAGCCCATTGTGTCCGCGCCGGCCAACAAAGAGCTATCCAGCCTAATCCCACTTCCCAGCTCTTGGTCCGTAGCCCTGCAGGTTACAGCATCCCAAGTGCACATCCAAGTACTTTTTAAATGTGGTTAGGGTTCCTGCCTCTACCACCCTTTCAGGCAGTGAGTTCCAGACCCCCACAACCCTCTGGGTGAAGAAATTTCCCCTCAAAAAAAGTGGTAACCTTTTATAAATTCAGCTGAAAATTAGTTTATCACCAAAAATAAGTGTGTCCAGTCCTCCAACTGTGAGTAACCTGATTTAAAATCACTGAACATGAATTAAAAAATAATACTGAACCATTTAGTCATTTAATTGATGTACACTAGTCCGTTTCTTAGTAAATTAAATACTTTTTGATATGAGAAAACTTTTAAAACATGCCTGAACTCCTAAGAAAATGAGTGCAATTTGCCGAGCCTTCCCGAACCAGCGCAACCGGCGGAATCTCGCAATCTTGACCCGGGGACGCGGCCAGCTTTGTGGGCGGGGCCTGAACCAGCGAATTAAATCTCAAACCAACATAAATGATCGCGGAAAACACGAACGTAAGTGGTTTTGGGCGCAACTCACTTACGTTTAAAACTCCGTTGTCTTTTGCGCTGGTTCGGCCGATTCCACCCGGATTGTACGGATATTACTGTCGGAAACAAGCGGAAACTGTATCCTATCATGCTCATGCGGGGGCAGCCTAAGCTCCACCACTGTTTATTTTATACTCTGGCAAGACACAGTTACCATAGGTAGAAAGAAAGGATTTGAGTAAGGGTGATTGGGAAGTGGAAACACTATGTGGGAAAAATTTGGTTGGTTAGCACCTCCTGTTAGTGCCTCCGGAGCGCTAAACTCTACCACCATGATCTCCTGTGCCCACAGATTGTGACGTCAGTCGAGTGTGCAACGTCCCAGTAGCGCCCTGGACCGGATATTGAGTCACGCCCCCTGCCTTAGCACCTGCCGCTAGGAACAACAGGTAGAGGGGAACATTTTCGAGTCAGGAAGGGGCTGGGGGAGCGCTATTTAAAGGCGGGCGCTTCTGCCTTTTCTTGTCGGCAAAATTTTTGGTACACGCAGGTTGAGAGGGAGAGATGTCTGGAGAGATTTAACGCTGTCCTAAGGAGTTTTGGCCCTCAGCACCACTTTTGAGGTTCCTGAGCGCCGAGCTCTTTCCCTGGGCCTATCCATTAGTGGTTCCAACACAATTGCTTTAGAGGTCTCTCGAGGCCGAGATTCAAGGCTGCAATGAGCAGGGTGTGGCTGGTCAGCAAGATGGCCCCTCCTCTTTAAGAACTGGATGGTGCCAGTCTGTCTGGCTTCCATGGTAATGGACAATCGCCTGAGCTTCGGTAGCGTTCTGAGGTAACGCCTCGCTCCACGACGCTTGCGCCCTAAGAGAGGTGTGTAGCGCTTGATTTAGCGCTCAAATCACCTCCAGGGGCGATAGAGGCGAATTTTGCAGTCGGAGGTGATAATTAGCGCCCCAAAATGGGCGATACCCAATTTTTCCCCCTATGAGTTAAGGAACAGCAAACAATGCAAGCCTCTGGTCGGAGTTGTCCACAGACCTGACAGTAGTGTCAGAGTGGAGAGATGTATAAATACGGAGATCTGGGAAGCTTGCAGCAAAAACAATGTGGCTACAACAACATTGGGAAATGTAATTTTCACATGGACCAGGAGAAGCAGAACAAGAGTTTCTAGAATGTATACGGGTCAGTTTTCTGGAACAATAGAACCAACAAAGGAACAGACCATAATGGATTTAATGATGAGTAACGAACCTGAATTAGTTAGCAACCTGACGGTAAAGGAGCATCTTGCGAATAGTGACCATAATATGATTGAATTTGATGTTAAGTTTGTGAGGGAGAAGGGAGAGTCATAAACCAAGGTGTTTCATTGAAGTAAGGCAAACTTGGAAAGGATGAGAAATGAATTGAACACAGTAAAGTGGGCTGAACTGTTAATGGGTAAACCTACAGAAAAGAGTAGGAAGCATTAAAAGAGTAATAAGAGGTGCAAAAGGGGAATTTGAAAAAAATTGCAAGGGGTATCAAAGCTAACGGCAAAAGTTTTGAATCAATATACAGGAAGCTCTCGTTTAAACGGCACCTAAATATCCAGAATTATCTATTAACCGGCAAAATTCATACTCCGAAAACAACACCTCAATAACCGGAAATGTTGCCGAGTCCGAGTCCGAGTCTCCGGCGGTGGCCGAGTTTGTCAGTGGGGGTAGTTCTCCAAACTGCCACTACTCAGCTTCTTGGCGCTGTCGGAAGTCCAATGACTGTATACTGCACATTTCTTGATTTTTAATTTTTGTTTGTTAAAAATAGCCTCGGTAGATAACCCTCTCTGTCATCCGGAATTTTTAATCAACCGGCACCACCCCGGTCCCGTCGGTGCCGGATACCAAAGAGTTTCCTGTATTAAGAGAAAGAGAATGGTAATAAAAAATGTGGGCCCATTAAAGACGGATGCAGGCGAGACTACAGTGGACAATAAAGAAATGGCAGACTTGTAAAAGGAATATTTGGTATCTGTTTTCACAGTGGAGGAAGAGGATAAAATATCAGCGGTACAAGGGATCCAAAAAATCAGTCAAGGTGTGGAATTGGTGGATTTAATATAAGTATAAAAAATTGTAATGAAAAAATAATGGAACAAGATAAAATAATCTCCAGGACCTGATAGCTTCCACCAATGGGTATTAAAAGAAATAGGTGAGCAAATTGCAGATGAGTTCGTCATAATTTTCCAAAGCTCTCTAGATTCAGGAATTGTGTCTTTGGATTGGAAAATTGCAAATGTCACTCCATTATTTAAGAAGTGAGAGAGGAAGAAACCAGATTAACATCAGTTGCGGGGGTGTTACTGGAATCTATCATCAGAGACAGTGACTGAGCATTTGGACAAGTATCAGCTGATCAAAGAGAATCAGTACTTCCCTGTGGACAGAGCGAAGCAGGACAAGAGAGCACTAGACTTTTTTATCTCCAGGAGCTGCACTGGGTTATATTAACAGCCGGGTCCCATTAACATCCTACCAGCCAGCTGCCAGCCGAAATGGGCATCCAGAGGCAGCTTGCCGGCTTTGGGCCTGTGAAGACCATAGGACCCCGACTTCATGAGGCAACTGCTGGAGTCAGTCGGACGCCTCGATCGTCCAAGAAAACAGCAACATTAGTATGGCTGTGGGCGGGGGCGGGGTTTGTGTGAAATGGCAGTAAGAGCACCGCATTGACTCTGACTCCTGTTCTGACTGGTTTCCGGTGGGTGGAGGGAATTAAAATTTCCCCTAATGTTTCAGTTCACTCCACATCTAAGGCAGTTAACAGTGAAGTGTGAGTTTGAGATTGTGGTTTATGAACTTCAAATGTAAATCATTGAGGATTGCGTTCGAAAGAAGTTTTACTGACACACAAGAGGAAGAAAGTAATCGGAATGCGGTGTTGGAGCTCGTGTGACCAGCTGAGATTGCGGAATGAAGACTGAACGAGATGGAAAATGAGCCAAAGTTGACTGTTAGGTCATTAATTATTAAGCAATGGAAAGCAAAAGAAAAGGAGATAAAATCAAGGCCGGGAGTGTTGCTGCTGCTGTAATACATATCCAGACGAGGGTGAGTGTCCTGCAAAATGAAAATTATGTTGATCATGTTGTAGAATTCGCAATATAATCGCGATTTTATAAATAAGGAGGAGACACATAGTTTCGTACAAACAGCTTTATTTCAGCAGAATGCTGTCAGGTTTTCAAAGTGGACACAAACAGCCTGTAAAATGGCCGCCACGCCTCGTGGCAGAACGTTCTAGACTTTTCAATGAGCAGACAAGATGGCGTTCCAATAAATATTTGTGCGATTTCGGACAAGACTCAGCACATTTGAGATAATTCACAAGACATAATGGGTTTGCATTTTACACATAAATACTGGAATCGGTCTCCCAGGTGCGAATAAGGGCTATTGTACCGAGCGATCAAGAACCCATCCAAAGACATTAATATGCAAAATCCCCATGACTCTACGATGAGAGAGCCGTTTGCGGGTAGTTACAGAAACATTTGGAAGCCCCAAAAGCCCTCCAGGGAGAATACTGACCGGTTACACAATGGGAGAAGTATTAACGGGTACTCAGGCAGTTACAAGTATCACCGAAACCCATTAAACGGAGATCACTCTATACAAGGAGTTTGGGCGCCAAAACCCTGACAAAAGAAAAGACATTAAGATTGGGCGGGAAAAGAGGAATTACAGCACTATAACTGTAAGGTACAACCGTCCATCTGTCTCTTGCCGCTTGCTCTTGACTCTTGACTCTTGCATCTGCCTCCGTGGCTTGCCGCGAAGATCTGTGTGGAACTGGGCTGTGAAGCCTTGAAAACGGGCACACCATCCCGAGAGGTCGGTACACGGTGTTGGAACCGAAGGCCCGAGATGAGATGAGATGAGATGAGATGAGAAGAGAAGAAGACGACCATACGTATCGCCACGGTCAGTAAGCCCCGACCGCGCCTGTAGGTCGAATAAACACTTTCCTTGCCCAGGAAGACTATTCTTTGAGTTTTACAAACTGGTGAGGGCACAGGAAGACCATTCTTCGAGTTTTATCGCATCGGGGCGAGGGCACAGGAAGACTATTTTTCGAGTCGTGTCGGAACTCCGAGGACAACACAGATCTTCATGACAGCAGATGGTCCAGCCTGCTAGCCGGAGCAGAAACGAGTAAACAAGTGGGGTACAGAGACCCCTGATCAACACGTGGGTGGTCAGGTGCTGCAGGAAAAATATCTGAGCAGAGTTTCAGAATTCTCCGAGTTATCACGAGTGGTGAGCATGAGTCTCGATCCTACAAATCTAGTTTAGGTCAGGTATTGATAGGGGAGGGTTTAAGTTTTAAGGATAATTGTAATGTGTGCCCCCTTTTTCGATGTGTCGTGCGCTCCTCGTTTCCCTAAAATTAGCTACATAACTGTGTGTAAGATTGTACTGTCATTAATCTGTGCTTATGACATGTATTTCGTAATCTTGAATAATATGCAATAAAGATTTTCCTTTTCGCACTATTCAACCGGGTCTACCTGAGTTTTCTCTGCATTATTGCTCTCGCATCTAAGTCCAGTGTCAGAACCGTAAGGGCGAGTGGGTCGAACCACTCACAGGTGTCTACTGCTACCAGGCTGGCTGGAGACCAGAACAGGCAACGAGGCCTAACCTCGCACTAGCACCCAGGCTACGCACAGAGCCTCAGGCGTGTCACTCCCTTACAATGTGGGAATGTTAGCTTGACATCAGTAGTAGGGAAAATGCTAGAATCTATTATTAAGGACGTGGTAACAGGGCACTTAGAAAATAATAATAGGATTGGGCAGAGTCAACACGGATTTATGAAAGGGAAATCATGTTTGACAAATCTGTTAGAGTTTTTTGAGGTTGTAACCAGCAGAATAGATAAGGGGGAACCAGTCGATGTGGTGTATTTGGATTTTCAGAAGGCATTCAATAAGGTGCCACACAAGAGATTATTAAACAAAATGAGGGCTCATGGGAATGGGGGTAATATACTAGCATGGATTGAAGATTGGTTAACGGACAGGAAACAGAAAGTGGGAATAAGCGGGTCATTTTCGGGTTGGCAGGCTGTAACTAATGGGGTACCGCAAGGATCAGTGCTTGGGCCTCAGCTATTCACAATCTATATCAATGATTTGGATGAGGGGACCAAATGTAATATATCCAAGTTAGCTGATGATACAAAGCTGGGTGGGAATGTAAGTTACGAGGAGGATGCAAGGAGGCTTCAAGGGGATATAGACAGACTAAGTGAATGGGCAAGAGCATGGCAAATGGAATATAATGTGGAGAAATGTGAAGTTATCCACGTTGGTAGGAAAAATAGAAAAGCAGAGTATTTTTTAAATGGTGAGAGATTGGGAAATGTTGGGGTTCAGAGGGACCTGGGTATCCTTGTACACAAATCATTGAAAGTTAACATGCAGGCACAGCAAGCAATTAGGAAAGCAAATGGTATGTTGACCAATATTACAAGAGGATTTGAGTATAAGAGTAAAGACAGCTTACTGCAATTATATAGGGCCCTGGTGAGACCACACATGGAGTATTGTGTACAGTTTCGGTCTCCTTACCTAAGGAAGGATATACTTGCCATAGCAGGACTGCAACGAAGGTTCACCAGACTGATTCCTGGGATGGGGGGATTGTCCTATGATGAGAGATTGTGTAGACTAGGCCTATATTCTCTAGAGTTTAGAAGAATGAGAGGTGATCTCATTGAAACATACAAAATTCTTACAGGGCTTGACAGGGTAGATGCAGGGAGGATGTTTCCCCTGGCTGGGGAGTCTAGAACCAGGGGTCACAGTCTCAGAATAAGGGGTCAGCCATTTAGGACTGAGATGAGGAGAAATTTCTTCACTCAGAGGGTGGTGAATCTTTGGAATTCTCTACCCCAGAGGGCTATGGAGGCTCAGTCGTTGAGTATATTCAAGACAGAGATCGATAGATTTTTGGATATTAAGGGAATCAAGGGATATGGGGGTCGGGCAGGAAAGTGGAGATGAGGTAGAAGATCAGCCATGATCTTATTGAATGGTGGAGCAGGCTCGAGGGGCCGAATGGCCTACTCCTGCTTCTATTTCTTATTTTCTTATGTTGCTGGCAAAGAAAAAAGTATGATAAAGAACCAAAGAGCTGAGGTGAAATTACAATGGCAGAGCAGTGAACAAAAGGGCAAAACTCACCTGATCAGGAAAGAAGAAGTTGAATTTATATAGTGCTTTTCACATGCTACGGATGTCAAGCGCTTCACAGTCAATGTTGTCATGTGGGCAAATCAGAAACATTTACAGGACATAACCTTGCAGTTCAGAAGAGGAGAAATATCTGTTTTTATGGAAGAAATGATGTGACAACTGTGTGACAGATTAAATGTGTGCCAGTGAAAGCAGAGGTTCATTCTGGGCACCCAAGAAACATTATTAATGATCACAACTTCAAGCAAAGTGAGTGGACTGCTGGTTCAAAGCTATGGCTACAGAAAAACTCTGTGAAGCTGTTTCCATATGATTCTGACAGAATTCTGTCAGGGCTCCCTTCACAGGAAGTATAAAAGCAGAAAGGAGAGTCCCAATTTGTGAAGTATATGTTCTAAAGGACAGTGCCAGGCCTCTTCTAAACCTATTGCTGGCACAAGATTTGAAGTTGCTGAGATGGAGTAAATAAAGTGATAGGAAACAGCATTATTGATGACAAATGGGAAACTGTTCAACCTCCGTCGCCTCCAGTCCAGATCCAAGGTTGTCCCATCCTCTGTCATCGAATTACAGTATGCAGACGATGCTTGTGTCTGCGCACACACTGAGGTCGAACTCCAAACCATCGTCAACACCTTCACCGAAGCGTACGAGAGCATGGGCCTTACACTAAACATCCGTAAGACAAAGGTCCTCTACCAACCTGCCCCCGCCACACAGTACTATTCCCTGATTATCAAAATCCATGACGAGGCCTTGGACAACGTGGACCACTTTCCATACCTTGGGAGCCTACTGTTAATAAGGGCAGACGTCAATGACGAAGTCCAACACCGCCTTCAGTGCGCCAGTGCAGCCTTCGGTCACCTGGGGAAGAGAGTGTTTGAAGACCAGGACCTCAAACCCAGCACCAAGCTCATGGTCTACAGAGCAGTAGTGATACCTGCCCTCCTGTATGCCTCAGAGACATGGACCATGTACAGCAGGCACCTCAAAGCACTAGAGAGGTACCACCAATGCTGCCTCCGCAAGATCCTGCAAATCTATTGGCAGGATAGGCGCACCAACGTTAGTGTTCTCGCTCAGGCCAACATCCCCAGCATCGAAGCTTTGACCACGCTCGATCAGCTCCGATGGACAGGCCACATCGTCCGCATGCCCGATACGAGACTCCCAAAACAAGCGCTCTACTCGGAGCTCCGACACAGCAAGAGAGCCCCAGGTGGGCAGAGGAAACGCTTCAAGGACACCTTCAAAGCCTCCTTGAAAAAGTGTAACATCCCCACCGACACCTGGGAATCCCTGGCCCAAGACCGCACAAAGTGGAGGAGAAGCATCCGGGAAGGCGCCGGGAACCCTGCCTGTGTACAGCTTCACCCATTCTTTTGTAAGATTTAATTTAAGTGAAATATGTGTCACAGCATGCACACATCTGGTTACTGGCTCACTGACTGTCGAGGTTTAAATACAGAATGCAGCATGATGGGGTTGAATAACAATTAAAATCCATAACATTATTACCCAAAAGCGATTGGTATTTACTTATTATGGTCAATGCAGAGCCTCTTTGATGGCAAGCCATACAACAATGTTATGAGTTTGTGCAAACACCAGTGTCACTTTTAATTCAAATAGTTACGATCGCTATGATAATGAAACCACTCAGCTCAATCTCCTTTCACAAAGGGTGTCAATGAAACAATCAGCAGAAACCGAAATTTCACCGTGTGTACCGCAGTCAACAGTAAAATAAAATCAATAAACTAACACAGACAAGAATGCTTCATTTTTGTCACAGAATTCTTTATGTGTGAACCTACAAGGTGAGTTTTTGCAAGCAATTTGCCCGATAAGGGCATGACTGTTTAGCCGAATACTGCTCTTACCTGAAGACCATGAGCATTTCCAAGCAGGAGTCACTGGATAGTGACAATGAGCTGGAACCCTTGGCCAGGGACACTGAGCCCACTGTAAGTACCAGTGACTTGCTATTTAATATCGATCTTCACCATTACCTTCCCTGCCACCTACAGAAACATGTACACTCACAAGCCACTAGAGATGGTTCTTACACTAGAAATCCATGTATGCAAACGTATTTTATTTCTGACACCTGAATAGTCCGTGTGCGCCCAGATATCGAACGGGTTTCATTTTCATCCACCAGACCAAAACGTAAGGGAACCACAACCCAAATTTTACATTCAGAGCACGAGTGAGAACTCTTAAGACAACCCCTTCTGTTAAGCTGAAAATTGATTCATATCTACATGAACCAGCATTTATCAAACTGAGCTTTCAGTTATGAAGTTGATCCAAAAACTAACAGCTGAGACCATCACTGATGTCAGAATGGGCATATTGTCCTTTCAGTATTTGTAACAAGGGAGCTAGTGTCACCATGAAGACAAAATTATAGGATTTGTAACGTCACTCAGTACAGCATGAAGATGATCCATTTTAGACTAACATATTGGAGTCCATGGATGAGTCTGTTTTAAAAGAGATGGTATTGGTTTAATAGGGTTTAACTATCAGAAAATCAAAAGCACAGACCATTTTCTTTTATATACCTCAACCTTCTCATAAACTTGAATATGCCTGATATAACTTTAATTAAAAACCTGACAGCACCAGCGGAAAAAGGCGACCATCTTTCTAATGGGTCTATAAACTAAATGTTACATGAAATTACTTTGCTTAAAAGACTGGTATGTGTGAAAAGCTAGAGCTGTGTAGTTTCCATTTTAATAGCTTTAAACTGCAGCTTAGGTAGATGAACAAGATCAGATATTGACCCTAACATTATACCATTATGTGACAGCTCCCCTCAATGATCCCCACCTGCCACAGTTGCAGAATCTTTTATATAAACAGATGAATTCCACATGAAAAATAAACAGATTCCATCCATACATGCTTCCACCTCATATTAACCCCAATTTCTTTGTGTAAAGTTCAGGTTCCATCTCAGGTGGGCCCTCAATACTGGATTGTATATAGTCAGATTAGACTTTTATACCATGTACAATAAGTGTAATTTCTTTTTTTACATATTATCTGGCATAAGTTAGATGAAGTTCAAAAAGGTTTCAGTGGCAGGAGAGCCGTGACCTTTGTGGTGCTAATTTTGCTGGATGTGGGAGTTCTTGGATGATTTAAGCATCCAGGATAAACATAGTTACAAAGAACTGCCTCCAGCTATATTCACTCAAGCTTGAGGAACACCGGGAGTTACTCTGTCACAGGAATTTCTGGAACACATCATCCAAGGCAGACAGGGTGATGGAGGGTAAGGATTAGGAGCACTTGACCATCTATAGAGGTGGGAAATAGAGTGCAGAGGAAGTACAGTGGTCTCCTGAGGGCACTGACTTGGCAGATGTGTGTTCAATGATGATTTGATGTTCCAAGGATTATAACTCAGGGGAGAGCAGCTGGAAATACTCAGCAGGACAGGCAGCATCCATGGAGAGAGAGAAACAGAGTTCACGTCTCAGGTCGTGATGCTGCCTGACCTGCAGAGTATTTCCAGCATTTTCTGCTTTTATTTCAGATTTACAGCATCCGCAGAGGGAGGAGGAAGACGCAGAAGAGGAGGAAGACGCAGAAGAGGAGGAAGCAGAAGGAAGGATGCAATCCAGACAGCCCCTTTCTGGTCGGGATATACGGGATGGAATCATCCGCCTGCGGTATCAGTGACCACAACCCCAATTCCCCTTTCAACATTTGTCCCACAACTTACCTTCCCTCTGTTACTGACCATCACAGCGTCCTCTTGGTCACAATACTGAATAAAAGCCACCACAAAGCAAACTTTCCAATCCAACTTTATACATCTATCCATCCACTATGACATCAAGAAATCGACTAATCACCCTTGTGCATTCCCTTGCATGTGCCTTTGCCTATCCTACTGATGTCACACAGTGCTACCCCAGTGGTTGCAGCATGGCTGGTGGAAGGCTGCTGACTTTCAGTGGGGGACATGGCAAATGGCCTTGCGGGACGACCTGGAGGAGCTGGTAGTTGCGAGAGTGAAATCGAGTGATGGTGTTGCTTCTTGTACTGAAGGGATAATTACAAGTCCTAGCCCTTTCGGACTACCCCAGA
Organism: Squalus acanthias; assembly: GCA_030390025.1. Classification (NCBI taxonomy): domain Eukaryota; kingdom Metazoa; phylum Chordata; class Chondrichthyes; order Squaliformes; family Squalidae; genus Squalus; species Squalus acanthias. Next base: position 113,160,051 of record CM059432.1, read on the forward strand.
TCAGGCATATTCCCCACACGTTCACCTTCAACTAAAGTTAGCGGTAGCCGAATCCTAGAGATACTTAATTGGGTCTAAAGGTTCAGACTATCTCTCCCTAAAGGAAAGGAATGGCCTGAAGATGTTACCGTCCTCCGGATAGCACTTTCAACAAGTTTAACTAGACTGTAACCTTCCGGATATTATAAGGGTCCGGAAAACCCCCCAGAATTCTGCAACTCCTCACAGAAGAGTGTACAGAAATTGAGTTCGCGAGTTGATACAGAAATACTCTGTGAGATAATTTTAAAAATATATAGATTTATTAAAGAACCGACATTTAGTTAACAGCTGGTATGGCAATCGCAACTTTAACCGTTCAAAATACAAATAGCTTACATTTCTTATCAGAGATCCTTATTCTCAAATCTTAACTTCGTTACATTTCTACACTTCTAATTATTTCTTAATCCAGAATATCCACCAAAATCAAATACCTTGATTACCCGAGACTCAAGGAGTTGTAGGCCTAAAGAGTGGTTCTGAAGGCGAGAATCGCTTGCCTTTCCAGCGACTTCTGACTCTCTATCTGGAAAGCTCTATTTTTATACCTTTTTTTAGTGGTTTATTCTTTGAAGTTTTCTGCTGATGTAAGCTAATTATCTCTAGTGATTCTTTACTGAATTCTTTTCTATTCTTACTGTCATTTCAGCTGCCAACTCTTAGAATCCTGTCTGCTGTGTAGGTGTTTCAAAAACTTATCATATCCTGGTTATTACAGATTTATCTCTTTGATGCCATTCTTTCGAAGGTCTTTCATTTCAATTCTTGATATCACCTTAACTGCTTGTTAGCAGACGTCGTGTCTCCTAACTATTGCATTTTCAATACAAACACAATATTATGTGATTGCTTGGTGTCATCTATTGATATTATATCTTCAAAGTGTTCTGTTTGTACCTTTTACAATTTGTAAATCAAAAACACTTCATCCAGGGTGTTTGTTTTCCTAGCCATCATAGTTGGTTATATATATATTCATGTTTCCTGTTTCATTTGATGTTACTTTTACAAAGGCACATGGTTTTTTTAATGTTCTGTGCACCTGTTCGACGTGTTAGATTTTAACACTTTACTTGGGCATTGTCATTGTTTTGGTTCCAAACTATAGACATTCTGGAAGCACCAATGGTTTGCTTCAATAGGGGCTTTGTCTCAGTATTTACAACCAATTCCCATTTCAAAAGCTTGTGGTGTTTACAACTTTTGTGTTATCAACTGATCTTATCTCAAAAGCCTGTGTTCTGTTTGCAGCCTGTGTCGTTGAGGCTTTTAGATTTTTAAACCCAGTATGTCATGTATTAATAATATCAGAAATCTGTTCATAGGATGGTGTATTTTTCTGAAATATGGCTTATTCCTTCACAGTACTTCACTCTCCTCTCCCTCTTCTTGGTCTACCACTGGCTGGGCAGGCTGCATTTCTTGTGCGTCTCAAATGAGGAAAGCACAAGGGTAGGGTTATGGTGAGGGGAGGGTGGGAAAACAAGAGCCGCATGCTTACATCATGCACATCTTGTAAATCAGAAGATATTGTGGGATATGGGGAAGTGGCATGTGAGAAAGAAAGACTTGCATTTATATAGCACCTTTCACGACCACCTGACGTCTCAAAGTGCTTTACAGCCAATGAAGTACTTTTAAAGTGTAGTCACTGTTGTAATGTAGGAAACGGGGTAGCCAATTTGCGCACAGCAAGCTCCCACAAATAGCAATGTGATAATGACCAGATAATCTGTTTTTGTGATGTTGATTGAGGGATAAATATTGGCCAGGACACCAGGGATAACTCCCCTGCTCTTCTTCTAAATAGTGCCACGGGATCTGTTACATCCACCTGAGAGAGCAGACGGGGCCTCGGTTTAGTGTCTCATCCGAAAGACAGCACCTCCAACAGTGCAGCACTCCCTCAGCATTGCACTGGAATGTCAGCCTAGATTTATGTGCTCAAGTCCCTGTGAGAGGACTTGAATCCATAACCTTCTGACTCAGAGGAGAGTGTGCTGACAACTGAGCCACAGCTGACACAGTCAGAAGGAGGATAACGTACGAGAATACCAGCATCTTGTATCCTTTCAGCCCTGCCGCTGACCTAGGGTTCAGCTATGCCCCTGCCAAGAATGGCCAGCACCGTCTCCTCCAAGGGGGTGAGGTGAAGCTAGGAATGGGAGGTGCACCCAGTGTTTGGTAGAGATTGTTGGTAGGTGAATGATTGGCGGGGGGGGGTGGTTGTGCAATGAGCGGTGTGTGACGCTTGTGGTGCAATTGGTAGGAGATGGCTTTTGATGATGCATTCACTGACTTTGACCACTGGTCTGGGTTCATGAAGCTTCTTTGGGCACTGGAGCCAGGTGGTGGGGGTGACACTGCTGGCAGTGACGGCCTCGGTGATCTGGTCCCACATTGTTCTTTCTGGAGGGCCTCCCGGCTCCTGTGGGTAGAGGACCTCTCTTGCAGTGTTGACCCCCTGCACAAAGCTGGAGTGCTGCGTGTGAGACCCTGGGTGCCCCTTCCCTGGCTTATTGAGCCATTTGTGTTATTGCTGAAGCACTTTTACCATTTTTTACGTGCGCAAGGCAGTTCAGCTTTAAGAGCTGAAGACCCCCGTTTCGGAATTATTTTTAATGTTTATTTATTTTCAAAGGCAGTTGAGCTCTAAGGGTTAAAGACTGCCTATTTTTACATGATTTTTATTTTTTTTCATTTTAGAAGGCAGTTCCCCTTTAAGACTGCTTTTTAAAATGACAGCCTTGCTTTAAGAGAACGCTGTCTCGCTCCAGGGATGCTACAGCCACGCTACATTGGGCCTCCTGCTGCGGCTACTGCCTGAAACAACGCATTGCATGGTAGGTTTAGCGCTGTGCTAATTTAAATCAACAGGTAGCACCAAAATGCCAGTGCTGCCTGTGCTCTTTTTGCGGGCAGCCGTTAAACTCAACCCACAGTGGCACCGCCCATTTCCCGGCCTAATTGAATTTCAGGGCCTTCCTGGCATTTCCCAAAACTGAATGCAATACTCAGATGGGGTCTGGCTAAGGCTGTGCACAACTGAAGCATCACTTCTGCACTTTTGTATTCCAGTCCCCTTGAGATAAAGATCAAGAAAGTGGGTGCCTTTGGCCTCCCATTAGCTCCTCCAGGGGCGCCAACGGGGTGCTACCGGCTTTACGGCCAGTAACGCGAGTACCGATGGTCACGAGATTGAGCTGGAGGTTTGTGGCGGCGGTAACCACTAGCGCCACGATCGCCTGCACCTGGAGATCATGATGTCATCTGGGTGTGCAGCGCCCCGGCTCAGAAATTCACTCTTGCCCCCTGCCTGAGCGCCTGCCGTTAGCAACAACAGGTAGAGGAGGTAGAATGCAGTCGGATGAGTGCTGGAGGAGCGCCAGATAAAGGGGTCAACTTCCGGGGTTTTTTTATCGGCAAACCATGCTGCCTTGTCAGTTTGACACAAGCAGACAGGCGTTTTGACCCATTTGACCGTTTAACTTGAAGGAGTATTCTGGCTGAGAAAAATTTATCACTTTCATTTGGGTTACATTTGATAGTGCAACATCATTTAATGGGGCTGTACTGGCACTGGACCTCGCCCTCCAGCGTCACCGTCGGAGGCAGTGGAGCCAGAGAGAAAGATTGCAAAATGTGGCCAGAGGGAGGAGGGCCCACAGGGGTCTCAACAGGAGACTTTACCCTCCCAGGGAATTCCGGGAGCAGTTCTCCTACATTCATCTGTCAGAGGAGCAGTGCCTTAGAAGGCTCCGCTTCAGCAAGGAGGTGGTCACAGAGCTCTGCCACCTCCTGCAGCCAGAGCTCCAACTTCAGCTCAGGACCAGGTCATCTCTCTGTGGCAGTGAAGGTCACAGTCGCTCTCAATTTCTACGCCAGCGGCTCATTCCAGGCTTCAACAGGGGAAATTGCAAACATTTCACAGTTCGCCGTCCATTGCTGTATCCAGGAGGTAACAGATGCTCTCTACAGAAGGAGAAGGGAGTACATCTCATTCCCCATGACCAGAGACAAACAGCATGAACACTCATGTGGCTTTGCAAGGATAGCGGGCTTCCCCATGGTTCAGGGCGCCATTGACTGCACCCACATGGCATTGCGGGCACCTCATCACAATGCAGAGGTGCTCCGCAACCGCAAAGGCTTCCACTCTCTGAACGTGCAGTTGGTGTGTGACCACAGACAGCGCATCCTCACCATCAATGCCCGCTATCCTGGCAGCAGCCACGGTGCATTCATCCTACGACAGACTGGTGTCCCAGCACTGTTCCAACCACCACATGAAGCTCGCGGCTGGCTGCTCGGAGACAAGGGTTATCCACTCGCCACCTGGCTGATGACAACCCTCCGCAACCCCAACACTCCTGCTCAGCATGCATACGATGAGAGCCATAGTGCCACCAGGAACCTGATCGAACAGACTATCGGGCTGCTAAAGCAACGGTTCCGCTGCCTTGACCACTCTGGAGGAGCCCTGCAGTACTCCCCTGATCGAGTCTCCCTTTTCATCGTTGTGTGCTGCATGCTGCACAACCTGGCCATTCTGAGGACCCAGCCATTGCCACCAGGGATTGCAGGTCCACCCCAGGAGGAGGAAGAGGGACAGGAGGAGGAGGAGGCAAAGGTGAAGGATGAAGAGGAGGAGGAGCAGTACCAACGTAGGAGGGAGCCACTCAATGTTGCTTCTGCAAGGGCCGGTCATGAACGCCTCATTACACAGCGCTTCCAATAAATGAGACAGCACATGGAGTTTGTGCAGAACAACCACATCATTACATCCCGCTCGCAGCCCCTATCACTGGGCAAAATTCAAATGAGAAACATCACAAAATGTGTAATGTCAAATTAACAATTTATTATCGAACACAACTCTCTTATGAAACACAACTATTCATAAAGAAACACAACAATATATTTACAAACACATCAATTTATTAACACACACTACCCCCATTTGCTAATAAAGTATTCTTTACTCGCCCTTCCTTGATGATTTCCCTCCCCTTCGCAATTTCCCCCTCCCAACCCTACTGCTCCTCCATAATGTGGCCCCAGTGGCTGCAGCAAGGCTGGTGGAAGGCTGCTGAGTCTGGGAGCCAAAGACTGCAGATAGCCTTGCAGGACGCCCTCGACCAGCTCTGGGCCTGGAGGGCCCGGCTGCAGACTGCACCAACCTCAGCATGGGCGGCAGCAGTCTGGGAGGGTTGGATTACAGGCTGCGGCAAGTGCAATGGCGGAGTGGCTGTGGTGTGAGCAGGAATGCAGTCATCCTGAGAAAGGACAGCACCTTCCTGCTTGACTGACACACTGCCAGTCCCCCAGGGCAGTACCTCAGCATCCGGAGCAATCTGCTCGAGCACAGATTGCTGGCCTGCTGCGGCACCGTGAGATCCCCGGTGGACCGTGGGTGACCCAGCGACGATGGCAGCAGTCAGCACTTGCGTGGCATCAATCTGAGACTGCATGAGAGCAGTCTGAAACCGGATGGCACCAGCCAATGACTCGATTCCAGCACTAAGTCATTGCGTTGCTTCGGCCTGGGCTGCAATAGCTGCTGCCACCTCACCCATGACACGCGGCATGAGGTCTGGGTCCCCACGGTCTCTCTGCGAGTCGACCATCCTCTGCAAAGTGCCAAGGATGGGCTCGATGGTTTGCGCAGAGATGAGTGCAATGCTGGAGGTGGACTCCTCCACGCTCCTAGCCAGTGCATCCATGCTCTCGGGCACCCTTGCCATTGCACCCAGGATCTTGGTGCGCATGCTGATCACCTGTGTGGTCATCGTTTCCACATTGAGGTCCTCCTCCGAGTCCTGTGCAGCAGAACTTGTGCGTGCACTCACCCTCCGGGGAGATGGCCCCCGAGCTTCCTTTTCCCCGTGGCGTTGCTGCAGCCGCTGGGTCCCGGAGCTTCAAACATCAGACCCATGTACTAGGCTCCCCTCCAGCGACTGCGTGGCCCCATTATCGGACCTAGCGCCTTCGGGAGACACAGGCAGTGAGGCTCTGGCTTGTTTTCCTCCTCCTCTCATTGCGTCGCTGTCACTTGGGAGGTTGAGGGACAGGCTGGTCATGTGGTGGCTGATTATCTGAAAGCATAAAGGCACAAGAGTGGGGTTAAGATCAGTGGAGGGGGACAGGAAGGGAGCAAGGAATGGAGACAGTATACTTAGACGGAAAGTGGGAAGGGCTTGCGGTGTGAGGGGGAAGTGGTATAAGAGAGGAGGGAGCGGTGATGAACATATCGTTGTTGTCCCCAAGGGGGTCGACGTCTCCGACAGCCACAGTGCCCATGACCTGGGCGGCAATTATGCAGCCCACTCACTCCTCCAGGTCTGTAAGAGGGTGCAGCTCTGCCTCCCCTCCTCCCGTTCGTACCTGCTCCCTCCTGTTGTGAGCAAGCTTGGCCTCCAAGAAAAAGGAGAGCGTGTGAGTGAGTGTGCAGCTATGTGCTTGGCATATGTGCCTACCATAGTTGAATAGCTGTTAATGTATGCAAGGCGTGAGATGTATAGGTCACTTTTAGTAGGTGGGCATAGTAGGTGGGTGAGTGTTGGGTATGTGGCGGTTTCCACAGTATGCGCACAGAGTGAGGTTGAGAATGTGGCATGTTGAGGTTTTTGAAGCATGTACTCACCCTGACCACCAGAGTGAGGTCGTTGAATTTCTTCCGGCACTGTGTCGGAGTTCTGGGGGCACACTTCTGGCTGACACGTGCTGGGCGACCTCCCTCCAATTCCTCCCAAAGGCCTGTGGTAATGGCCTCCTGCCAGTGTCCAGGAAGAGCACGGCCCATCAGCGTTCCACGCTGCGACCAGAGCCTCCAAGGCGTGGTCGCTGAACTGGCGAGCTCTCTCTCTGAGCCTCTGATCAGCCATCAGTTGCTTGAATGATGGTTTGCAGCGCCTTGCAGGCCCAGTTCACAAGCAGCAATGATCAGAGTGAGACTGTGCAGCATGATTGGCTTTCCCCTTTAAGAACTGAAAGGCACCAGTCTGGCTGAGGACTCTAATTGACAGCAGCAGAATTTGATTAGCGCTCTGAAGGTAGCGCGCCACTCTGCGACGTTAGCGCCCTAAGAGAAGTGTGTAGTGCTTGATTTAGCGCTCCACTTCCCTCTTGGGGCGCTAAAACTCAATTTTGCATTTACCAGCGCTAACGCCCAGGCAATGTTAGCGCCCCAAAATGGTCAATACCGAATTTTCCCCCCCAACATTCTATTGACCTTTTTGATTACTTTTTGCTCCTGTGCACTAGCTTTTAGAGACTTGTTTACATGGACACCCAAATCCCTTTGCTCCTCCACAGCTCCTAGTCCCTCACGATTAAGAAACTATTCTGATTTGTTTTTCTTGGATCCAAAGAGAATGGCCTCATACTTCCCCACATTGAACTCCATCTGCCATAGTTTTGTCCACTCACTTAATTTGTCTATGTCTTTGACCCTTTATAATTTCTTACTCCAATCTACACAATTTATTATGCCTGCTAACTGTCATCTGCAAACAACTTCCTATTCCTTCAACCAAGTCATATATATGTTGAAAATTTGTGGTCCAAGTATAGACTCTGGGGAACACCACTTGACAAATTCCACCAATCAAAGAGCATTCCTTTATGCCTACCTTCTGTCTCCTACCTCCCAACCAATTACCAACCAAAGTCACCAGGTTGCCTCCAATTCCATGCGCTCTCATTTTTGCCAATAATCTCTTGTGCAGAACCTTATCAACTTGCTTCTGAGAATCCATATAGACAAAATTCATAGTCACTTGCTGATCCACCATTCTAGTGACCACCTCAAAAAATTAAACTAGATTAGTCAGACATAACCTACCCTTCATAAATCCATACTGACTCTCGATCAGCTGATAGTTGTCCAAATGCTCAGTCACTATCTGTGATGATAGTTTAACATGTGGGGAAGTTACTGGAATCTGAGAGGTCTGTAGTTACCTGATCTCTCCCTCCCTTCATTCCTAAATAATGGAGTGAAATTTGCACGTTTTCAATCCATAGGCACAATTTCTGAATATAGAGAGGTTTGGAAAATTATAAGAATACATCTGCAATTTTCTCACATTTTTCTTTTAATACCTGGGGGTACAAACATTCAAGTCCTCAAGATTTATCTATCTTAAGTCCCATAATTTTCTCCATTACCATTTTTTTTTGCTAATATTAAATCCACTAAGCAAAGGGTGATGGATGTTTTTCACTCGGGGTGGTTTGCCCTATTATCTCCTTATGTGGCTCGGTGGCAAATTTTGTTTGATAACGCTCCTGTGAAGTACCCTGGGACGTTTTACTACGTTAAAGGTGCTATATAAATACAAGTTGTTGTTTTTGTCTATGCCCCTAACTATCGAATCCCCTATGACTACTGCATTTCTACTTTTTTTCCCCCCTGTGTGCAGTCAAATCTCCTATGTTGCCAGGGGTTTGATTGATTCTTACTTCATTCGTCCAAGGAGTTGTCACCCTCCCCGGTATTCAAAACGGAAAACCGGTTAGCGAGCGCCACTGGCTTGGGGGATTCCTGCGCTAACTGTGCCTTCCTCCTACCCTGTCTGGTGGTCACCCATTCCCTCCCCTCCTGCACCTTCTGTGGCAGTGGGGTGACCACACCCTGGCTTGTACGTTCAATGAAACGCTCAGTCTCCCGGGTGCATTGCAGTGATTCAAGTGCCCCTCAAACTCCAAAACTTGGAGCTTGAGCTCAAGCAACTGGCCGCACCTTCTGCACACATGGTTATCCAGGATGCGTGAAGCATCCCGGAGTTCCCACGTGGAACAGTATGTGAATGCAGTGAGTCCCCACTGGCCTGCCATGGTAGTCAATGCACTGACCTCTAAATCACTTCTTTGAATACTTCCCACCGTTTGTCTGTAGGTTTACCCATTAACTGTTCAGCCCAGCTTACTACAGTCAATTCATTTCTTAACCCTTCAAAGATTGTCTTGCTTAAATTTGAAACTGGAGTTTGGAACTCTCCCTTCTCACTCTCAAATAAAATATCAAATTCAATCATGTGATGATCACTATTTGCAGAAAGTTCCTTTAACGTTAGATTGTTAACTATTTCTGGCTCATTATTGAACACTAAATTTAATATGGCCTGTTCCCTTGTTGGTTCTAAAACATATTGGGGTAGCAATTGGTCACCTTTGTGCCCACTTTCGAGACAGAAAATGGGGGCAAAAATTACCAATTTTGCAGGGCTCTGCCCTGCGCCCCCAAGGACACCTGACCATGTTGGCCTTGGACAATTTTCAGGCGTCCAGACGTGATCCCCCTTACCTATGTTAATGAGGAGCCTGTTTTAGGATCCTTCTGAGAGACTGAGTTGCTCAGGTCCACTCAAATTTTCCAGGTGTGGATGCTGGCTAGCAAATGGCCACCACCAAAAAGGTAAGTTTAATTTTTTTAATTCATGTGGAACCAGGAGGGGAAGGGGTGCTCCACCCAGCTCCACAACAGTCCTTATTCTGAAATGGGCGAGTTGTTTGTGGAGGCGTGATAGATGCAGGCAGCTCGGCAAACTTATTGAAATGAGGTCCCAGACCCAATTCTTGGCCAACCTCGGGCCTTTAAGTTGGGATGCACACTGTCTGGGCAGTGCTGACTCTGGGTCCAAAAACAGTCCTAAATGAATTTACATACGAACATACGAATTAGGAGCAGGAGTAGGCCACTCGGCCCTTCGAGCCTGCTCCGCCATTCAATAAGATCATGGCTGATCTGATTACTCCACATTCCCGCCTACCCAGATAACCTTTCACCCCCTTGCTTATCAAGAATCTATCTACCTCTGCCTTAAAAATATTCAAAGGCTCTGCTTCCACGCCCTCTGAGGAAGAGAGTTCCAAAGACTCACGACCCTCTGAGGAAAAAATTCTCCTCATCTCTGTCTTAAATGGACAACCCCTTATTTTTAAACAGTGACCCCTAGTTCTAGATTCTCCCACAAAAGGAAACATCCTCTCCACATCCACCCTGTCCAGACCGCTCAGGATCTTATATGTTTCAGTCAAGTCACCTCTTACTCTTCTAAACTCCAACGGATACAAGCCTAGCCTGTCCAACTTTTCCTCATAAGACAACCCACCCATTCCAGGTATTAGTCTAGTAAACCTTCTCTGAACTGCTTCCATCGCATCTACATCTGTCCTTAAATAAGGAAAACAATACGGTACACAGTACTCCAGGTGTGGTTTCACCAATGCCCTGTACAACTGAAGCATAACCTCCCTTCTTTTGTATTCAATTCCCCTTGCAATAAACGATAACATTCTATTAGCTTTCCTAATTACTTGCTGTACCTGCATACTAACCTTTTGCGATTCATGCACTAGGATACCCAGATCCCTCTGCATCTCAAAGCTCTGCAATCTCTCACCATTTAGATAATATGCTTCTTTTTTATTCTTCCTGCCAAAATGGACAATTTCACATTTTCCCACATTATACTCCATTTGCCAGATCTTTGCCCACTCACTTAACCGATCTATATCCCTTTGTAGCCTCCTTATGTCCTCTTCACAATTTACTTTCCTACCTATCGTTGTGTCATCAGCAAATTTAGCAACTATACCTTCGGTCCTTTCATCCAAGTCATTTATATAAATTGTAAAAAATTGAGGCCCCAGCACACCACTCGTTACATTTTGCCAACCAGAAAATGACCCATTTGTGCCTACTCTCGGTTTCCTGTTAGCTAGCCAATCTTCTATCCATGCCAATATGTTACCCCTTTTATTTTCCGCAATAACCTTTGATGTGGCACCTTATCAAATGCTTTCTGGAAATCTAAGTACAGTACATCCACCGGTTCCCCTTTATCCACAGCACATGTTACTTCCTCAAAGAACTCCAATAAATTGGTTAAACATGATTTCCCTTTCACAAAACCATGTTGATTCTGCCTGATTACCTTGAACTTTTCTAAGTGCCCTGCTATAATGTCTTTAATAATAGCTTCTAACATCTTCCCTATGACAGATGTTAAGCTAACTGGCCTGTAGTTTCCTGCTTTCTGTCTCCCTCCCTTTTTGAATAAAGGAGTTACATTCGCTATTTTCCAATCTAATGGAACGTTCCCCGAATATAGGGAATTTTGGAAAATTAAAACCAACGCATCGACTATCTCACTAGCCACTTCTTTTAAGACCCTAGGATGAAGTCCATCAGGACCCAAGGACTTGTCAGCCTGCAGCTCCAACAATTTGCTCAGTACCACTTCCCTGGTGATTGTAATTTTCTTGAGTTCCTCCCTCCCTTCCATTTCCTGATTTACAGCTATTTCTGGGATGTTACTTGTATCCTCTATAGTGAAGACGGATGCAAAATACCTGTTCAATTCAACTGCCACCTCCTTATTTTCAATTATTAATTCCCCAGACTCACTTTCTATAGGACCAATGCTCACTTTGTTAACTCTTTTCTTTTTTAAATATCTATAGACACTCTTACTATCTGTTTTTATATTTCTAGCTAGCTTTCTCTCGTACTCTAATTTTTCTCTCCTTATTAATCTTTTAGTCATTCTTTGCTGTTTTTTATATTCTGTCCAATCTTCTGACCTGCCACCCATCTTTGCGCAATTATATGCTTTTTCTTTATGTTTGATACTATCTTTAACTTTTTTAGTTAACCACGGATGGTGGGTCCTCCCCTTGGAATTTTTCTTTCTCGTTGGAATGTATATATTCTGTGTATTCTGAAATATCCCTAAATGTCTGCCACTGCAATTCTATTGACCTATCCCTTAACCTAGTTTGCCAGTTCACGTTAGCTAGCTCTGCTTTCATGCCCTCATAATTGCCCTTATTTATGTTTAAAATACTAGTCTTGGACCCACTCTTCTCTCCCTCAAACTGAATGTAAAATTCAATCATATTATGATAGCTGCTACCTAGCGGCGCCTTCACTATGAGGTCATTAATTAATCCTATCTCGTTGCACAATACCAGGTCTAGTATAGCCTGCTCTCTGGTTGGCTCCAGAACCTGCTGTTCTAAGAAACTATCCCGAAAACATTCTATGAACTACTCATCTAGGCTACCTTTGTCCATCTGATTTTTCCAGTCTATATGTAGATTAAAATCCCCCCTGATTATTGCCGTAGCTTTCTGACAAGCTCCCATTATTTCTTCCTTTATACTCCATCCTACCATGTGGTTACTGTTAGGGGGCCTGTATACCACTCCCACAAGTGACTTCTTGCCTTCATAATTTCTCATCTCTACCCAAACCGCTTCTACATCCTGGTTTCCTGAACTTAGGTCATCCCTCTCTATTGTTCTAATACCATCATTAATTAACAGAGCCACCCCTCCACCTTTTCCTAGCTTCCTGTCCTTCCTAAATGTCATGTACCCTTCAATATTCAGGTCCCAATCTATGTCATCCTGCAGCCATGTTTCTGTAATGGTTATCAGATCGTATTTATTTATTTCTATTTGCGCTATCGGTTCATCTGTTTTGTTTCGAATGCTATGTGCATTCAGATGCAGAGCCTTTAGTTTTGTCCTTTTATTATTTTTGTAACCTCTAGCCTTATCTGTTGATTTACTCTTAGATTTGTACCCTCTATCCCTTCCTGTCACGGTCTGTTTATCATTTCCCATATTAATACCTGTCTCTCTTGCCTTGTCTCTACTCTTTGATTTACCACATCTTCCCAAATTTGATCCCTTGCCCCCACTATTTAGTTTAAAGCCCTCTCCACCACCCTAGTTATATGACTCACCAGAACACTGGTCCCAGCATGGTTCAGGTGAAGACTGTCCCAGCGATACAGATCCCACTTTCCCCAGTACTGGTGCCAGTGCCCCAGGAATCAAAATCCATTTCTCCCACACCAGTCTTGGAGCCACGCATTCATCTCTCTAATTTTATTTACCCTATGCCAATTTGATCGTGGCTCAGGTAATAATGCAGACATTATTACCCTTGAGGTTCTGCTTTTTAATTTAGCCCCTAGCTGCTCATACTCTCTCAGCAGAACCTCTTTCTAGTTCTACCTATGTTGTTGGTACCTACGTGGACCACGACCATTGGCTCCTCCCCCTCCCACTGCAAGTTCCTCTCCAGCCCAGAGCAGATGTCCCGAACCCTGGCACCAGGCAGGCAACACAGCCGTCTGGACTCTCACTCTTGTCTGCAGAGAACTGTATCTATCCCCCTGACTATGCTGTCCCCAATTACCACTACATTCCTATTAACTCCCTCCACTTGAATGGCTTCCTGTACGACGGTGCCATGGTCAGTTTGCTCATCCATCCTGCAGCCACCGCTTTCATCCATACAGGCCGCAAGAACCTCAAACCTGTTGGACAATTGCAAAGGCTGAGTGGTTTTAATGGGGGATTTTAACTTCCATATAGATTGGGGTAAGCAGACTAGCTCATGTCAGAAAGATAGCGACTTTCTTCTGTGTGCTTAGGATAGTTTTCTGCAACAATATGTCCTAGAACCAACAAGGGGGCATGCCATATTAGATTTAGTAATAAGTAATGAGCAAGATTTAGTTAACAGCCTAACAGTGGGTGAACATTTATCTAATACTGACCATAATATGATTGAGTTGAATGTTGTGTTTGAAAGGAAGAAACCCAAAACAGCTACTAAGGTTATAGTTTTAGGTAATGCAGAGTTTCAGGATGAGACAGAGACTGTCCACAGTAAACTGGGCAAATCTGTTAATGGGTAAAACAACAGAAGATCAGTGGGAGATGTTCAAAAAAGAATTTAACATGATACAGAACCAGTTTATACCCCTGAGGGGCAAGAGCACTACTTTCCAAAAAAAACAGCCATGGACGACTAAAGAGGTAAGGGACAGCATAAAACTAAAAGATAAAGCATAGAAGAATGCAAAAAATAGCACAGATCCTGGTGAATGGGAGAAATACAAAGAACAGCAAAGGGTCACAAAAAAGATAGTAAGAGCTACAAAAAGGAGTATGAAAAGAAACTTGCAAGGGATTTCAAAATCATCACTTTTTTTTACAATTATATTGGGGAAAAGAGGATGGTCAGGATCAATGTGGGCTCCTTAAAAACTGATAATGACGATATTATAAATGGAAATAAGGAAATGGCAGACATGTTAAATAATTACTTTGCATCAAGGAAACTAATATTGAATCAGGGACGGGGACTCACCAAAATTCACGTAAGCAAATTAAAAGTATTGAAGAAAATAATGGCACTAAAGAGTGAAAAATCCCCAGGACCAGATGGTTTCCATCCCAGAGTTTTAAAGGAAGTAGGTGAGCATATTGCAGATGTCCTAACTATAATCTTCCAAATATCTTTCGATTCAGGAACCATTCCTTTAGATTGGAAAATTGGACATGTCACTCCACTATTTAAGAAAGGTGAGAGAGGGAAACCAGGGAATTATAAACCAGTTAGCCTAACATCTGTTGTCGGAAAATTACTAGAGTCTATAATCAAGGATAGGGTGACTGAACACCTTGAAAATTTTCAGTTGATCAGAGAGAGCCAGCATGGATTTGTGAAAGGTAAAAAAATGAGAAGTCGCACAACACCAGGTTATAGTCCAACAGATTTATTTAAAATTACAAGCTTTCGGAGCTATCGATCGCCCCTTCTTCGGAAGAAGGGGCGATCGATAGCTCCGAAAGCTTGTAATTTTAAATAAATCTGTTGGACTATAACCTGGTGTTGTGCGACTTCTCATTTTTGTCCACCCCAGTCCAATGCCGGCATCTCCGCATTGTGAAAGGTAGGTCATGCCTGACAAACCTGATTTTTTTGAAGAGGTGACTAAAGTAGTGGACAGGGGAATGTCTATTGGTGTTATTTATATGGACTTCCAGAAGGCATTCAATAAAGTTCCTCATTAGAGACTGTTAGCTAAAGTTGAAGCTCATGAAATTGAGGGCAAATTATTGACCTGGTTAGGAAATTGGCTGCGCGACAGGAGACAGAGAGTAGGGATAATGGCCAGGTACTCAAATTGGCAAGATGTGACTAGTGGTATCCTACAGGGATCTGTGTTGGGGCCTCAATTATTCACAGTATTTATTAACGATGTAGATGATGGGATAGAGAGCCAAATATCCAAGTTTGCCGATGACACAAAGATAGGCATTGTAGGCAGTGTAGATGCAAGCATAAAATTACAAAGGGATATCAATAGATTAAGTGAATGGGCAAAACTGGTAAATTGATTTCAATCTAGGCAAGTGTGAGGTCATCCACTTTGGACTGAAAAAAGGATAGATCGGTGTACTTTCTAAAAGGTGAAAAGCTAGAAACAATGGAGGTCCAAAGAGACTTGGGGGTCCAGGTACATAGATCATTAAAATGTCATGGAAAGGTACAGAGAATAATCAAAAAAGTGAATGGAATACTGGCCTTTATATCTAGAGGACTGAAATACAAGGGAGTAGAAGTCATTCTACAGCTGTACAAAGCCCTGGTTAGACCACACCTGGACTGCTATGTTCCATTCTGGGCACCACACCTTAGGAAGAATATATTGGCCTTGGAGGGAGTGGAGCATAAATTTACCAGAATGATACCTGGACTCCAAAGTTTAAATTACGAGGAAAGATTACACAAACTAGGGTTGTATTCCCTGGAATATAGAAGGTTAAGGGGTGATTTGATCGAAGTTTTCAAGATATTAAGGGGAACTGATGGAGTAGATAGAGAGAAACTATTTCCGCTGGCTGGGTAGATGCTGAGAGGATGTTTCCCCTTGTGGGGGAATCTTGAACTAGAGGGCATAGATTCAGAATAAGGGTTTTCCATTTAAGATGGAGATGAGGAGGAATTTCTTCTCTCAGAGGGTTGGGCATCTTTGGAATTCTCTACCCCAAAGAGCTGAGGAGACTGAGTCATTGACTATATTCAAGGCTGGGATAGACAGATTTTTGAACTACAGGGGAGTCAAGGGTTATGTGGAACAGGCAGGAAAGTGGAGTTGAGGCCAAGATCAGATCAGCATGATCTTATTGAATGGCGGAGCAGGCTCGAGGGGCTGAATGGCCTACTCCTGCTCTTATTTCTTATGTTCTTATGTTGGGAATTCCAGGACTAGGGGACATATGCTAAAAATTAGAGCCAGGCCTTTCAGGAGTGAAATTAGGAAACACTTCTACACACAAAGGGTGGTAGAAGTTTGAAACTCTCTTCCGTAAATGGAAATTGATGCTAGATCAATTGTTAATTTTAAATCTGTGATTGATAGATTTTGTTAACCCAAGATATTAAGGGATAGAAACATAGAAACATAGAATCTAGGAGCAGGAGTAGGCCATTCGGCCCGTCGAGCCTGCTCCGCCATTCAATACGATCATGGCTGATCATCCAAATCCAGTACCCTGTCCCTGCTTTAATCCCCACAGTACACATATCCCACCCTACCCCCGTAACCCCACGTATTTAATTCCCCCTAACATATCCCATCCTAGCCCCATAACCCCACATATTTAATCCCCCCTAACACTAAGGGTCAATTTATCATAGCCAAATCAACCTAACCCACACATTTTTGGACTGTGGGAGGAAACCGGAGCACCCGGAGGAAACCCACGCAGACACGGGGAGAATGTGCAAACTCCACACAGACAGTCACCCGAGGTCAGATTCGAACCCGGGTCTCTGGCGCTGTGAGGCACCAGTGCTAACCACTATGCCACCGTGTTGCCACCGTGAGGGATATGGGCCTCAGGCGGGTATATGGAGTTAGGTCACAGATCAGCCATGATCTCATTGAATGGTGGAACAGGCTCGAGGGGCTAAATGGCCTCCCTCTTTTCCTATGTTCCTATGTTCCCAGTCTCTCTGAAAATTAATATCACTCAGCTGCTACCAGAGTCTCGCATTCTTGCTGTTGCTTAAATCTTCCCATGGTCTTTTCACTGCCTGATCACATTTACTGAAATCCCTTTTTACTACTGCTGTAATTATGTTTTTTATCAATATTGCTACTTTTCTGCCATTCCAAATGTCCCTGCCCTTTCCAAAGATCTTATAGCCTGCAATATTTAACTCTCAATCATGCCCAACTTGTAGCCAGGTCTCTGTAATTGCGACTACATCATAGCCTTTAAACTGAATTTGTGCTTCTAACTCACTTCTTTTATTTCTTGTGCTATGTGCATTTGTATATAGAACTCTTATTTGGTAACTACCCTCATCCTGCCATATATCCTGCTGGCCTTTTTCTCACACTTTTTGACTTAAAGTGTGGAGATTAAGAAGGAGAACCTGAAAACCATTAATCTGAGGATTACTACAAGTGTCACATGCTAGTCAGCACAGGAACAGCCAGATTTGGGTGGCTAGAGACAAGGGGGGTTAAATTGCTTCGCCCCAGAAACCAGTCTCGGGGATCGCAAAGCACGATTAACTCGCACCCGTTGAGTGGAATGCAGGAAGCATGCCAATTTCATGCTGCCTGCTTATTATAATGATTTCTGCGTGCAGCTAGTGCTCCCGCGCATATTCATTGGCTGCACGCATCAGCAGGGGCCCCAATATCGCTACTAACTTGCACTACTTAAAGCTAGCCTGCATCTCTTAAAGGGGAGGTGCATTTTGGCTGGAACTGGTGGTGGGAGTCATGCTACAAGTGAATCTGACCTGGGAAATAGCGGGCACCCAGTTTTTAGGACGCTGCACTGGATGTCTTAGTGGAGGAGGTGGGGAGGAGGAGAGATGTCCCATATCCTCAGAGGGGCAGGAGGCCCCCTAGAAACATGATGAGAAGGCAGTGGGAACAGATAGCTGCAGAGGTCAATGCCAGGAGTATAGCCCCAAGGACCTTGATGCAGTGCTGCAAGATGTTTAATGACCTCACATGAGTGGTCAAGGTCAGTGAATTCATCTTCAAATACCATATCCTACCAACTGCATCACTAGCCTCAGTCACTGCACAATCCACCACACCTCATCACTTACCTTCCAACAATCTCTATCAATCAGGACTCATACTTAATATTCATATGCTTCACTTCATCCTCACACACTTAGCACTGCTGCTAGCGTCACACCCACATCTCACACCTTGCACACACTGGCAGTTATTTAACCATGACAGCCTCATCACCCAAA
This sequence comes from Squalus acanthias, assembly GCA_030390025.1. NCBI lineage: Eukaryota > Metazoa > Chordata > Chondrichthyes > Squaliformes > Squalidae > Squalus > Squalus acanthias. Next base: position 113,178,196 of record CM059432.1, read on the forward strand.
TAGATTGCACCACACTCACAGACAGACTTCCCTTTCTCTTGCAGGCGGAGGCAGCAGAAACTAACCGGAAGGGGAGAGGTGCACCTGCATGCTTTAACCACCATGGATGAGACGGTGCTGGCCATTATGGCCGTGGCCAACGGTAAGACTGAAGCCATTAAAGGTGAGGGTCTCCGCATGCCTAATCCTCCTTCTCTCATCCCACTTTTCCCTCATCCCATTGTCTCTTCTGACTGAGAAGCTGCTGTAAGCATGCACTCCTTACTTCCTTCTCTCCCCTCACCACAATCCAACCCTTGTCCCTTTTTTCCTTTCAGATACCCAAAAACTGTAACCTGCCCAGGCAGCGGAGAAAGAGCAAAAAGACAGTGAAGATGAAGACACGCCATCATTCAATTTCACAGTCACAGCCACCAGCTCAGATACTGACACTGTGCGTAATTTAGAGGCTAGCACAGAGGCGGGATCTGCACATGGCGAGACACCGGGCATGAGTGCGCTGCAGCCAGGGCAGGTGGCAAGGAGAGTGCAGGTGGCAGCTCGCCGGAGGGTGAGATTGCACACGATTTCTGCTGCAGAGGACTCAGATGATGATTTTGATGGGCCAGGCTATAGAAGAAGGCTGATGGGTGTACATAACCAAATGGTTGGTGCACTGGAAAGCCTGACAAAAAGCCTGCGTGCAATGTCAAGGAGCATGGAGGAGTCTGGCACCAACTTGGCACTTTGCACAGAGCTTGGAGCCTATCCTTTCCAACATGGAATGGGTGGTCACCTCCATCAGCACACCTGTGGAACTCATCATGATGCAGCATCTGATGGCCGATGTCTCAACTTCCATTGCAGCACAAGCAGCAGCCACCCAATGTCTGAGTGCTGCAGTGGAAGCTCAGACTGCTTTCTGCAATGGAAGCTCAGACTGCTGCCATCATGGCTGTGGATACCAGTGTTCAAAGGAACTTCCAGGGCATCACAGCACTCCTGCAATCTATTCTCCCTAAAAGACCCTCTGCCGATATGGCCTCCTGCTGAGAGCCCTTCTCCCCCTCCTCCTCCTCCCTCTTCTAGCAGCTTGTCCTGCTCTGCGTGGCCTCTCTTCATTCTCCCAGTCATGCTCAATGCCAAGAGGAAGCCCTACTAGGCCACCCATATCTGGAAGCAACTGGTTTGTGCACAAGCCTTTAAGTCACCAAAAAAGTACTTCAGCACCCGCTCTGTAGACTATTGAAACTTTTAACAAGTATGGAAAAGCACCCAAAACGCGTAGAATTGCAGAGAAAGGCAGAAGAAATAATCATGCCGTTGAACGCCTGTTCAGCTGTGGGAAGTTAAGAGAGGGCGTAGACAGGAGCACGGAGCTCCAAAATGGAAGCACTGGCGTCTAATCAGTGTTGCACACTGAATGATGTCATGATCTGCCTGCTCTGCAGGCTGCCGGTGGATGTTAGGTGTGCGCGCACACTAACCCCTTTACCAATATGGCGTCTGGTGCACTTCGCATCAGAAGTGTGCGCGCGTGATGCGGAAACCATTTTGGAATGTTAAGGGGCCTTGTAGCGCCCAAAAGACGGGTGCTTCCGAGCCCAATTTTGCCCCCAAGATGTAGAAGTGAAGGGTTCAGATTCCTGTCACATTGTACCAGTTCTCGGCAGGAGTGAGTTGTTCCAATGGAATTGCCTACACCTGAACAGAGCTGAGACTACTATCTTGGCAAAAAGGTTAACGAGAGTTATGGGGAGGGTTTAAAATAATATAACGGGGGAGGGAGAAACAAGAAGAGTAGAATAGGCAGATTGAAAGGGAAAGTAAGAAGATAGAAAGGTTAAAAGAGGTTAAACGGGATAGTAAAAATGAAATCAGTAGTAGGAAGGAAAAACAAGACAAAATTACCCAACCAAGTAAATCCAAATGAAAATGTATGTAAATTAATGCATAGAGTGTAAGAAACAAAATTGGGGAACTGGAGCCATTGATTAAAATCCTGACACAAGAGCAGTAAATGAGACATGTTGTAGCTGGCCCAGGATTGGCAATTAAATATTCCTGGAGGGATAGGGAGGAAAGAAATGAAGGAGGATATAGTTAATAATTAGAGGCAATTTCATAGCACTAGAGGGTAAGGATTTAAATAGTAAAATGGTCTATACAGAATCCCTTTGGATTGAGCTAAGAAACCACAAGAGATCATTCACATTACTGGAAGTATCTTATAGACCACCAAAGAATGGAAAAGAAATTGAGGATGAAAGTTTTACACAAATTAGGGAGGCACATAATAACAGTTATAATTGTAATAACTTTTAATTATCCAAAAATATATTCAGATAGGAAAAATGTTTGTGGTCTTCAAGGAAAGGTTTTTGTAGCGTATCCAGGTCTGCTTCTACAGTCAATATGTTGTTACTCCAATAAAGAAGGAAGCCTTACTTGACCTAGTTCTAAGCAATAAATTTGACGCAAGCAGGGAATCTAGAAAGAAAGACCGGCATTTATATAGTGGCCCAAAAATTCGGCCGTTCTCGGGTGAGTACTCAGTGCATACTCACCCGTATTCATTCCCGAAGTGCCGGTTTTCTGCATGCACTGCGCATGCGCGGAAACCGGCACTTCCGATATGGTGAAGGGGGCGGTTCCTAGGTGAACCGCGTGCGCGGTAGAGGCTGCGCGCATGCAGCACACTTAGATTTTTTTTCAGGTTTCAACGCGAGGGTAAGTATTGAAGATTCTACGCTAGTAAAAAGGAGGCGTAAGACCCCTTTTGAACAAGGTAAGTAGTTAATTAAGTATAATTTTAAATTTTTTTCAACAGGTTTATCTTTTTTAGATACTTTAAAGAAAGTTAAGTTTATTTTTATAACTTTTAAAAAGTATTTTAATTTTTTCAAAAATTAAAATTTTTGTTTAAAGTGGTTAATTTATTTAACTATAGTTATTTTATAAATGTGATGGTTTTTTAAAAAAAATTATTTGAGGTTTAGCTGTTCTTTTGGGGCCGATTTCAATTCACAGATTTGACAGGTCTCCTGCGCCCCTGGAACACGCAAGCACTGCGCGCCGGCTCTTGGGAGAGGCCCAGGACCCGAAGTTCCTGTGGGCCCAAAACACAATGGCAGGCACGGTAGATAAGAGCGCGCGCGATCCTTACCCCCGCGGCAAGCCGGCCACGCGAATTTCTAGGCCAACGCTTTTCATGACCTCAGGATGTCCCAAAGCGTTTACATCCATTGAAGTGCTTTGAAGTCTAGTCATTGTTGTAATGCAGGAAGTGCGGCAGCCAATTTGCGCAAAGCAAGCTCCCACAAACAGCAATGCGGTCATGGCCAGATAATCTGTTTTTAGGTGTAGGTTGAGGGATAAGTATTGGAAGTAGGGAAATGTTTAGAAACAGCGACAACACTATAATTGGGTTCATTGTGACAATAGAGGCGATTAAAGGAGAATGTGGAAAATTTGTTAGAAGCTAAAAAAAATTGTTTTTTGTAAAGTAATTGGTTCTGAAAAAAATAGCAGATCAGAAAGTGGCTAAGTCAGCAGGCCCAGGCGGCATGTGCTCTAGCATGTTGAGCCATGTCAGAGAGGAGCTGTAAAGAGTCAGACCACAATTTATCAATCCCCCTTGGTTATGAAATTTGTGTTGGAGGACTGTAGAGTTGCCAATGTAAGCCAATTCAAGAAGAGAGGATAATGTAGAGAACTATCAACCAGTTATCTTAATGTCAGTCATGGGCAAACTCTTAGAATTCATATTTCGAGATCAAACTAGTGAACATTTAGAGATGCAGAGGGAAATCAAAACCAATCAGCATAGATTTGTTATGGGCGAGTCATGAATTTTTTGAAGAAATTACTAATTGTATAGATAATGGGAATGAAGTAGATATAAGTGTATATGGATTTTCAGAAGGAGTTCAATAAGGTGTTAAAGGTTTCAGGCATATGGTTTAATAGGAAATGTAACAGCATGGATAAAAAGTTGGCTGACAGACAGGAATACAAAGGGATGTTGCTTGGATGGGAGAACCGTTGGAAGTGATGTACCCCAGGGGGCATAACTGGGTCCACTATAATATACAGATGATTTGAATTTCAGCATAGGAAATATGATATTGAAATTTGCTGATGACACAAATGTAGGACATTTGGCACACAGTGAGGAGTACTGTAAAAGATGTCAGAAGGCCATTGATAGCAGAATTGGTGGCCAGGTGGCAGATGCAAGTTAATATGGAGAAGTGTGATGTAATGCATTTTGGGGAGAAAATAAGGAATGGGAGAATGTATTCGATGGAAATGCACTTAAGGATGTGGAGAAACTGAGATGCCTATGGATCCAAATAGGTAATACCATAAATGTATGAATGCAGGGAGCATTTTGAGTTTTATAAATAGGGGATAGAGTGTAAGAGCAAACAGATAAATATATATTTTTTTAAAGGCAATGTTTAGGGCACAATTAGCATACTGTATGCAGTTTTGGATGCCCTATTATAACAAGGAAATTAAAGCCATAGAGAGCGTACAGTATAGATTCACCAGGATGACACCAGGGCTGGGAAACTATAGTTATGAGGTGAGACTTGAGATACTGGGACTATTTCCTCTGGAGCAAAGAAGGTTAGGAGATTCAATAGAGCTTTTTTAAATGATGAACAGCGTTGATAGGTTGAATAGGGAAAGACTATTTCCTCTGGTTGTGGAATCAGTTGAAACTCATCACAAAGAAAGTTGTGAGAAAGCTTAGGATAAATTTCTTTGACGAGTTGTTAGAGCATGGAATGTTCTCGTGAGTCAGAAATGAGTGCATCTTTTAGGGGAACAGTAGATAAACATTTGAAACAGACAAAGATACAGGACTATAGGAAGAGAGCAGAGCAGTGGGAATAGTTTGGGATTACTCTAGCAAAGCGCCAACACAGGAATGATGGGCCAAATGGCCTCCTCCTGCACTGTAAACCTCCAATGTACCTCACTAGTAAAAAGCAACATAGTGATATAAAGAGTGTTCTTGCCCAGATTGGAAGGAAGAATGAGGAGAGGCAATATAATCTAAATGGTACAATTTTAAAGGGGGTGCAGGAACAGAGAGACCTGGGGGTGTATGTACACAAATCTTTGAAGGTGGCAGAGCAAGTTGAAAAAGCATATGGGATCCTTGGCTTTATTAATAGAGGCATAGAGTACACAAGCAAGGAAGATATGGTAAACCATTATAAATCACTGGTAGGTCTCAGCTGGAGTATTGTGTCTAATTCTGGGCACCTCACTTTAGAAAGGATGTCAAGGCCTTGGAGAGGGTGCAGAGGAGATTTACCAGAATTATACCAGGGATGAAGGACTTCAGTTGTGTGGAGAGACGACAGAAGCTGGGATTATTCTCTTTAGAGCAAAGGAGATTAAGGGGAGATTTAATAGAGGTGTTTAAAATCACGTAGGGTTTTGATAGAATAAATAAGGAGTAACCGTTTCCACTGGCAGGAGGGTCGGTAACCACAGGACACAGAATTAAGGTCATTGGCAAAAGAAACAGACGACATGTGGAAAAATAATTTATGCAGAGAGTTGTTGTGATCTGGAAAGCGCTGTCTAAAAGGGTGCTGGAAGCAGATTCAGTAGCAACTTTCAAAAGGGAATTGGATATGTACGTGAACAGGAAAATTTACAGGGCTATGGGGAAAGAGCAGGGGAGTGATACTAATTGGATAGCTCTTTCAGAGAGCCGGCACCGAATGGCCAGCTTCCGTGCTGGATGATTCTATGATTAAATGGAAGGCAAAATCGGCAACAACAACAACTTGCATTTATACAGCACCTTTAATGTAGTAAAATGTCCCAAGGCGCTTCACAGGAGCGTTATCAAACAAAATTTGACACCGAGCCTCATAAAGAGATATTAGTACAGGCCAAAGAGGTAGGTTTTAAGGAGGGTCTTAAAGGAGTCGGAGAGGTTTATGAGAGGGAATTACAAAACTTAGGGCCTAGGCAGCTGAAGGCACAGCCGCCAATGTTGAAAATCAGGGATGTGCAAGAAGCCAGAAGTGGAGGAGCGCAGAAATCTTGGAGGGTTGTAGGGCTGGAGGAGCTTACAGATAAAGGAAGGATTTGAACACAAAGATGAGAATCTTAAACTTGAGGTAAAGCTGGATCTGGAGCTAATGTAGGTCAACAAGCACAGCGGTGATGGGTGAACGGGACTTAGTGTGAGTTAGGATGTGGCCAGTTTGCAAGGACAGAGTGGTTACGGGTGGGATTTTTGAGGAGGCGGATGATGATGGCAGATTTGAAAGGGAGAGGGACAGTACCAGAGGAGAGGGCAACGTTAACAATATCCAATATCAACTAGCATAGGAGCCAGAAAGAGAAATTGGCAAATAGTCATCATCAACACCTCCTCACAAAACTCACCCTAGACCCCTTATTCCTTGCAAACTATCGCCCCATCACCCACCTCCATTCCTCTCCAAAGTCTTGGATGTGTTGTTACCTTCCAAATCCGTGCCCAAGTTTGTGTTTCTTCAATCAGGTTTCTGCGCTCTTACAGCAGCTCTACTCAAATGACATCCTCTGTGACTGTGCACTATCCCTCCTCGACCTCTTTGCAGCCCTTGATACAGTCAACCACTCCATCCTCTTTAAATGCCTCTCCTTCGTTGTCAAGCTCAGTGACAATGCACTCACTTCGTTCTACTCTTACCTATCCAAGTGTAGCCTGAGCATCTCCAACAATGGCTTCTCTTCCCACCCCCACACCATTACATATGGGGTATCCAAAGAATCTATCCTTGGTCTCTCCTCTTCCTCATATACATGCTGCCCCATGGTGACATCATCTGCAGACATGTATATGAGTCAGATTCCACATGTATGCTGACAACACCCAGGTCTACTTCTCCACCACCTATCTTGACCCCTCCACTGCTTTTGTGTTCTCAACCTGCTTGTCCAACGTCCAGTCATGGAAGATTAGGAAGGCTTTGGCCCCCACCACAAAATTTGTACCCTTGCCATCGATTTCATTCTCCTCCATTCGGAGCCCCCATATTTTGGCTTTTGGTCACCCCTCCTACTATCTCTTTTTTTAGCATGGCATCTATTTTTGTCTGATTACCCTTCTGTGAAGCCTCTTGGGATGTTTTTCTACATTAAAGGCGCTATAATGAATGCAAGTTGTTGTTATTGTAATAGTTGGTTCTGGGCGCTCAGAATGCTAAGGTCTGAGGCATCCTTAATATTGGACCTCGGACCTCATTGTCATAGAGCCCGTGTGGTGCTGCAGCCGGCTGAGAAAGGGAGGAGAGGAGTGAAGGAAAATCAGGCCGCTGCCATCAGGTAAGTGGGTCTGGGCCGTGGGTCAGGGCCTTGGGTTGAGGATTCCACAGTCGGGGAGGGGGGGGCCTGGAATCCACGATCGAGGGCAGACTGCCTGGAGGGGGGCCAGGGGGTGGGAGCATGCTCGGAGGTTGTGAGTAGCGATCGGGTCCTCTAAGGTGTGGTCGGGAGGCGCACACCTGCTTCTTCCGGCTCCACATTCAGCTAAGTTACTTACCTTCTTGCTTGTAGACCTGTGGCCCTGAGTGCAGCCCACGAATGTTGGAGTGGGGACCTCAAGCAGGATGTAGGTCCCTAATTTGCATATTCAAAGGGGCTAACGCCTGCTTCAGGCGTGGGTAAAGAATGCCTCTTGTTTGTCCTCACCCAATATGGAGGTCGGGGCACCAGAATGGTGCACGCGCTTTCTGCCCGCCATTTTGGGGACTTTGGCCGAGAAATTCGAATCAAGCGCCCGTTATAGGCGGCGCCCGGTATTCGGTTCCGCTGCTGTCAATGGTACTGATTGATACCCACTTTGCACCACCGCCCGAGACAAATTTATAGGCCCTTGTTTTTCAGGCCCTATGTGGCACAATTTCTAGGCCAGTGGATTAGGCAGCATCTGTGAGAGATCAAAGAATTTTACATTTTGGGTGCAGGCCATTCCTAAGAACTGAAAAATTGGACACATTAAAGCACATTAATACAAACAGAAAATGGGGAAGGGAAAATATATTTGCACCTATATATATATAAAATAAAATAAACAAAGACCATAGAAAGGGATTATGAGCGGAATGATGCAACAGATCATCTTATCTTACTGAGGCCATTTCTCGGATTGTTTTATTATTTCATATACATGTCGGTGAATTCTTCAAGGGAGAACCAGACCAAATATAATAAGTTGAGAGGGGAAGTGAAGATGAAAATAAGATTGGCAAAGAGAGATTATGAGAGTAGAATGGCGGTTAACATAAAAGGGAACTCAAAAATCTTCTATCAGCATGTAAACAGTAAACGGTTACTAAGAGACGGGGTGGGGCCTATTTGAGACAAAGAAGGTGATATATGCTTAGAGGCACAGGGCAAGGCTAGAATACTCAATGAGTACTCTGTATCGGTGTTTACTAAGGAGGTGGATGCTGACAAAATATCGGTAGAAGTGGAAAAGGTAGAAGCAATGGAAGGGGTGAAAATTGATAGACAGGATGTACTAGAAAGGCTGGGTATGCTTAGAGGGGATAAGTTGCCTAATCCAGATGGCTTGCATCCCAGGTTGTTAAGGGAATTGGGGGAGGAGATAGCGGAAGGGCTTGCCATAATTTTCAGATCTTCCCTGGATGCGGGGGAGGTGCCTGAGGATTGTAAAGTGGCAAATGTGACACCATTATTCAAGAAAGGGTGTAAGGACAATCCCAGTAACTACAGGCCGGTCAGTTTATCATCAGTCGTGGGTAAAGTTTTAGAAACAATAATCAAGGAAGAAATTAATGGCACTTGGAAAGGTTTAAACTAATTAAGGAGAGCCAACACGGATTTGTAAAAGGCAGATCGTGTTTGACTAATCTAACTGAACTTTTTGATGAAGTAATAGGAAGGATTGATGAAGGGAATGCAATGGATGTTGTCTACATGGATTTTAGGAAGGCGTTTGACAAAGTACCACAGAGAAGGCTGGTTAACAAAATTGAGGCTCATGGAATAGGTGGGTCAGTGGCAGCTTGGATAAGGAATTGGCTTAAGGGCAGAAAACAGCGAGTTGTGGTAAATGGCTGATTTTCAGACTGGAGGGTGGTAGACAGTGGTGTTCCCCAAGGGTCAGTGCTGGGGCCACTGCTTTTTTTGATATATATAAATGACCTGGATATTGGAATACAGAGTAGAATTTCTAAATTTGCCAATGACACCAAACTTGGGGGTGTGGCAAACAGTGATAATGATACCAATTGACTGCAACAGGACATAGAAAGGCTAGCAGAATGGGCAGAGAAGTGGCAGATGGAATTTAATACAGAGAAGTGTGAGGTTATGTATTTTGGCAGAAGGAACAGGGAGAGGCAATATATACTTCATGGCATGGTTTTAAAGAGTGTGCAGGGACAGAGGGACCTGGGAGTTAATGTGCATAGGTCCCTGAAGGTGGCAGGACATATTGAGGGAGTGGTTAGCAAAGCATATGGGATCTTGGGCTTCATAAATAGAGGTATTGAGTACAAAAGTAGAGAAGTTATGCTGAATCTTTATAAAGCGCTGGTTAGGCCACAACTGGAGTATTGCGTCCAGTTCTGGTCACCACACTTTAGGAAGGATGTGAAGGCCCTTAAGAGGGTGCAGAGGAGATTTACCAGAATGGTTCCGGGAATGGGGGATCTTAGCTACAAGAACAGGTTGGAGAAGCTGGATTTGTTTTCATTAGAGCAAAGGAGGTTGAGGGGTGATTTGATAGAGGTGTACAAGATTATGATGAGTTTGGATAGGCTAGACGGGGAAAGGCTGTTCCCACTAGTTGATGGTACAAGGACTAGGGGGGACACAGATTTAAGGTTTTGGGCAAGAGGTACAGGGGGGATATGAGGAAAAACTTTTTATGCAGCGAGTGGTGATGACCTGAAATTCGCTGCCGACGGAAGTGGTGGAAGCAGAGACACTTGGGGAAAAATTCAGTTTGTTGCGCCTCCCGTTAGCGCCTTAAGAGGGCGCTAATGGGGCGCAAATCATCTAGCGCCTAGGCGCGGCGATATTTGCGCCGCTCGCGAAATTAACTAGACATTTTGCGGCGACGCTAAACACTACCGCCACGATCTCCTGCGCTGGCAGATCGTGACGTCAGTCAAGTGCGCAACGCCCTGGTATCGCCCCGGAGCGGATATTGAGTGGCGCCCCCTGCCTTACCACCTGACGCTAGCAACGACAGGTTGAGGGGAGCGTTTTGCAGTCATGAAGGGACTGAGGGAGCGCTATTTAAAGGCGACCGCTGCCTGCCTTTTATTGTTGGTGCCATTTTTGAACCACGCATTCTGAGAGAGAGGGAGAGAGACTTCTGGAGAGATTCAACGCTGTGTGAAGGAGTTTTGGGTACTGAGCAGCACTTCGCAGGTTCATTTTGATTTGTCCTTCCTTGTATCGATTTAGAAGAGGCTGTGGGGGCTGCACTCTGAGCTCTTTCCCTGGTATTTACTCCCTGTGGGGACGGGAGCAGGGACTGCAGGGAGGATGAGCAACCTGGCCACAGCACCGTGGAACGGGGGGCCATTCAAGAGGGGGGAGTAAATAGAAATGTTGTAGTGGTAGGGGATAGTATTATTAGGGGGATAGATAGAGTTCTCTGCAGCCGAGAGCGAGAGTCCCGTAGGCTGTGTTGCCTGCCTGGTGCTAGGGTTAAGGACATCTCCTCTGGGCTGGAAAGAAACTTGCAGTGGGAGGGGGTGGATCCAGTTGTCGTGGTCCATGTTGGTACAAACGACGTAGATAGGACAAGGAAGCAGGTTCTGTTAAAGGAGTGTGAGCAGCTAGGGGTTAAATTAAAAAGCAGAACCTCAAGGGTATTAATCTCTGGATTATTACCTGAGCCACGAGTGAATTTGGCTAGGACAAATAAAATTAGAGAGTTAAATGAGTGGCTCAAAGACTGGTGTTGGAGAAATGGGTTTTGCTTCCTGGGACACTGGCACCAGTAATGGGGCAGGAGGGAGCTGTTCCGTTGGGACGGGCTTCACTTGGCCAGTGCTGGGACTAGAGTCCTGGCGGATCATATAACTAGGGCTGTAGAGAGGGCTTTAAACTAACTAGTGGAGGGGAGGTTCCTAGAGAGCAAATAATAAAAATGACAACAGAGAAGGTCATAGACTTAGGTAGCAGTGGGGAAATTAAAAACCAGAGTGTGTCAGGAAGGGGCAGAAGGTATGGAGTAAAAGGTAAAGTAATAAAAAGGGCAAAAGCAGGAACTAAGTGTCACAAAACATATTTGAAAGTTCTCTATCTGAATGCACGTAGCATTCGTAACAAAATAGATGAGTTAATGGCACAAATAACTACATATGGGTATGATCTTGTGGCCATTACAGAAACATGGCTGCAGGGTGACAATGCCTGGGAATTAAACATACCAGGTTATTTAACGATCAGGAAGGACAGGCAGGAAGGAAGGGGAGGTGGGGTGGCTATGTTAATAAGGGAAGGAATCACTGTAATATAGAGAAATGATATTGGGTCAAAAGATCAGGATAATGAAACAGTTTGGGTGGAGATAAGGAATAATAAGGGGAAAAAAACACTAGTGGGCGTAGTCTATAGGCCTCCGAACAGTTGCAACTCTGTTGGACGGAGTATCAATCGGGAAATAGTTGAGGCTTGTAATAAGGGAACATTTTTAATTATGGGGGATTTTAACTATCATATTAATTGGACAAATCAAATTGGGCAGGGCTGCCTTGAAGATGAGTTCATTGAGTGTATTAGGGATGGGTTTCTTGAGCAGTATGTAACTGAACCGACCAGGGGGCAAGCAACCTTAGATCTGGTCCTGTGTAACGAGACAGGATTAATTAAAAATGTCCTAGTAAAGGATCCCCTTGGAATGAGTGACCATAACATGGTTGAATTCCATATTCAATTAGAGGGTGAGAAGGTTTGATCTCAAACAAGCGTGCTAAGCTTGAATAAAGGAGACTATGAAGGTATGCGAGCAGAATTGAGTAGAGTGGATTGGGAAAATAGATTAAAGGGTAAGACGATACATGATCAGTGGTGTACATTTAAGGAGTTATTTTACAACTTTCAAAAAATATATATTCCACTGAGAAGAAAAGGGTGTAAAAGAAAAGACAGTCATCCATGGCTAAGTAAAGAAATTAAGGATAATATTCGACTAAAAACAAGGGGTTATAAGGTAGCAAAATCTAGTGGGAGGATAGAGGATTGGGAAAACTTTAAAAGACAGCAAAAAATAACAAAAAGATTGATTAAGAAAGGGAAGATAGATTATGAAAGTAAATTAGCAAAAAATATAAAAACAGATAGTAAGAGTTTTTATAGTTATATAAAAAGAAAAAGGGTGGCTAAAGTAAATGTTGGTCCCTTAGAGGATGAGACCGGGAAATTAATGGTGGGAAATATGGAGATGGCAAATACACTGAATGAATATTTTGTATCAGTCTTTACAGTAGAGGACACTAAGAATATCCCAACACTGGACAAACAGGGGGCTATAGGGGGGGAGGAGCTAAACACGATCAAAATCACTAAGGAAGTGGTACTCGGTAAAATAATGGGACTCAAGGCGGATAAATCACCTGGACCTGATGGCTTACATCCTAGGGACTTGAGGGAAGTGACGGTAGGGATTGTGCATGCATTGGTAATAATTTTCCAAAACTCCCTGGACTCAGCAAAGATCCTGGCAGACTGGAAAACTGCTAATGTAACACCCTTATTTAAAAAGGGCAGTAGACAGAAGGCTGGAAACTATTAGCCTAACATCTGTGGTTGGTAAAATTTTGGAGTCCATTATTAAGGAGACAGTAATGGGACATTTGGATAATCATAATTTAATAGGACAAAGTCAGCATGGTTTTATGAAGGGGAAGTCATGTTTGAGAAATTAGCTGGAGTTCTTTGAGGAAGTAACACACAGGGTGGATAAAGGGGAACCAGTGGATGTGGTGTATTTAGACTTCCAAAAGGCATTTGACAAGGTGCCACACAAAAGATTATTGCTTAAGATAAAAAATCACGGGATTGGGGGTAATATTCTGGCATGGATAGAGGATTGGCTATCTAACAGAAGGCAGAGAGTTGGGATAAATGGTTCATTCTCAGACTGGCAATCAGTAACTAGTGGTGTTCCGCAGGAGTCAGTGCTGGGTCCCCAACTCTTTACAATCTATATTAACGATTTGGAGGAGGGGACCGAGTGTAACATAACAAAGTTTGCAGATGATACTAAGATGGGAGGGAAAGTAGTGAGTGAGGACATAAAAAATCTGCAAGGGGACATAGACAGGCTAAGTAAGTGGGCAGAGATTTGGCAGATGGAATACAATACTGGAAAGTGTGAGGTTATGCACTTTGGCAGGAAAAATCAGAGAGCAAGTTATTATCTAAATGGCAAGAAACTGGAAAGTACTGAAGTACAAAGGGATCTGGGGGTCCTGGTGCACGAAACTCAAAAGGTTAGTATGCAGGTGCAGCAAGTGATTAAGAAGGCCAATGGAATGTTGGCTTTCATTGCTAAGGGGATAGAATATAAAAATAGGGAGGTATTGCTTCAGTTGTACAAGGTATTGGTGAGACCGCACCTGGAATACTGCATACAGTTTTGGTGTCCATACTTAAGAAAAGACATACTTGCTCTCGAGTCAGTACAAAGAAGGTTCACTCGGTTAATCCCGGGGATGAGGGGATGGACATATGAGGAGAGGTTGGGTAGATTGGGACTTTACTCATTGGAGTTCAGAAGAATGAGAGGCGATCTTATTGAAACATATAAGATTGTGAAGGGGTTGGATCGGGTGGATGCGGGGAGGATGTTCCCGATGATGGGTGAAACTAGAACTAGGGGGCATAGTCTTAGAATAAGGGGCTGCTCTTTCAAAACTGAGATGAGAAGGAACTATTTCACTCAGAGGGTGGTAGGTCCATGGAATATGCTGCCCCAAAAAGCTGTAGAAGCTACATCATTACATAAATTTAAAACAGAAATAGACAGTTTCCTAGAAGTAAAGGGAATTAACGGTTACGGGGAGCGGGCAGGAATTTGGACATGAGTCTAGGTTCGGATCGGTCATGGCCCTGTGGGTAGCGTAGCGGGCCCAGGGGCCATGTAGCCTGATTCTGCTCCTATTTCGTGTGTCCAATTCTGTTAGGTTCAGGAGATGGTTATGTGATAGTAGATTGGCGGTTAGGATCAGATCAGCCATGATCTTATTGAATGGCGGAGCAGGCTCGAGGGGCCAATTGGCCTACTCCTGCTCCTATTTCTTATGTTCTTATGTTCTTATGTTCTTACTCTCCATTGTTCTTTCCAGCAGATTTGAGGTGCAGGTCTCTCCAGGCCGAGATTCAAGGCTGCAATTAGCAGGATGTGGATGGAAAGCAAGATTAACCATCCACTTTAAGAACTGGCCCGTGCCATAGTGTCTGTGTTCCATTGCTGACTGACATCACATGAACTTCGCCAGCGCTCTGAGGTAGCGCCTCGCTCCTCGGCCTTTGCACCTTAAGACAGGTGTGAAGCGCCTGATTTAGCGCTGCAATCACCTCCAGGGGCGATAAAAGTCAAGTTTGCAGTCGGTGGCGATAATTTTTGCGCCCGGCCGATAATTGCGCCCCAAATGGGGCGATACTGAATTTCTCCCCCTCAATGTTTTCAAGGGGAGACTGGATAGGCACTTGAGGGAAATAAACTTGCAGGGCTACGGGGATAGAGCGGGGGAATGGGACTGACTGGATTGCTCTACAGAGAGCCGGCACAAACTCGATGGGCCGAATTACCTCTTTCTGTGCCGTATGACTCTATGGGCTGGATTTTGAATGACCCGTGGAGTCGGGTTTGGAGGCATGTGGGGGGTTAAAGTAGCAGATTCGGGGGTCCCGACCTCATCCCGACTCCAACACACCTCCACGCAAATTTGACAAAATCGGTCGCGGGGTTCCCGACTCCGTCCCGCCTCCAAGAGGCGGGAGAGGCCATTAATGCCCTTAACAATCCCTAAAGTGGCTCAGTAATGCCATTTTGAAGCATTTTAGGTAGTTTAACCCTTTTGCCACGTGAAGCACGCCTGATGGGAAACACTCCAGTGAAACCTGGCGGGAAAACAAGTGGATTGCTGACTCTCAGCTGCAGCTCAACCTTTAAATAGGAGATTTGATCAGCCATCAATTGCAGGTGGCAGGACTTTGTTGTCACAGGTGTGGGGGAACTTTTAGAAGGCATAACCACAGCTCTGGAAGTTTGGAGCCTGACACCCATCTGCAGTGTGACCTCCTGGGAAACCCCTCTCGCCACCCTCATTGAGCGCTTCCTCAACTGAGACATATACCAGAGGCATGGGAACTATTTATTTCCTTCCCTCCTGGCTATCCGATGAGGACGAACAACAGCCGCGGCACCAGCAGAACCATGAACAACAGCAGCACCAACAGCAGCAGCAATAGCAGGAGCGCCAAGCTGCTGCTCACCCACCTGAAGCTGCATGGGACAGAAGGGGCCAGCGCATGGAAGGCCGTCGGCGCAGGAGATACCCCCCAAACAGGGTCTACAGACAGAGGGTCAGCTACCTCAACATGTCTGAGCAGCAGTGCCAAAGGCGGCTCCGACTTTCACGAGAGGTAGTGGGTGACATCTGCGCAATGCTGCAACAAGACCTGGAGCCCAGAGGACCAGGTAGACGCCCCTTACCAGTGGCCGTCAAAGTCACCACCGCACTCAACTTTTTTGCCTCAGGCTCATTCCAGGGATCAGCAGCAGACATCTGCGGCATCTCCCAGGCGGCTGCACACACCTGCATCACGCAGGTAACCGATGCCCTCTTTGCCATCGCGCACAATCACATCCATTTCACCAAGGATCGAGCAAATGTCACGGCGCGTGCGGTTGGATTACCTAATCTGACAGGCTTTCCAAGGGTGCAGGGCGTCGTTGACTGCACAGATGTGGCCCTTAAGGCACCCCATCGCAATCCAGGTATTTTTGTCAACCGCAAGGGCTTCCACTCCCTCAACGTTCAGCTGGTGTGTGACCACAACAAGGAAGTTCTGCATGTTTGTGCCAAGTACCCTGGCAGTTGCCATGACTCCTTCATACTGCGCCAGTCTAGTGTGCCTCCGCTATTCAGTCCGCCAGACCAACTTCACGGATGGCTACTTGGAGACAAGGGCTATCCGCTGAAGACGTGGCTAATGACGCCGTTGAGGAGCCCATCCAATGCAGCTGAGGAGAGCTACAACTCCAGCCACATTTCCACCAGAGCCATAATCGAGCAAACCATCGGTATGCTGAAGATGCGCTTCAGATGCCTGGATAGATCAGGTGGAGCCCTGCAATACTCAGCAGCCAGGGTCTCTAGAATCATCGTGGTTTGCTGTGCACTTCACAACATGGCACAGCGTCGTGGCTTACAGATGCCGGAGGACCAAGTGGCTCCTCACATAGCCTCCTCAGATGAGGAAGAGGAGGAGGTGGTGGAGAGAGAGAACGAACAACTTGCAGAGGCCCCTCAACCAGTGGCAGCATTACGCGAGACCATAGCTGCCCGGAATGCAAGGAACGCACTCATCTTGGCCAGATTTGCTTAGCCTAGACAAGAAAGCACTTTTGCCTCGCAGCTTCTTACCAGAGCTACGACAATGGCCCAGACCCAGCGGATCCCTAAAAATGTGACCACCATACTGACAATTGCAAGTTATCCTAAGGCCTCATTGTGGAAGTCCCATTAGCGAAATGACAGACGCCACAACTGCAGCTGTAGCCATCAGAGTTTTTATTTAAACTTTAGACCTGATGGCTTTTTCACAATACACATCAAAATTCACCCTTGTGACTATTTGTGCAGTTTCTTTCTCTTACGCGTGCTCCTGCGTGGTGCTTCCCCTGTGGCTTCAACAGAAGTGGAGGGCCCCTGCTCACTTTGTTGCTGCTTCTGTCTCGACTCCTTTGGCGGGTGTCCTCTGGGGTTGCGAACCTGTGAGGGCTCGGCAACAGTCTGCTGCTCCTGCGGCTGGGCATGGGTTGAGACGCCGATCTCACTTGGGTGCGGACTCTGGTGGGGCTCCGAGTGAGGACCTGTCAGTGGCTTGGAAGTGTGATTGCTTGGAGAGGAGCCCCCACCTCCTTGTTGTGTGCCACCAACATCCCTCTCATGGGTCAGGTCCACCTCAGCGCTTGCAAGTGGCTTGAGAGCACCTTGCTGCACATCAGGGGGGCCATGGGGACCCGTATCTGCACTGGAAGTCCTACTCAGAAGGACTTCCATGAAGGTCTGGTTTCTCTGTTCAATAGATGACCATCGCTCCTCCAGAGACGTCATTCTATTCAGAACACTCACCATGTTTTCTGCACTCTGGCGACTTATCACCTCCATGGAGGTTGCCATCCTTTCCATGGTGATGCGTTCATGCGCCAATGACTCCACAAAGGCTCTGCTCATGTTCGCTATGGACTCCTCCATTCGCTCCACACTCGTAGCGACCCTGGAGACAAAACCTGTCAGAGACTCCTGCACCTGTTCCTGGAGTCCCAGCGCCGCTGATTTTATGGATGGACCCAGAGGCAGAGGGTCGACATGCAGCTGAGCCAAGCTAGGACAGTCCTGCGCCCTCCGACTAGGACTCTCCACTGCTGTCCCTGTCTCCACCATCTGCTGATGCTCACTTGTGAGCTGTGATACACCAGGTGACAACACTACTCTATGTCCCGAGGGTCCCACCGAGGTGTGAGTGTCTGCGCTGGTGCTGGGTGCGCTGAGTTCTGCTGACGCTGCGCCCTCAGAGGTTGCAGCTTCCTCTGAGGAGTCTGTCTGCTCTGGCTGTTCCTCCTGGCTAGTGGGGACGGGTGCTTGCGATGGTCCTGTGGGGGAGTAAAGGAAAGAGTCAGAGATGTGATGCCAAGGTTACATGCACATTGCATATTGCAGATGATCATAAATCCATCTGTTAGAGCTTCAGATTTATTATCAGCGACTCATGCAATGTCAATGAGAGAGATGGAATACTATTCAGTCACCAGCTTGCTCTGATGCACCCGTCTGTCCGTCCCCCACTTGCGTTTCCTCCTCTACGCCCATGATCTCCAGGACCACATCCTCCCAGGCGGTGAGCTGGGCTACTGAGGGTGGCCCTCCTCCTGTCCTGGCTCTTTCTCTTTTATTGTGAGCTCTCTTTTTCTGCAATGAGGGAGACAAGTGGAGTTTGAGTGAGATTGAAGGAGTGAGTGTAGATAATCCATAGCATAGATGTTTAGAAGGAGACAAAAATGGATTGAGCTGGTGAGACTAAGGGCCCTCCCTGTGTGTTGTAAGTTGTTTTCAAAGCATGACAGTGATAGAGAGTGTGAGGGCTGCATAGTCGAATAGTAAGGTGAATGTGACCATAGAGGGAGAGGGAATGGGTAAGGGTGCATTGATGTCAGTGTCAAGTGGGATATGGAGGAAGAGGTTGCTAAAGCTGAGTGCTGGTGAGGAGAGGCAATGGGGATCAGATTGAGGGTGAAGGGAAAGTCATACTCACTTTAGCAGTATGTAGAATGTCATGAAACCTCTTCCTGCACTGGATCCAGGTTCTGCACGTGAATGATAAAGAGGTGACCTCCTGGGCGATCTGGACCCACACAGCCTTTGTCTGCTGGGGAAGCTTCTTCCTCCCTATGGGGTGGAAGAGCACCTCCCTGTTGGCTCTTGCTCCATCCACCAAAGCCTGAAGGGCAACCTCATGGAACCTGGGAGCAGCGGCTGGCCATTCCTGCTGCAGGTTTTTAGATTAGAGGTCCAAAAGCTTGGCAGCCTGCAGAAGAAGCAAGGCTTGTTGCAGACCTTAAATGCAGCAGCAATGATGATGTCATCGGAGGCGACTTTCAGACTGGAATAACTCATTGGCCATGGATTCCTACATGTTGGAACTCAATTGGCCAATTAAGTTAAAATCGCATCTCTCATCCACATTAATCTGGAGTCGGGGGGGCAACACGAAATGTGGGTAACACGACCCCAACCCGACCCCAAGACAAAATCCAGCCCTATGACTCTATGCCATCACCCTCCCCGTGTTCTGATTGTATTTGTATGCCTGGCCACCTCTTATTTTTTAATTCTAAAGAAAGGTCCGAACCTGAAACATGAACACAAGTGCTGGCTGACTTGTGGAGTGATTCCACAATTTTCTCTTTCTGTTTCAGATTTCCAGTATCTGACTTTTTACTTAAGTTAAACAAATCAATGGGAGCTGCTGGTTTACATCCAAGAGTCTTGTGGGAAGCATGGATTTCTAAAAGGTTTGACCAACCTTATCAAAGTCTTTGAAGAAATGGAGTTTCAAACAGTATTTGACAAGGTACCACATAAGAGATTCATGGCACCTAGAATTGAGGGGAATGTAGCCAAATGGATAAAGGCATGGCGGAGGGCAAAAAGCAAAGGGTTTTTTGTACTGGAAAGATGTGGTGACTGGTGCTCCATCTATCTCCTGGCTCCGTCCAGCGTGTTCCAGTCTGGCATGATGTTTACCACAGCGAATCAGGCCATCAACGAGGCTCCTGCTAAAGAAGCCTACTTAATATTGAAAAGTCATCATCGGCACCAGGACATAATATTAACCTGGAGTTAGGAGGAGTCTGCAGCCTGGCAGCAGAACCACGGCGGGGGGTCCAACTGGCCAGAAGAGGCCGTGGATTTCAATCCCTGGTCTTTTAAAATTACCTCTGTTAGAATTCCTTGTGGGCCAGGAGGACTCCAGCCCCGGAATTCCCCCTGATCTCTGATCGCGCTCCAGACCCCTCCTCCCACTGACTGCCGGGGACCGTACCCAGGGGCGCAGCCTCCTGCCCCTGAACCCCTGTTCCCGCCTGCGGGTGTCGGGCAGGACTCCAGGAACTGTCATTTAAATAAGGCCCTGCCGTTAAGATCCACATGCCTGAACTCTCTGAGTGTGCCTCCCACCACCAATCTCACACGCACCCTGACGCCATTCACCGCTCCCTAGATAAACAGAGAGGAAGCAGCCTGCTCCCAGCCAGCTGTAAATCATTGCTCTACAACCACCAGTGTCAGCTCAGCTCAGTTACCAGCACCGTCACCCCTTGAGTCAGGAAGCTGTGGTTTCAAGCCCCACACCAGGATTCAAGCACCAGGGGATTGAATTGCTGCAGGGGTTCTCCGGATTGTCCGTTGTAACGCCAGTGAAATGTCCGCAGACCATCGGGAGAATTCATGCAGAAATTCGAGCCCACAATCTCGGCTGACTCTCCAGTCCAGCACTGAGGATGTGTTGCATTGTCAGAGATGCTGCTTCAAGGAAAAAACGTTTTACTGAGTCCTATCAGCTTGTTCAGGTGAATATTAAAGATCCCATTGCTCTATTCAGAAATAGTGTAACTGTACGTTTAAAGTCTGGGTTGATGCTACAGTTCAATATATTACTGCAGTGTTTCTGCCAGGTAAACACCTCAGCCGACTTTTATTTAATACCATCATTAGAACTTAAAATAAAATCTTCGGTTAATCAGCACAAATATCATTCAGTTTCAAAGTAGCTGTGGTCCAGCAACAAATACTTTAATTAAAAAGTAGAGATATTCACTGATGTATTTTGTGACCTTTATGATATCACTGGGATTGTTGAGTGACGAGTCAAAGTTTAGCACTTGATTTTGAGTAACTCTTCTCTTCTGTAAAGGTCTGAACACTGAGTGACAACCCTGAAACGACAGGGATGTCTGGCAGGTGCACACTCCCGCATTCTTCTCTTATATACACAAACATACTTTTCTTCTTATGTTAGTTGGTAATAAGCCTCTTCAAAGATGCTTAAGCAAGCACTGCAGATAATATCTAGAGTATGTCGTCCTCATCCTTTTCAATGCTTTTTTCTTCGAACTCCCTTAGTTTTCTTTAGAAAATGTCAGTCGAATCATATCTTACAGCTTTGATACAGGCTTTCTCTGCAGAATCACAGAGCACTCACCTGAATCTCTTGAGCAGCTTGAATTCAGATATGATAAAGACCACTGATTACTGAGAAGGAAAGTGATTCTGGATGTTTGGTGTAATTTATGGCTTTCTTTCATGTGGTACTTACTCGGAATGGAGTTATCGCACAGTTCACCGCTGCACTGACCTTGGCGAAGTTGTTGCTTGTAATTTTGCAATTTGTGAGCCTGGATTTCCTTGATTATCCTCATTATTAGTTTTACCCTTCCTTGGCTGAATAAAACATGCATGTCACACCATTAGTGCAATGAACGTTGGCAAATTTCAGTAAGCCATTATATGAAAATAAATAGGAATGGTAAACTGGGCGAATGGTGCAATACTGGTCATCACTGTAAAGCATGCAAGGTTCATTTTCAGAGTACTTGGAATATGATTTCCACAACAGCAGTAAAAATCCCCTACCCATGCCACAAAAATTGATTTTGCCTTATTTGGTCACAGTGAACTCGTGGGCTGGAAATGAGGGATTGAACTGGGGACCTTCCTATAGGGTTAAGTAGCATAACTCCATTGGTGCATCTATCCACTTAGCCATTGAGGAGTTTTAACATACCTCTGAATCTCTTGAAGGTGAGGTGCACACAGCACATGACCAAAATATGTTTTTCATGATGTGCACTGCCAACCTTTATTATAAGATCAATGTGCGTGAAATAAAAATTCTATGGCCCAGAAATTGGGCTACTTATCACCACAAGTTACTGCTGCAATCCTGGCGAAAATTTGCGGCCGCCACTGTAACACCCTTCTCTGGCGCGGGACTCAACAGCCGCCATTTTGGTGAGGGCCATAGCGCTGGTGATAGCAGAGCTGGCCCTGGAGATGCAAATGAGAGAGCGTAACATCAGTTGGCATGCAATGCTGACTTAACGTCAGGCTCTGCGGACTTCGCCCTTAGCGCTGAGTTAAGCGCTGCGTTTTAAGCTCGCTTTGAAAAGTGAGCGTGCAGCAGACTGACAGAGACACTGTCAGCACTTCTTGAAGGGATACGCACATCTTTCAGGTAAGTTTGCATTTAAACTTTTGGACTGGATTTTTTATATTTTATTGAAGTAGTGGCTTGGTACAACGTTTTTAAAGTGTGCAGGGAGTGCCGGAAGTGCTGTTGGATGCTTGCAAGGCCTCTGATGGTAAAGGAAGGCCTCTGAGAAGACAGAAAATGCTGAAAATACTCAACAGATCAGGCAGTATTTCCAGCATTTTCTGCTTTTATTTCAGATTTACAGCATTCGCTCACAGAGGGAAGAGGAAGATGCAGAAGAGAAGGAAGCCAAAGGAAGGATGCAACCCAGACAGCGCCTTTCTGGCCGGGATATCTGGGATGGAATCATCCGCCTGCAGTACCAATGACCACAACCCCAATTCCCCTTTTAACATTTGTTCCACAGCTTACCTTCCCTCTGCTACTGACCATCACAGCGTCCTCTTGGCCACAATGCTTAAATAAAAGCCACCACAAAGTAAACTTTCCAATTCAACTTTATCCATATATGCATCCAATATGACATCAAGAGATGTACTCATCACCCTGTGCATTCCCTTAGTGACTGTCTTGTGTGTGCCTTTGCCTATCCTACTAATGTCACGCAGTGCTACCCCAGTGGCTGCAGCATGGATGGTGGAAGGCTGCTGACTTTCATTTTTAATATTTGATCCTGGGATGTGGGTGTCGCTGGCAAGGCCAGCATTTATTGCCCATCCCTAATTGCCCTTGAGAAGGTGGTGGTGAGCCGCCTTCTTGAACCGCTGCAGTCCACGTGGTGAAGATACTCCCACAGTGCTGTTAGGGAGGGAGTTCCAGGATATTGACCCAGCAACTATAAAGGAACGGAGATATATTTCCAAGTCAGGATGGTGTGACTTGGAGGGGAACATGGAGGTGATGGTGTTCCCCTGCGCCTGCTGCCCTTGTCCTTCTAGGTGGGAGAGGTTTGGGAGGTGCTGTCGAAGAAGCCTTGGCGAGTTGCTGCAGTGTATCTTGTAGATGGTACACACTGCAGCCACGGTGCACTGGTGGTGGAGGGAGTGAATGTTTCAGGTGGTGGATGGGGTGCCAATCAAGCAGGCTGCTTTGTCCTGGATGGTGTCGAGCTTCTTGAGTGTTGTTGGAGCTGTACTCATCCAGGCAAGTGGAGAGTATTCCATCACATTCCTGACTTGTGCCTTGCAGATGGTGGAAAGGCTTTTGGGAGTCAGAAGGTGTCCTTGATAGGTATGTCCCTGTCAGGCAGGGAGGAAATGGCCGAGTGAGAGAACCATGGTTCACAAAAGAGGTTGAATGTCTAGTCAAGAGGAAAAAGGAAGCGTATGTAAGGATGAGAAAACAAGGTTCAGTTGGGTCGATTGAGGGGTACAAGGTAGCAAGGAATGAGCTAAAAAAAGAGATTAGGAGAGCTAGGAGGGGGCATGAGAAGTCCTTGGTGGGTCGGATCAAGGAAAACCCCAAGGCTTTTTACTCTTATGTGAGAAATAAAAGAATGACCAGGGTGAGGGTAGGGCCGGTCAAGGACAGTAGTGGGAACTTGTGCATGGAGTCAGAAGAGATAGGAGAGGTGATGAATGAATACTTTTCGTCAGTGTTCACCGAGGAGAGGGGCCATGTTTTTGAGGATGAGAGTGTGATAAAGGTGGATAGGCTGGAGGAGGTAGATGTTCTGAGGGAAGATGTTTTAGCAATTTTGAAGAACCTGAGGGTCGATAATCCCCTGGGCCAGATGGGATATATCCTAGGATTCTTTGGGAGGCAAGGGAGGAGATTGCAGAGCCTTTGGCTTTGATCTTTGGGTCCTCACTGTCCTCGGGGATGGTGCCAGAGGACTGGAGAGTGGCGAATGTTGTTCCTCTCTTCAAGAAAGGAAATAGGAATGACCCTGGTAATTATAGGCCGGTTAGTCTTACTTCGGTGGTTGGTAAGATAATGGAAAAGGTCCTGAGGTATAGGATTTATGACCATTTGGAAAGATGCAACTTAATCCGGGATAGTCAACACGGATTCGTGAAGGGTAAGTCTTGCCTAACAAATTTGATTGAATTCTTTGAGGAGGTAACTAAGTGTGTAGATGAAGGTAGAGCAGTTGATGTCGTATACATGGATTTTAGTAAGGCGTTTGATAAGGTTCCCCATGGTCGGCTCATGAAGAAAGTAAGGAGTTGTGGGATAGAGGGAAATTTGGCCGATTGGATAAGTAACTGGCTATCTCATAGAAGGCAGAGGGTGGTGGTGGATGGAAAATTTTCGGACTGGAGACCAGTTACCAGTGGTGTGCCACAGGGGTCGGTGCTGGGTCCTCTGCTGTTTGTGATTTTTATCAATGACTTGGAGGAGGGGACTGAAGTAAATTTGCTGATGACACCAAGATTGGTGGAGTAGTGGATGAGGTGGAGGGCTGTTGTAGGCTGCAAAGAGACATTGATAGGATGCAGAGCTGGGCCGAAAAATGGCAGATGGAATTTAACCCTGATAAGTGCGAGGTGATTCATTTTGGTAGGGCAAATTTGAATAAGGATTACAGGTTCAACGGCAGGGTTCTGAGGAACGTGGAGGAACAGAGGGATCTGGGGGTTCATATCCACAGATCTCTGAAGGTTGCCACTCAAGTGGATAGAGCAGTAACTCAGCAGGCCAGGCAGCATCCGTGGAGAGAGAAAGAGAGTTAATGTTTCAGGTCGATGACCTTTCATCAGAACTGGGAAGAGCCGGAAATCAAATAGATTTAAGGCCAGGGTAAAGCTGGGAAAAGGGGGAGGGGATAAAGGAACAAAGGTGGAGATGAAGAGACATTAAGAGACATTAAGAGATATGCAAGGCTAGAGGTGGTGTTAATGTGACAGATTAAGGCTGAATGAAGTGTGAAATCCACTGGCAGAATGAAGGACAGCTGCCAGCTTCTAGGAGGAAAAAAAAGGTGGGGGGGGACAAATAAAAGGGTGGATAAAATAAAATATAAATGTGATTGGAGCTGAGGTTATGATCTAAAATTGTTGAACTCGATATTGAGTCCAGAGGGCTGTAGCGTGCCTAAACGAAAGATGAGGCAGCTGTTCCTCGAGCTTACGCTGAGCTTCCGTGGAACAGTGTAATAGGCCGAGGACGGTGAGGTCAGAGTGGGAGTGAAGCGGTGAATTAAAGTGACAGGCCACCGGGAGCTCGGGGTCCCCCTTACGGACTGAACGGAGGTGTTCCGCAAAGCGGTCACCCAATCTGCGTTTGGTCTCCCCAATGTAGAGGAGTCCACATCGTGAGCAGCGAATACAGTATACTAAATTGCAGGAAGTACAAGTAAATCGCTGTTTCACCTGGAAGGGGTGTTTGGGGCCCTGGACAGTGGGAAGAGGGGAGGTATAAGGGCATGTGTTGCATCTCCTGCGCGTGCATGGGAAGGTGCCGGGCAAAGGGGAAGGGGTGCTGGGGGTGGTAGAGGAGTGGACTAGGGTGTCGCGGAGGGAGCGGTCCCTACGGAATGCTGAAAGGGGAGGTGAGGGGAAGATGTGTTTGGTGGTGGGATCACGCTGGAGGTGGCGGAAATGGCGGAGGATGATCCGTTGAATGTGGAGGCTGGTGGGGTGAAAGGTGAGGACAAGGGGAACCCTATCGTGGTTCCGGGAGGGAGGGGCAGGGGTGAGGGCAGATGTGCGGGAGATAGAACGGACACGGTCGAGGGCCGTGTCGACCACGGTAGAGGGGAATCCTCGGTTGAGGAAACAGGAAGACATGTCGGTATGGAAGGTGGCATCATCAGAGCAGATGCGGCGGAGACGGAGAAACTGGGAGAATGGAATAGAGTCCTTACAGGAGCCGGGGTGGGAGGAAGTGTAGTCCAGGTAGCTGTGGGAGTCGGTGGCTTCTGTTAATGTGGGGACCTCAGGAGTAGGCCGATATGGATCATCCACTCGGCACTTCTGGCTGAAGATGGTGCAAACGTTTCAGCCTTGTCTTTTGCACTCACGTGCTGGGCTTCACCATCATTGAGGATGGGGATATTCATGGAGCCTCCTCCTCCCGTTAGTTGTTTAGTGGTCCACCACCATTCACGACTGGATGTGGCAGGACTGCAGAGTTTTGATGTGATCCGTTGGTTGTGGATCGCTTAGCCCTGTCTATAGCATGCTGCTTCTGTTGTTTAGCATGCATGTAGCCCTGTGTTGCAGCTTCTCCAGGTTGGCACCTCATTTTTAGGTACGCCTGGTGCTGCTCCTGGCATGCTCTTCTACACTCCTTATTGAACCAGGGTTGATCGCCTGGTTTGATGGTAATGGTAGAGTGAGGGCTATGCCGTGCCATGAGGTTACAGATTGTGGTGGAATACAATTCTGCTGCTGCTGATGGCCCACAGCGCCTCATGGATGCCCAGTTTTGAGCTGCTAGATCTGTCCTGAATCTATCCCATTTACCACGGTGGTAGTGCCACACAACACAATGGAGGGTGTCCTCAGTGTGAAGATGGGACTTCGTCTCCACAAGGACTGTGCGGTGGTCACTCCTACCAATACTGTCATGGACAGATGCATCTGCGACAGGTAGATTGGTGAGGACAAGGTCAAGTAGGTTTTTCCCTCGTGTTGGTTCTCCCACCATCTGCTGCAGGCCCTGTCTGGTAGCTATGTCCTTCAGGACTCGGCCTGCTCGGTCAGTAGTGGTGCTACGGAGCTACTCTTGGTGATGGACATTGAAGTCCCCCACCCAGAGTATATTCTGTGCCCTTGCTACCCTCAGTGCTTCTTCCAAGTGATGTTCAACATGCTCGAGTACTGATTCATCAGCTGAGGGAGGGCGGTAGGTGATAATCAGCAGGAGGTTTCCTTGCCCCTGCTTGACCTGAAGCCATGAGACTTCATTGTGTCCAGAGTCAATGTTGAGGACTCCCAGGGCCACTCCCTCCCTCCTGTATACCACTGTGCCGCCACCTCTGGTGGGTCTGTCCTGCCGGTGGGATAGGACATACCCAGGATGGTGATGGAGGAGTTTGGGACATTGGCTGAAAGGTATGATTCTGTGAGTATGACTATGTCAGGCTGTTTCTTGACTAGTCTGTGGGTCAGCTCTCCCAATTTTGACACAAGTCCCCAGATGTTAGTGAGGAGGACTTTGCAGGGTCACCTAGGCTGGGTGTGCCGCTGTCGTGTCTCAAGTCGGTGCCGAGGTCAATGCCAGGTGGTCCGTCCGGTTTTAGTCTTATTATTGTTTTTCGTAGCAGTTGTGTACAACTGAATGGCTTGCTAGGCCATTTCACAGGGCAGTTAAGAGTCAACCACATTGCTGTGTGGGACACTGCAGATGGCCTTGCAGGATGACCTCTAGGAGCTGGTGGCTGGGAGTGTGAAATCAAGTGACGATGTTTCTTCTTCTTCACTCTCCTCTCCCTCTTCTTGGTCAACCAGTGGCTGGGCAGGCTGGAATTCTTGGGTGTGTGAAATGAGGAAGGCACAAGGGTAGGGTTGTGGTGATGGGAGGGTGGGAAAGCAAGAGATACATGCAGGAAGGAAGATAACGTATGAGGATACCAACATCTTGTATCCTTTCAGCCCTGCCGCTGGCCAAGGGCTCAGCCATGCCCCTACCAAGAGTGGTCAGCACCGTCTCCTCCAAGGGGGTGAGGTGAAGCTAGGAATGTGAGGTGTGCCTCGTGTTTGGTAGAGATTGTTGTTAGATGAGTGATGGTGGCTCGTAAATTGAGCAGTGTGTGAAGTTAATGGTGCAGTTGGTAGAAGACGGCTTTTGAGGATACATTCACTGACCTTGACCACTGGTCTGAGGCCATGAAGCTTCTTTAGGCACTGGAGCCAGGTCGTGGGGGCAACACTGCTGGCAATGACAGCCCCAGTGATCTGGTCCCACATCGTTCTTTCTGGAGGGCCTCCTGGCCCCTGTGGGTAGAGGACCTCTCTTGCAGTGTTGACCCCCTGCACAAAGCTGGAGTGCTACGTGCGAGACCCTGGGTGTCCCTTCCCTGGCTTGCTGAACCATTTGTGTTAGTGCTGAAGCACTTTTAGCATCTTTTAGGTGTGGAAGGAAATTCAGCTTTAAGAGCTGAAGACTGTCATTTGGGAATTCTTTTTAATATTACATTTTTTTCAGATGGCAGTTGAGCTGTAAGGGCTAAAACTGTCTATTTTTACATGGTTTTTATTTTTTTCATTTCAGAAGGCAGTTCCCCTTTAAGGGACGGACTGCTCTCTGAAATGACAGCCTTGTTTTAAGAGAAGGCTGTTTTTGCTGCAATGACGCTATGGCCACGCTACATTGGGCCTCCTACCGGGACTAACGCCACAAAACCGGCCTTGCACGGTGAGTTTAGCGCTGGGCTAATGTTAATTAGCAACCAGCGCCAATTTACTGGTCCTGCCAGCGCCATCAATTTTGGCGGCTGTTAACTCCAGCCGGCGAGGTTTTTAGCGATCTCCAATTTCTAGCCCTGTATTTTTTCCTGAAGCTCATCACCAAGTGATGATGGAAAGAACGAAGAATACATAGCATAAGGTTTACACATAAGCATCAGGATTGAACTCTGAAACCATTGTTAGGAAATAGCTTTATAGGGGAGGGAATAAGCTGATGGAGACAATGGGCCAGAAATTTGGGTCTCCACGGGTGAGTACGTGCTGGGTACTCACCCGTAGGCCCAACGAAAGTGCCGGTTTCGTGCATGCACTGCGCATGCGCTGGAAACCGGAACTTCCGTTCCCCTGAAGGAAGGGGTTCAGAGGTCGAACGCGTGCACTGGAGAGGCAGCGCGTAGACCTCGAACTTTGTTTTTTTTTCAGGTTTCTCCGTGAGGGTAAGTACGGAGAAGCTGCGCGGGGAAAAAGGAGGCGCAAGGCCTGCTTTTAACAAGGTAAGTGGTGAATTAAGTACAATTTAAACATTTTTCCCACAGGTTTATCTTTTTTACATACTTTAAAGAAAGGTAAGTTTATTTTTAGCACCGTTAAAAAGTGTAATTAATTTTTTCAAAAATTTAAATTTTTATTTTAAAGTAGTTAATTTATGTAATTTATAGTTATTTTAAAAATGTGATGTTTTTTAAAATATTTATTTGAAGTTTTAGTGAGGTTTTGAGGCCGATCTCTATTCATAGATTTGACAGGTCTTCCTGTCAAATCTATGAATGAAGATTCCCTGCTCCGATTGGCTCTCCATGGCCCACGTGATCCCAGGGGATACTTCGAACTAGTTGCGCCGCTGGGATACGCGAGCACTGCGCTCCGGCAGCTGGAGGAGGCCCAGGAGCCGAATTCCACGCGGGCCCACAGCACAACGGCAGGCGCGGTATCCAAATGCAGGTCGGGGGCTTGCACCTGCGGGAAGTCCCCGACCCGAATTTCTGGCCCAGTATGAAACATTCAGCATCAACCTGCTAGGGGAGGCAAAGTGAAATTTCCACTCGAAATGTGCAATACTTCAACGAAACGTGTTGCACCCTGAAAAGTATGTATCTCAGCTCAGTTAAACACTCAGGCAAACATTCAATTACTGCAAAGTGGTGGGAGGAATCAGCTTGTCTGCCTGGGTGGTTTGATCATAACCAGGTGACAACCCATGAAGCCTGGAGGAGGTGATTCAGTAAGGGATTAGATATACTGGGGCTCTGACCCATTATCAGCTGCACCATTCAGGGAGCAATTAAGAAACCTCTTGGAGAAATGAGAAACAAGAGCTCCCTCCCCACGAAAAAGGAACTTTGTTCGTGTGAGAATCAGTGTAAAACCTACCACTGTCTCTCTCATCCTTCCCATCAGAGCTGGAGCTGTGAAATCACAAGCAGCAATGGCAAATAAATAAGAATACATTTGATAGAAAGCAAGCAATAAGCACACATCTCGAGGAACCAGCTGCTCTGGGCACTGTGATACTGACATCGTAAACATAGCAAGTAGATTTTCTCTGACCACTGGAGCCAAGTTGTAAATTTATTCTTTTAGAATTCTTCTATAATTTTGGTTATAAAAAAATTAGCATAAGAAATGTTCTGTTATGTTCACAAGATCGCCAACACATGGCAACTAGATGAAGCCTCCTTACCCCTCCTCCCCATGAGAAAAGAAAAAGACAAAAAGACTTGCATTTCTATAGCACTTTTCACGACCTCAGGATGCCCCAAAGCGCTTCACAACCAATGAATTACTTTTGAAATGTAGTCACTGTTGTAGGAAAAGAGGAATGGGGAATGTTGGAGAAATTAAAAATGATACAGTGATCCTGTTCTCCCAGTGGGGAGCCCCACTCACAGAGAGCGCAGGTCAGAGAATCGAGGTGACAAGACCGTGGCCCTGTTTCTGATCTGTGCTGCCGGTGAGCACAGCTTCCCTGCTGAGAGTGTGAAGTCAGCCCTTGTGTGTACTTACTGTGAGTATTAGCAGAGCATTCTGCATTGCCAAATGATTCTTGATATGACAACAGTCATAGTGCTCATTCATTACTACTAGAATAACTTAAAACAAAGTCAGACCAATTTGATCCTAAATGGATTCTGGGGGAGTACTAATAATAGCTACCTTAATGCTTTGGCCTCACAAGAAGCTTTTTTTTTCCAGTAAGAAGTCATCTACACCAGTGGGAAGCTTTAAGCAGGGAAAGGGTTACCGAGCTGAGGGGATCATGTATGGAATGTAATCCCTGTAAGGGACTGGCTTTATGGTGCAAGATGATAAACTTTGATTTAAAAGCTGCAATGCCCATGAAGCCATTCGTTTAAGTTAAGGATTAAAAGACTTAACTTACCAAAAATCGTGTGTCTGTCATGATCCGTTTTAAAAAGTTTTTAATAACATACTCCCCACCTTTTTTTTGAAGAAAAAGTTTTTTTTCTTTTTCAATCCCTGATGCCATTCACCGCTCCGGAGATAAGGAGGCAGGGAGCAGCCTGCTTCCAGCAGACTGTAGATGCGGCTCTACAACTCCCAGTGTCAGCTCAGCTCAGTTACTAGCACTCCCCCCCCCCACCTTGGGTCAGGAAGCTGTGGTTTCAAGCCCCATACTCCGCGGGACTTGAGCACATAATCTAGGCTGACACTCCAGTGAGGTACTGAGGGAATACGACATCGTCAAAGATGCCACCCTGTGGAAAGGACATTAAACTGAGGCCCATCTGCCTATCTAAATTAACACTAAAGATCTCATTGCTCTATTCAAAAATAGTAGGAAGTTGAGCTGGGAGTTCTGTGTTCCTCACATAGAATCATAGAAGAATAGAATCATACAGCACAGAAGGGGGCCATTCGGCCCATCATGCCTGTGCTGGCTCTTTGAAAGAGCGATCCAATTAGTCCCATTCCCCTGCACTTTCCCCATAGCCGTGCAAATTTTTCCCCTTCAAGTATTTATCCAATTCCCTTTTGAAAGTTATTATTGAATCTGCTTCCACCACCCTTTCAGGCAGTGCGTTCCAGATCATAACAACTCGCTGCATTAATTATTTTTCCTCTGGTTCTTTTGCCAATTACCTTAAATCTGTGTCCTCTGGTTATTGACCCTCCAGCCAGTGGAAACAGTTTCTCCTTATTTACTCTATCAAAACCCTTCATGATTTTGAACATATCTATCAAATCTCCCCTTAGTCAGAAGGTTGTGGGTTCAAGTCCCACTCCAGGGACTTGAGCACATAAAGCTAGGCTGACACTCCAGTGCAGTGCTGAGGGAGTGCTGCACTGTTGGAAGTGCCGTCTTTCGGATGAGACGTTAAGCCGAGGCCCCGTCTGCTCTCCTTGGTGGATGTAAAGATCCCATGCCACTATTTCGAAGAAGAGCAGGGGAGTTACCCCAGTGTCCTGGCCAATAGTTATCCCTCAACCAACATAAACAAAAACAGATAATCTGGTCATTATCATATTGCGGTTTGTGGGACCTTGCTGTGCGCAAATTGGCTGCCGCGTTTCCCACATTACAACAGTGACTCCACTTCATAAATACTTCATTGGCTGTAAAGCGCTTTGAGACGTCCAGTGGTCGTGAAAGGCACTATATAAATGCAAGTCTTTCTTTCTTTCTTAACCTTCTCGGCTCTAAGGAGAACAAACCCAGCCATTCTGTTCTCTCCTCATAACTACTATTACTTCATATGGCTGATGTAGAGGTAGAGCAACAACTATAATTTTACATTCCACATAACTGAAATGCCACAACCCTGGTACCATTCTAGTAAATCTCCTCTGCACCCTCTCCAAGGCTTTGCCATCTTCCCTAAAGTGAGGTGCCCGGAATTGGCCACAATACTCCAGCTGGGGCCGAACCAATGTTTTATAAAGGTTTAGTATAACTTCGTAACTACCATCAATGTAATGACATTAACGTTGTCATTCAAGCTGCTCGTACAAAATGGCTTCTTTGTTTGTTTTCATAACAAACATTCCTACACTCCAAAAATAACTCAATATGTGAAACACTTTGAGATGTTTTGATGATGCGATAATGTGCTTTATACATGGAAATGTTTCTTTCTTTCACACTCCGATTGTTCCTGCCTCTCTGTGGAAGCAGCTCTTCTGTGCTTGGCATTGACCTGACTGAGACTACTCCTTACACTGTGTAGAGTAATAAGTGTGAACCTGTGTTCTGCAACTTGATGGCATGATCCAATGTCTGAGCAATATATTATGCTGAATATATCAAGGCCATTTTACACTGGGAGGGCCATCTGTGACATTACAATTTCTTACATCAGCCGTTATTCAATCTATCTGGCTCAAATTTATAGCAAATCAGGGGCAGGCTTGTTCTTTGGCAGCGGGTTGAGTTGCCCACATTCATTTCACTTAAGACCTTAAAACCCAGCAGGCAGAAGACTCCTTATTCCCATCAGTCTAACCTGAATTTTTAAGTGGATCCCAGAGGTTAAAGGACAGTGTGCCACCTTGTTCCCAGTTCTATTTTTAAAGTTAGCGCATGCAATTGTGTGATCTCTGAAATTCATTAGGTTTACAAATTGTGTTGGTCTGACGATAGCAACCCTTGATCCTATGATTGAGCTCCCACAGTAGGATCACTGTAGGTGTAAATTTCAAAACCTGCACACAAACGCTCACCCAACATCTTAAAAATAGATCTTTCTGCTGCCAAGATATTTGCTAAGAACATCTTTTAATTCTCAACTGGAAAACAAATTCAATCCATTCAGTCATGATTGAAGATGCATCGATTAGATTTAGATACATTGATAAGCCATGCTGTACCTGCCTGCATTGGAATGACAGGTTTCAAATAGAAAATGTGGACTGATTCTTGCAGTTTTCAGATTCTCACACAGTTCTTCCGATTAATAAATGTGAGTGACAAGTTAAAAGTGATCCCATTGCTAGTTATATACCATAAGTTGATTTTCCTATCTGTAATAACCAGTGTTCGCCAGTCCACAAGGCATTATAGAGCAAAGAGAGGCCAGAGACACATCAGGTCTCCGTACCTTTTGCAGGCCAGGGAAGGAGGAGGGCGAGCGGTTGGAGGAAGCTCTCATTTAAAACAGGCAAGAGCTTCATTATCATATGCAAATGAAGCAGGAATGCCATTGTGACTCCTCTTAATCTACTGTGGTCTCCATACCTGCTCTTCACCACTTCCACAGAACACCTCGAGGGTTGCTACATGCTGGGCAGTACCCGGAGTAATTTTAAAGAGTAGAAAGTAGATTGATTGAATAGTTTTGAAGGCATTTGTTTTAACTTTTTTCCCCGGTACGTAAATTCTCATGAATCTTTATACCAATATTTTTACTTTTTTTTTGCCCCAGCACTAAAACTACCATGAATGGGTTTCCCAGCGGGAATCTACCTTTCTGAGGTGCTTGGAAAAAGGGGATCACCAAAAGGATACCATACAGGTCAGTCCTACCCACCAGCACCTGCGCACCCAAATTGGCAGACAGAGGTGAACAGACATTGCTTTCGTATGTGATTAGTGCATGCAGAGGCTCCAACTTTGAAAGTAAATTGTAACAGTAGGTCTGATGGTATAGATATGTATGAAGGTCTGAATAACTGTTAAGAACGTAAGAACATAAGAAATAGGAGCAGGAGTAGGCTATTTGGCCCTTCGAGCCTGCTCCGTCATTCAATCTGATCTTGGCCTCAACTCCACTTTCCTGCCGGTTCCCCATAACCTTTGACTCCCCTGTAGCTCAAATATATGTCTATCTCTGCCTTGAATATATTCAATGACTCCGCCTCCACAGCTCTCTGGGGTAGAGAATTCCAAAGATTCACGACCCTCTGAGAGAAGAAATCCCTCCTCATCTCCTTCTTAAATGGGCAACCCCTTATCCTGAAACTATGCCCCCTAGTTCCAGATTCCCCAACGAGGGGAAACATCCTCTCAGCATCTACACTGTCAAGCCCCCTCAGAATCCTATATATTTAAATAAGATCACCTCTCATTCTTCTAAACTCCATTGAGTATAGGCCCAACCTGGTCAATCTTTCCTCATAAAACAGCCCTTTCATCTCAGGAATCAACCTAGTGAACCTTCACTCAACACCCTCCAATGCAAGTATATCCCTCCTTAAATAAGAGGACCAAAACTGTAAGCAGTACTCCAGGTATGGTCTCACCAACGCCCTGTACAGTTGAATGGTTCTTCAAAAGCAGCCAATCACAGTGGTCTGCCATGCTTTCAGTGGTACTTCATGAAAGAAAGCATGGCAGGGTTTGGCCACACCCAGTAAGATGTCACCAATCATATTTGCATACCTTGCAGAATCTACCTGGCAACAACTGATGTGGACCTAAGCCATTTGCTGTAAAGACACCTACTGCTACCATGGTCCCTCTGACTGAGAACGCCAAGTTAGTGCTAATTTCTAGGTAGTTTTGCTATTGGGCCTTTGTCCATCAGGAGCTGGACTGAGACTGCCCAAACAGTAGTAACCGAAAATTGGCCCCAGTGTCTCAACTCATCCCGAATCACTTAGTAAAATGTTTCAATCACAGGCTTGCTAACAAATGGTAAATCAGAAAATGGGATACTCCTGCCCTGACTACTGTATATAACAACAATAACAATTTACAGTTATATAATGCCTTTAACATAGTAAAATGTCCCAAGCCACTTCAAAGGAGCATTATCAAAACAAAATTTGACACCGAGCCATATAAGGAGATGTTGGGGCAGATGGCCAAAAGCTCGGTCAAAGAAGTAGATTTTAAGGAGCGCCTTAAAGGAGCAAAGAGAGGTAGAGAGGCGGAGGGGTTTAAGGATGGAATTCCAGAGCTTAGGACCTAGGTAGCTGAAGGCACGGCCGGCAATAGTGGAGCGATTAAAATTGGGGATGTTCAAGAGGCCAGCATTGGAGGAGCGCAGCTATCTTGTGGGGTTGTAGGGCTGGAGGAGATTACAGAGATGCGGAAGGGCGAGGCCATGGAGGGATTTGAAAACAAGGATGAGAATTTTAAAATCGAGGTGTTACTTAACTGGGAGCCAATGTAGGTTAGTGAGCACAGGGGTGTTGGTTGAGAGGAACCTGGTGCAAGTTAGGACACGGGCAGCAGAGTTTTGGATGACCTCAAGTTTATGGAGGGTAGAACTAGGGAAGCTGTCCAGGCGTGCGTTGGAATAATCAAATCTAGAGGTAACAAAGGCATGGATGAGGATTTCAGCAGCACATAAGCTGAGGCAGGGGCGGAGACGGACGATGTTACGGAGGTGAAAATATGCTGTCTTAATGATGGTGCGGATATGAGGTAGGAAGCTCATCTCATGATCAAATATGACACCAAGGTTGCAAACAGACTGGTTCAGCCTCAGACAGTAGCCAGGGAGACGGATGGAATCAGCGGCAAGGGAACGGAGTTTGTGGCGGGGACTGAAGACAATGGCTTTGGTCTTCCCAATATTTAATTGGAGGAAATTTCTGCTCATCCAGAACTGGATGTCAGACAAGCAGTCTGACAGTTTAAAGGCATTGGAGGGATAGAGAGAGGTATAAAATAGTAAATGGAGGTTATAAGGATAAGGGTAGATACATATGATCTAATGCTCCATGGAACGTAACAGTGTCACGTACTAGGAAAATAATCACAGCTTCTCCAGTCTCTCCACATAACTGAAGTCCCTCATCCCTAGTATCATTTTGGTAACTCTCCTCTGCATGGAGTTTGTGGTGTGGACTGAAGACAGTGGGCTGGATTTTGAATGACCCATGGAGTCGGGTTTGGAGGCGTGTGGGGGGTTAAATTTGCGTGGTCGGGGTTTCCGACCCCATCCCGACTCCATCCCGCCTCCACGCAATTTTGACAGAATCAGTCGTGGGGTTCCCGACTCCGTCCCGCCTTCAAGAGGCGGGAGAGGCCATTAAAGCCCTTAACAAGCTCTAAATTGGCTCTGTAATTCCATTTTGAAACGCTGTAGCTAGTTTAACCCTCTTCTGACGTGAAGCACGCCTGGTGTGAAACACTCCAGTGAAACCTGGCGGGAACACAAGTGGATAGCTGACTATCGGCTGCAGGTCCACTATTACAACGGAGATGTGATGAAGGTAGTAGTATTAGGTCTGAACGTCGCCTCTGATGCTGCTGCATTGAATGTCTTCAGAGACTGTCTGGGAGGACTTGCTTGGCAAAAAAATTCTCTCTCTCTCTCTCTCCCCCCCCCCACCCCACCCCCACCCAGGTCCACTCACATCAAAAGCCAGGCAGGTCCTCTCTCACCAACAGTCTCTGAGACTAGGCAGTCCAGAGGTGACTTTCAGACTGAAAACACTAATTAGTTCATGGGTTCCCACATGCTCCAACTCAATTGCCCAATTAAGTGAAAATTGCATCAGGCATCCACATTAATCTGCAGTCGGGGGGAAACACGAAATGCGGATTACACGACCCCAACCCGACCCCAAGACAAAATCCAGCCCAATGGCTTCAGTGTGGAATGTAACTGGTCAGAATTGTATGTGTGAGTTGTAAGGTTTCAGTAACACTCTGGAGCTTTACATAATTGCCTTGGGGGTGGGGACCGAGCTTTATCTTCTTATGTAATATCCATGTGGATGCAAGTCAAGCGATTCAGTAAACTGTGACGACCAGGGTCTGGAATAAAGCCTTAAACGTAACTGTAAAAACGTATGACAGTGTCACATCAGTAGAGCAGGCACCATTTTAACACGCTGAACTGGTTAGCAGACGTATCACACAGAACTCCATTTATGCCAATTCACAGCTAATACATGGGATTCCCATGAAGTTGGTGTTTAAATCTCCTGTCTGTGTTTGAGTTGTTGCGTTCCTGTTGTCTTGCTAACTGCTAAAATGTCTGAAAGCTGCCACATTTGATGAATGAGTTATGTGATATGATACCATAAACTGTAGAGGAATGGTTGATACCAGCATTCAGGCATTGCCACCGCACACTTTGATTTTACAAAGATCTGACAGAGCAGCGTCAGAGCAGCACACTGTTACAGTTACAGGGTCTGTGGAAACTGAGGGTAAGTCGGTGCTACAAGGAAATTACATTTGTTTTGAATAGGAACATTAATGTAGGCTCAGTACTAGGAATCGTATATGCTTACATCTTCATGAATCCTAGGTACAAGTGTTTGGCCTTGGAGTGGGTGCAGAGGAGAGTTACCAGAATGATACTAGGGATGAGGCACTTCAGTTATGTGGAGAGACTGGAGAAGCTGGGATTATTTTCCTTAGAGCAGAGAAGGTTAAGGGGAGTTTTAATAGAGGTGTTCAAAATTATAAGGGGTTTGATAGAGTGAATAAAGAGAAACTATTTCCACTGGCAGGAGGGTCAGTAACCAGAGGGCACAGATTTAAGATAATTGGCAAAAGAACCAATAATGACAACAACAACTTGTATTTATATAGTGCATTTAGCGTCGTAAAAACGCCCCATGGCACTTCACAGGAGTGTTATCAGACAAAATTTGATGCCTAGCCACATAAAGAGATATTAGGACAGGTGACCAAAAGCTTGGTCAAAGAGGTAGGTTTTAGGAGCGACTTAAAGGAGGAAAGAGAGGTAGCGAGTTGGAGAGGTTCAGGGACAAATTGTAGAGCTTAGGGTCTAGGCAGCTGAAGGCACGACCGCCAATGGTGGAGAGATGAAAATCGAGGATATGCAATAGGCCCAGAATTGGAGGAACACAGCGATCTCGGAAAATTCTACGGCTGGAGGACGTTACAGAGATAGGGAGGGGCGAGGCCATGGAAGGATTTGAACATAAGGATAACAATGTTGAAATCGAGGCGTTGCCAGACCAGGGGCCAATATTGGTCAGCAAGCACAGGGGTGTTGGGCGAGCGAGACTTTTGGATGAGCTCAAAGTTTATGGAGGGTGCAAGGTGGGAGGCTGTCCAGGAGAGCGTTGGAATAGTCAAGTTTAGATGTAACAAAGGCTTGGATGAGGGTTTCAGCAGCAAATGAGCTGAGGCGGGGGCGGAGACTGGCCATGTTATGGAGGTGGACGTAGGAGGTCTTGGTGATGGAGAGGATATGGGTTTGGAAGCTCAGATCAGGGTCAAATATGAGGCCAAGGTTGAGAACAGTCTGGTTCAGCCTCAGACAGTGGCTAGGGAGAGGGATGGTGTCAGTGGCTAGGGAATGTAGTTTGTCGCCGGGACCGAAGACAATGGCTTCAGTCTTCCCAATATTTAATTGGAGGTTGGACAAGCAGTGTGACAAATCAGAGGCAATGGAAGGGTCGAGAGAGGTGGTGGTCAGGTAGAGCTGGGTGTCGTCAGAGTACATGTTGAATCTGACATTGTGTATTTGGCTGGTGGCGCTGAGGGGCAGCATGTAGATGAGAAATAGGAGGGGCCAAGGATAGATCCTTGGGGATGCCAGAGGTAACGATGCAGGAGCGGGAAGAGAAGTCATTGCAGGAGATTTTCTGGCTACAACTGGATGGAACCAAGTAAGGGCAGTCCCACCAGCTCGACAACGGAGGAGCAGAGTTGGAGGAGGATGGCGTGGTCAACCGTGCCAAAGACTGCAGACAGGCCGAGAAGGATGAGGAAGGATAGTTTACCTTTGTCACAGTCACGTAGGATGTAATTTGTGACTTTGATAAGGGCTGTTTCAGTGTTGTGGCAGTGGCGGAAACCTGATTGGAGGAGTTCAAACATAGAGTTACTGGAAAGATGGACATGGATTTGGGATGCGACAACACGTTCAAGGACTTTGGAGAGAGACATGAGTTTGGAGATGGGGCGGTAGTTTGCAAGGAGAGGGGTCAAGGGTGGTTTTATCAAGGAGTGGGGTGATGACAGCAGATTTGAAATGGAGGGGGACAGTACCTGAGGAGAGGGAACTGCTAACAATATCAGCTAACATAGGGGCCAGGAAGGAAAATTGGGTGGTCAGCAGTTTGGTGGGAATAAGGTTGACGGAGCAGGAGGTGGGCCTCTTAGATAAGATTAGCTCGGAGAGGGCATGAGGGGAGATAAGAAAGAGACTAAACAAAGGTGCAAGTTCAGGGCTAGGGCAGGGGAGGATCTGTGGGAGAAGTTTGGCTTTGTGGGATAGGGAAAGGGAAGGAACATAAGAACATAAGAAATAGGAGCCAGAGTAGGCCATTTGGCCCTTTGAGCCTGCTCCGCCATTCAACAAGATCATGGCTGATCTTCTACCTCAACTCCACCTTCCGCACTATCCCCATGTCCCTTAATTCCCCAAAATTTATTGACTTCTGTCTTGAATATACTCAACAACTGAGCATCCATAGCTCTCTGGGGTAGAGCATTCCGAAGATTCACAACCCTTTGAGTGAAAAGATTTCTCCTCATCTCAGTCCTAAATGGCCGACCCCTTATTCTGTGACTGTGACCCCGTGTTCTAGATTCCCCAGCCAGGGGAAACATTTTCCCAGCATTAACCCTGTCAAGCCCCTTAAGAATTTTATATGTTTCAATTAGATCACCTCTCATTCTTCTAAACTCTAGGGAATATATGCCAAGTCTACTCAATCTCTCCTCATAGGGCAATCCCCTCATCCCAGGAAGCAGTCTAGCGAACTTCCGTTGCAATCCCGATAAGGCAAGTATGTCTTTCCTTAGATAAGGAGACTGGAACTGTACACAGTACTCCAGGTGTGGCCTCACCAATGCCCTGTATAATTGTAGTGAGACTTCTTTACTCTTATACTCTAATCCCTTTGTAACAAAAGCTAACATACCATTTGCTTTCCTAATTGCTTGCTGCACCTGCATGTTAACTATGTGTGATTCATGTACAAGGATACCCAGGTCCCTCTGAATGCAAATATTTCCCAGTCTCTCACCATTCAAAAAATATTCTGCTTTTTTGTTTTTCCTACCAAAGTAGATAACTTCACACTTCCCCACATTATATTCCATCTGTTCTTGCCCACTCAGTCAACCTGTCAATATTTCTCTGCAGCCTCTTTGTGTCCTCCTCACAGCTTACTTTTCCACCTAACTTTGTGTTATCAGCAAACTTGGATATGTTACACTCAGTCCCTTCATCTAAGTCATTAATATACTGTAGATTGTAAATAGCTGAGGCCCAAGCACTGATCCTTGTGGTACCCCACTAGTTGCAGCCTGCCCATCCAAAAAAGTCCCGTTTATTCCTACTCTCTGTTTTCTGTCCATTAACCAATCCTCAATCCATGCTAATATATTACCCCCAATCTCATGAGTCCTAATTTTGTGTAATAACCTCTTGTGTGGCACCTTATCGAATGATTTTTGAAAATTCAAATACACTACATCCACTGGTTCCCCCTTGTCCGTCCTACTAGTTACATCTTCAAAAAACTCTAACAGATTTGTCAAACACGATTTCCCTTCCATAAAACCATGTTGACTCTGCCTAATCACATTATGATTGTCTAAGTGCCCTGTTACCACATCCCTAATAATAGATTCTAGCATTTTGCCTACTACTGATGTCAGGCTCACTGGCCTATAGTTCCCCGTTTTTTCTCTTCCTCCTTTCTTAAATAGCGGGGTTATGTTTGCTACCTCCCAATCCTTGGGGACTGTTCTAGAATCTAGGGAATTCTCTGCAGCTACCTCTTTTAAAACCCTAGGATGCAGGTCGTCAGGTCCAGGGGATTTGTTGCCACTTAGTCCCATTAATTTCTCTAGTACTATGTCTTTACTTATACTGATTTCTTTAAGTTCCTCATTCTCGCTAGACCCTTGGTTCCCCATTATTTCCGGAATGTTTTTTGTGTCTTCTACCGTGAAGACAGATACAAAATATTTGTTTAATGTCTCTGCCATTTCCTTATTGCCCATTATAATTTCTCCTGTCTCTGCCTCTTTTTAAAATTCTTTTATTCGTTTATGGGATGTGGGCGGCGCTGGCAAGGCCAACATTTATTGCCCATCCCTAATTGCCCTTGAGAAGGTGGTGGTGAGCCGCCTTCTTGAACCGCTGCAGTCTGTGTGGTGAAGGTACTCCCACAGTACTGTTAGGGAGGGAGTTCCAGGATTTTGACCCAGCGATGATGAAGGATCGGCGATATACTTCTAAGTCAGGATGGTGTGTGACTTGGAGGGGAACTTGGAGGTGGTGGTGTTCCCATGAGTCTGCTGCCCTTGTCTTTCGGGGTGGAAAAGGTCACGGGTTTGGCAGGTGCTGCCGAAGAAGCCTTGGCGAGTTGCTGCAGTGCATCTTGTAGATGGTACACACTGCAGCACGGTACGCCGGTGGTGGAGGGAGTGAATGTTTAAGGTGGTGGATGGGGTGCCAATCAAGCGTGCTGCGTTGTCCTGGATGGTGTCGAGCTTCTTGAGAGTTGTTGGAGCTGCACTCATCCAGGCAAGTGGAGAGTATTCCATCACACTCCTTATTTGTGCCTTGTAGATGGTGGAAAGGCTTTGGGGAGTCAGGAGGTGAGACACTCGCCACAGAATACCTAGCCTCTGACCTGCTCTTGTTGCCACAGTATTTATGTGGCTGGTCCAGTTAAATTTCTGGTCAATGGTGACCCCCAGGATATTGATGGTGGGGGATTTGGTGATGGTAATGCCATTGAATGTCAAGGGGAGGTGGTTAGACTCTCGCTTGTTGGAGATAGTAATTGCCTGGCACTTCTGTGGTGCGAATGTTACCTGCCACTTATCAGCCCAAGCCTGAACGTCGTCCAGGTCTTGTTGCATGCGGGCATGGACTGCTTCATTATCTGAGGAGTTGTGAATGGCGCTGAACACTGTGCAGTCATTAGCGAACATCCCCATTTCTGATCTTATGTTGGAGGGAAGGT
This sequence comes from Squalus acanthias, assembly GCA_030390025.1. Taxonomy (NCBI): domain Eukaryota; kingdom Metazoa; phylum Chordata; class Chondrichthyes; order Squaliformes; family Squalidae; genus Squalus; species Squalus acanthias. The sequence goes on from CM059432.1 coordinate 113,220,369, forward strand.
CATTGATGAAGCAGCTGAAGACGGTTGGGCCTAGTACACTGCTCTGAGGAACTACTGCAGTGATGTCCTGGGGCTGTGATGATTGACCTTCAACCACCAAAACCATCTTCCTTTGTGCTAGGTATGACTCCAGCCTGTGGAGCGTTTTCCCCCCGATTCCCATTGACTTCAGTTTTACTTGGGCTTCTTGATGCCACATTCGGTCAAATGCTGCCTTGATGTCAAGGGCAGTCACTCTCACCTCACCTCTGGAATTCAGCTCCTTTGTCCATGTAATGAGGTCGGGTGCCGAGTGGTTTTGGCGGAATCCAAACTGGGCATCAGTGAGCAGGTTCTTGGTGAGTAAGTGCTGCTTGATAGCACTGTCGATGACACCTTCCATCACTTTGCTGATGATTGAGAGTAGACTGATGGGGCGGTAATTGGCCGGATTGGATTTGTCCTGCTTTTTGTGGACAAGACATACCTGGGCAGTTTTCCACATTGTCAGATAGATGCCAGTGTTGTAGCTGTACTGGAACAGCTTGGCTAGAGGCGCGGCTAGTTCTGGAGCACAAGTTTAATGGGCCCACGTTTACTCTCACTAATCTCTTCCTATTTACATACCTATAGAAATGTTTAAAATGTGTTTTTATGTCTCTTGCTAATTTACTCTCATATTCTTTTTTCTCTTTCCTTATCAATTTCTGGGTCGTCCTTTGCTGAATTCTAAAATCCTCCCAATCCTCAGGCTTACTGCTCTTTTTGGCAACATTATAAGCCTCTTCCTTTGATCTAATATTATATGTAACTTCTCTTGTTAGCCACGGTTGGACCACATTTCCTGTGGGATTTTTGTGCCTTAAAGGAATGTATATTTGCTTGTCTACCGTCATACCTTTTAATGCAATTTCCCAATCTACCGTAGCCAACTCTCCCCTCATACCTACGTAGTTTGCTTTGTTTAGATTTAAGACCCTAGTTTCGGACTTAACTAAATCACTTTCAAACTCAATATAAAATTCTATCATATTATGGTCACTCTTCCCTAAATGCCCCTTTACTACAAGGTTATTAATTAACCCTTTCTCGGTGCACAATACTAGATCTAAAATAACCTATTCCCTAGTTGGTTCCTCAACATACTGATCTAGAAAACTATCTTGTATATATTCCATGAATGCATCCTCCACACTATTACTGCAAATTTGGTTTGCCCAGTCTATATGTAGATTAAAGTCCCCCATGATTACTGTATTACCCTTGTTACATGCGCCTCTAATTTCCTGATTTATACTCTGCCCTACATTACAACTACTGTATGGGGGCCTATAAACAACTCCCACCAATGTTTTCTGCCCCTTGCTGTTTCTTAGCTCCACCCAAATTGATTCTACTTCTTGATTTTCGGAGCTAAGATCCTTTCTCTCTACTGTCTTTATCCCATCCTTTATTATCAGGGCTACCCCTCCTTCTTTTCCATTTTTGTAAAAGTTAAGTATCCTGGAATATTTAGTTCCCAACCTTGGTCACTTTGCAACCACGTCTCCGTAATGGCTATTAGATCAAACTTATTAATTTCTATCTGGGCTATTAATTCATCTATTTTGTTGTGAATGCTTCGCGCATTCAGATATAGATACAAGGAAGAGGCAGAAACAGCTGAACTGATGGTCTCAATCTTAGTGACTAGGAAGTCCATGAGTTTCTCGCACTTGTTGTTGGAGGTGAGAATGGAGGGGGCAGAGGAGAGGGCTTTAAGAAGGCTGGTAGAGGGGAAGAGAGGCTGGGGTTTATTTTTGCATTCCAGGATGATACTGGAGTAGTGAGCAGTTTTGGCAGAGGATAGCAGGACCCGATAGTGGTTCAGCCAGATCTGGCGGTGAATGGCTAAACCAGATGTCCGCCATAAACATTCAAGTCTGTGTCCCTTGGCCATAAGGGAGCGGAGATGGGGGCTGTACCCAGGGAATGACCAGGGTGGGAGAGCAATGGTTTTACTGGAGACAAGGGAATCAAAGGTGGGGGTGAGGGTGTGATTGAGCAGAAATGTTGTGGCGAATGGAGGGTCAAATGCTAGACAGATGCAAATTTGAAAGTACCATTGTAAGTAACTTGGGGAGAGTTTTTTAGCTGGGGTCGACACAGAAGGAAGTGGGGTTGGGAGGGGGATGAGCAGTGTAGTGATTTGGGTAAAAATAAGCAGAATGTGACAGGAAGGGACAGAGGGGGACAAATTTGGTTGCTTTGCACCTCCTGTTAGCGCCCTAAGAGGGCGCTAACGGGGCGCAAAGCAACTAGCGCCCGAGCGTGGAGCCACCCACGCCTCCCGCAAAATTCAGCAAGAGGTTAGTGGCGGCGGTAACTGGTAGCGCCCCGCGGCACTGCGCCGCCGGCAATGACGTCATCGCCATGTGCAGCACCCCGCTCGCGCCCCGGCCGCGATCTTCGGGAGTGCCCCCTGACTTACCGCCGGACGCTATGTCCGACGGGGTCAGGGAGGCCTACCTGCGGCCGGGGAGGTGCTAATTAAAGGTGAGGTGCGGGGCGGCTATTTTTGTTGCTGGCCAGCACCTGCCTGCGCTCCCGTCCCCGCCCTCCTGAACCACCCCACCCACCCCCCGCCAGCGGAGTGCCGGGTCACGCTGCGCAAGGCCCTCCCCTTTATGAAGGGGAGGAAGGCCTGCAATACCCTCTTGGGGTGCTACCACTCAATTTCCGTCGCGGGGGTACTAATTTTTCTGGGGCACTAAAAGTAGCACCCCGGCGAAGTTGGGGCGCTACTCAATTTTTAGCCCAGAGAGTTTAATGGTAGCAGTGCAACAGAGAATAAGGTCAAAGCAGGGAATAATGGTTAAAAAAATAAATTAAAGGCTATTTATTGGAATGCACAAAGCATTCGTAACAAGATAGACGAACTAGTGGCACAAATAGAGATAAATGGGTTTGATCTAATAGCCATTACAGGGACATGGTTGCAAGGTGGCCAAGGTTGGGCACTAAATGTTCCAGGGTACATGACGTTTTGAAAAGACAGGCAGAATGGAAAAGGAGGGGGAGTAGCCCTGATAATAAAGGATGACATAAGGACAGTAGCGAGAAAGGATCTTGGCTCGGAAGATCAGGAAGTAGAATCAGTATGGGTGGAGATAAGGAATAACAAGGGGCAGAAAACACTGGTAGGAGTAGTATATAGGCCCCCCTAACAGTAGCTATACTGTTGGACAGAATATTAATCAAGAAATAGTAGGAGCTTGCAACAAAGGTAATGCAATAATCATGGGGGATTTTAATCTTGAGAGGTCGCACAACCGACTATAACCTGGTGTTGTGCGACCTCTCAATTTTGTCCACCCCAGTCCAACACCGGCATCTCCGCATCATGATTTTAATCTTCACATAGACTGGACAAATCAAATTGACAAAGGTAGTCTGGAGGACGAGTTCATGGAATGCATTCGGGACAGTTTCCAAGAACAATATGTCATGGAACCAACCAGGGAACAGGCTATTTTAGATCTTGTATTGAGACAGGGTTAATTAGCAATCTCATAGTAAAGGATCCTCTGGGGCAGAGTGATCACAATAGGATAGAATTTCACATTAATTTTGAGAGTGACTTGCCTAAGTCCTAAACTAGAGTCTTAAACTTAAAGAATGCCAATTACATAGGTATGAGGGGCGAGTTGGCTAAGGTAGATTGGAAAAATAGATTAAAAGGTATGGCAGTGGCTAACATTTAAAGAAATATTTCATAATTCTCAACAAAAATACATTCCGTTGAGAAACAAAAACTCCACGGGAAAAGTGATCCAACCGTGGCTAACTAAAGAAGTTAAGGATATCATTAGATTGAAAGAAGAAGCTTATAATGTTGCAATGAATAATAGTAAGCCTGAGGATTGGGAGAGTTTCAGAAACCAGCAAAGGTTGACCAAAAAATTGATAAAAAGGGAAAAAATAGAATATGAGAGAAAACTAGCAAGAAATATAAAAGCAGATTGTAAGAGTTTCTACAAGTATGTAAAAAAGAAAAAAGTAGCAAAAGTAAATGTTGGTCCCTTAGAGGCTGAGACAGGAGAAATTATAATGGGGAATAAGGAAATGGCAGAAACATTAAACAAATATTTTGTATCTGTCTTCACAGTAGAAGACACAAAAAGCATCCCAAAAATGGTAGGGAACCAAGGGTCTAATGAGGGTGAGGAACTTAACATAATTAATATAAGTAGAGAAAAAGTACTAGAGAAAATAATGGGACTAAAAGCCGACAAATCCCCTGGACCTGACGGCCTACATCCTAGGGTCCTAAAAGAGGTGGCTGAAGAGATAGTGGATGCATTGGTATTGATCTTCCAAAATTCCCTAGATTCTGGAATGGTGCCAGCGGATTGGAAGGTTGCAAATGTCACACCGCTATTCAAGAAAGGAGGGAGAAAAAAAACAGGGAACTACAGGCCAGTTAGCCTGACATCAGTCGCCGGGAAAATGCTGGAATCCATTGTGAAGGAAGTGGTATCAAGTCACTTAGAAGATCATAACATGATTAGGCAGAGTCAACATGGTTTTATGAAAGGGAAATCGTGTTTGACAAATTTATTCGAGTTTTTTGAGGATGTAACTAGCAGGGTAGATAAAGGGGAACCAGTGGATATAGTATATTTGGATTTCCAAAAGGCATTCGATAAGGTGCCACATAAAAGGTTATTACACAAGATTAGGGCTCCTGGGGTTGGGGGTAATATAGTAGCATGGATAGAGGATTGGTTAATGGACAGAAAACAGAGAGCAGGGATAAATGGATCTTTTTCAGGTTGGCAGGCTGTAACTAGTAGGGTGCCGCAAGGATCAGTGTTGGGGCCTCAGCTATTTACAATCTATATTAATGACCTAGATGAAGGGACCGAGTGTAATGTATCCACGTTTGCTGATGATACAAAGCTAGGTGGGACAGTAAGCTGTGAGGAGAACACAAAGAGTCTGCAAAGGGATATAGATAGACTAAGTGAGTGGGCAGTAAGGTGGCAGATGGAGTATAATGTAGGGAAATGTGAGGTTATTCACTTTGGTAGGTAAAATAGAAAAACAGAATATTTTTTAAATGGTGAGAAACTTTCAAATGTTGGTGTTCAGAGAGATTTGGGTGTCCTCGTGCAAGAAACACAGAAAGCTAGCATGCATGTACAGCAAGCAATAAGGAAGGCAAATGGCATGTTGGCCTTTATTGCAAGGGGGTTGGAGTATAAGAGTAAGGAAGTCTTGCTACAATTGTACAGGGCCTTGGTGAGACCACACCTGGAGTACTGTGCACAGTTTTGGTCTCCTTATCTAAGAAAAGATATACTTGCCTTGGAAGCGGTGCAACAAAGGTTCACTAGATTGATTCCTGGGATGAGAGGGCTGTCCTATGGTGAGAGATTGTGTAGACTGGGCCTATACTCTCTGGAGTTTAGAAGAATGAGAGGTGATCTCTTTGAAACATACAAAATTCTGAAGGGGATTGACAGGGTAGATGCTGAGAGGTTGTTTACCCAGGCTGGAGTGTCTAGAACTAGGGGGCATAGTCTCAGGATAAGGGGTAGGCCATTTAAGACTGAGATGAGGAGGAATTTCTTCACTTAGAGGGTTGTGAATCTTTGGAATTCTCTGCTCCAGAGGGCTGTGAATGCGGAGTCTTTGAGTATATTCAAGGCTGAGATAGATAGATTTTTGGACTCTAGGGGAATCAAGGTATATGGAGATCGGGCGGGAAAATGGAGTTGAGGTCAATGATCAGCCATGATCTTATTGAATGGCGGAGCAGGCTCGAGGGGCTGTATGGACTACTCCTGCTCTTATTTCTTATGTTCTTAAATTATTTCCGCTGGTTGGGGATTCTAGGACTAGGGGGTACAGTCTAAAAATTAGAGCCAGGCCTTTCAGGAGTGAAGTTAGGAAGCACTTCTACACACAAAGGGTGTTAGAAGTTTGGAACTCTCTTCTGCAAATGGCAGTCAATGCTGGGTCAATTGTTCCTTTTAAATCTGAGATTGATAGATTTTTGTTAACCATAGGTATTAAGGGATATGGGCCAAAGGCGGGTATATAGAGTTAGGTGACAAATCAGCCATCATCTCATTGAATGGCGGAACAGGCTTGAGGGGCTAAATGGCCTCCTCCTGTTCCTATGTTCCTATGTTGATAGTTCATGAGGATTATTGCAGAAGATCAGGACAGCTGGTCAATCCCATGTCTTTCAAGTGACCCACTACACAGTGTCCCTGGGCAGACATAAAACGAACATATGAGAAATAACATTTTATAAAAACTTTGAATATATAATTGGGCAAGGTCACTATGATAACAGGCCTTGTAAGCTGCCTTACCTTGTCTCTGTAGAGAAGAGTGCACAATGACACAGCTGGTAACACAATGGAATCATTGTCTCACTAATCAGATTTGGTATATAATGTCTCACCATCTAAGTACAAACTAACATGTAAAGTGAGGCAAAGGAGCCAGTTCAGAGTGCAATTTTGAAGCAGGCTGTTCCTAGCTGATGCAGGAAGCTTTTTTGAGAACTCTCCACTACACCAAAATCCTTTACATGAAAAACTATGGATGCATCCAATACTCTATCATTTCTCTGTCATATATTTCTTTCTAATGTGCAGCCTTTAAATGTGGCTATATAAAATTAATATATATAATATATATACATTCACACACAATAAAATGCAATAACCAGGGACACTGGTTTACAGTGACTGAATAAGTCAAATTTCATTTTTATTACATAGGATTGTAGGATTTTCTGGGATTATTTTGATGTTTTAGGGATGGTATTTCTTGACTACATCCATATTTCCATGAAAATTGCAAACCAGTGGCTTTGGTCATAACCCTTTGTATCTAAGAGGATTCCCTACACTTGCACATTACGGCTGCTCACCATTCTGGAGCTACGAGTGGCTCTGCTGTGTACAAGACATCTTTTACAGATCAGCAGTGTCACCTGCAGGAAATTAGCAGCAGTGCAGCCATTCAGCCAAATGTAACATTCGTAGATTTCAACAAAGCAAAGTATGAATGATTCATTTGGAGGCCTAGAATAAATGAGACAGCATTTACTGTGGTAGAAACCTCCCATTTCCATACAGTGTGCAGTTCATCAGTGAGTGCTGATTCAACTAAAGTTGACCCAAGGAAACAAGTAACAACAAGTTCAAAACCTCCTGGTGATGGCTAACTAAGGTCTTAACATCTTAGACAGTAAAAGAAGCAAAAATACATCCCACAGTCATTACGAGGCTCTATATAACAATGCTTTTTTCTGTTATATGTCTGGACTCCCAGCAAAGGTAGCTGAAGATTTTTTTATTCATTCCTGGGATGTGAGCGTCGCTGGCAAGGCCAGCATTTATTGCCCATCCCTAATTGACCTTGAGATTAGGGATAGAAGCTGCAATGATTAGTGTTTTTAAAAGGAGCTGGATAGATATCTGATGGAGAGTGGGATTGGAGTTTATATGGAGAGATTTAGGCTGAAATTATCAAATACTCCCCAGGGCACAGTGGTGTTTGTGCTGTAGGTAGGGAAATGGTGTCTGGAGAACAGCAAGTCAAGATTAAACAATGGAGATATGGGGATATTCCAGAGTTTTGTTTGATTTGTTTTTTGGGAATCAGGAAGTTTTTTTTTCATGAAGAACTTTTCTTGAGGAGATTAAAAGGATGCAGTGGAGTCCATAATAGATGACAATGGAAGCAGGGAACTTAATGGCTCAAATGACATTTTCTCATGCCTTGCTTTTACCTACTGGAGTTTGCCCCTCGATTCTAGAACGATCCCAGTGGATTGGAAGGCAGCAAATGTAACCCTACTGTTCAAGAAAGGAGAAAGAGAGAAAACAAGAAACTATAGGCCAGTTAGCCTGATATCAATAGTAGGGAAAATGTAGTATATTTGGATTTTCAAAAGACAAGAGGTTGTTACACAAAATTAGGGCTCATGGGGTTGGGGGTAATATATTAGCATGGATTGAAGATTGGTTAAAGGACAGAAAACAGAGAATAGGGATAAACGGGTCATTTTCAGTTTGGCAGGCTGTAACTAATGGGGTACCGCAAGGATCAGTGCTTGGGCCTCAGCTATTCACAATCTGCATCAATTACTTAGATGAGGGGACCGAGTGTAATATATCCAAGTTTGCTGACGATACAAAGCTAGGTGGGAAAGTAAGTTGTGAGGAGGATGCAAGGAGGCTTCAAGGGGATATAGACAGGCTAAGTGAGTGGGCAAGACGATGGCAGATGGAGTATAATGTGGGGATATGTGAAGTTATCCACTTTGGTAAGAAGAATAGAAACACAGAATATTTTTTAAAAGGTGAGAGACTAGTAAATGTTGGCATTCAGAGGGATTTGGGTTTCTCGTACACGAATCACAGAAAGTTAACATGCAGGTACAGCAAGCAATTAGGAAGGCAGATGGTATGTTAGCCTTTATTACAAGAGGATTTGAGTATAAGAGTAAAGACATCTTACTGCAATTATATAGGGCCTTGGCGAGACCACACCTGGAGTATTGTGCACAGTTTTGGGCTCCTTATCGAAGGAAGGATATACTTGCCTTGGAGCGGTGCAACAAAGGTTCACTAGATTGATTCCTGGGGTGAGAGGGTTGTCCTATGAGGAGAGATTGAGTAGATTGGGCCTATACTCTCTGGAGTTTAGAAGAATGAGAGGTGATCTCATTGAAACATATACAATTCTGAGGGGGATTGACAGGGTAGATGCTGAGAGGTTGTTTTCCCTGGCTGGGGAGTCTAGAACCAGGGGTCACAGTCTCAGAATAAGGGACCGGCCTTTTAGGACTGAGATGAGGAGGAATTTCTTCACTCAGAGGGTTGTGAATCTTTGGAATTCTCTACCCCAGAGGGCTGTGGATGTTTAGTTGATGAGTATATTCAAGGCTGAGATCGATAGATTTTTGGACTCTAGGGGAATCAAGGGATATGGAGATCGGGTGGAAAAGTGGAGTTGATGTAAAAGATCAGCCATGATCTTATTGAATGGCGAAGCAGGCTCGAGGGGCCGAATGGCCTACTCCTGCTCCTATTTCTTATGTTATTCTGTCCCTCTGTCCTTTCACGTTACATTTTACGTCATATCACTACAGAGCACTCTCACTATAACATGCAGGATACTCAGCTCCTAAAGATAGTGTAATTAATCCGACCCTTAATTCTGACAGAGCAAGACAGGTATTCAAGAAAGGAGATCGTCCTTAAACTAATAGGGAGGTTAGGTACTTACGCTTCTCTGCCTTCCCTCACACACACGCACTAGAGCACTGGAGAATTTCATTTATATTCTCACTAGGCCAATAGCGATTTGGATAAGTAATAATATTAAAGCAAACACCACGCTCCATGGATGCTTAGCCATTGGGACATGACCGGAAATGTCAGACCCATGTGGAAAATGAAATATAGTCGTTAAATCACTGTGCAAAACAGAAGCTGTCACCAACCGCCCTGGAAAATGGGGACTTAGACACCATGCCGCCAAAAAACATACACATGCTCATTTTATGAATGGTCCCGATAGAAATCGCACCATACACAACTGTAAAAATAAGAAGCTGCCTATTCTGTTATTCATTTCCTTCTGGCCAGCAGCCCTCAGCAAAAATGAAAGGAAATGCTTCTTGCATTGTTAAAATTACATCGTATGCATGCAGAATGACCAGCAAAACATTCACTGCTACAGAAATAAGCACTCAGAGTTTGGTTTTGGATTTGGCTCTAGCTGCAAGTCAGACAAAAGGTTCTGCCCCTTACAAGGCCCAGCAGGAACTCCCAGCATTGTACAGGTGTCAGCATGGCTCAGTGGAAGCACTCTCGCTTCTGACTCAGAAGACCACGGCCGGAATTTTGCCTACCTGGGCGGATCCGGTGCGGGCTCCATCTCGCTGCTGAAAATGACTTTCCCTTAATAGGTAAGACCGCCCTGCACGTTACCCGGCCCAGTTAAATGGAGCGGGTCTGGTGACGCCATCGATGACGTGTTTTCAACTGGGATCTTTAAAGGGGCCATGGCTACCTTGGATTTGAATGTAAATGTAACATAGTGCACTCCAGCATTGGAGTGCTGCAAACACTGGCAATGACTGCACAGAGGCAGAGGGCTGCACCCAGGTTCTCCGATGACTCCATCCATATGCTTATGGAGGGAGTCAGAGCATGCAGGGAGGTCCTCTTCCCTTCCGATGGGCGGAAGAGACCTCCCCAGGACACCAAAACAGCCTGTTGGAAATTGCAGAGGAGGTCACCAGCAGGGATGTGGTCGGACCTAGGTACAGTGCCACAAACGTTTCAATGATCTCATTGATCAGGAAACGTGAGTACAAAGCCACACTCACCTTCATCCTGCTGTGCCTATCATCACATCCCCATCACTCTGCCTTCCCTACCCTACTCCTGCACATCCTTACTCACACCAACTTACCTTGCACGTCCACCCATCCCTCTCTCGCTATCTACATTATCACATCCCCATCTTACTAACCACCCTTCACACTCAGCCTCATCCTAATGCAATCACACCAACTAACAACACACAAGGAGGCCACTTGGCTTTGCCACCCCACTTCCTCAAAGTCACCCTCTAAAGATGTAACCCATCCATTCCTTAAACTCATTCCATCACTCTCACTCAACCTTCTCTTCTTTCCCTCCTTGCAGGAAAAGAGAGCCCAAAATAAGAAGGAGAGGAGGAGAACCGGCGGTGGCCCTCCATCATTTGCAAACCTTACAACAGCAGAGGAGGCTGCTTTAGAAATTACTGGAGTCGTCGAGCAGCTGGAGGTGGGAGACAGAGAGAGGGGGACACCTCAGCAATCTGGTGACAGAATTACATATCATACAGCTACATGGCACTCATATGGGGACTGATGTCAGCAGCCATTGAATGGTCATCATGTGCATAATGGTATCTGTACCCATTCTTGATATGACATATCAAACTCATCTCTTTACTCTCCCACAGGTCCATCAAGAGTCGCCCCCACTGTCGAGCTGGAGGAGGAAGATGAGTCCTCAGAGGAGCCTCCAGCCTCTGAGGGCGCACCGTTACCAGACATAAGTGCACCTAGCACCAGTGCAGATACACACACCTCGGTGGGTGTCACACGAGATAGAGTAGTGTTGTCACCTGGTGTCTCACAACTCACAAGTGAGCAAGAGCAGATGGTGGAGACAGGGACAGCAGTGGAGACTCCTCGCCAGAGGGCACAGGACGCTCCTAGCTCTGCTCAGCTGCATGCAGATGCTGAGCCTCGGGGGCCATCCAGAAGGAGGGCGATTCTGGAGGTGCAGCAAGAAGTGAAGGGGGCTCTGACAGGTTTTGTGAGCGCGATGTCTGCAAATGTTCAGAGAATGGAGGTGGTGCTCATCTCCAACATGAGCACCACTGTGTCGCAGGCGATGGACTATAGGCTCTTCCATGGATAGGATGGCCACCTACATGGAGCAGCTAATGCGCCACTCACAGAAGCACATGGTCTCTATGGAGGATAGATGGCTATCTATGGAGAATAGATGGCAGAGGCTCATAGACCTCCTGTCTAGGAGGGACGTCAGCATAGACGTGGGTCCTCATGGCCCCACTGATGTTCAGCAAGGTGCTCTCCAGCTCCTTGGCAGCAGGGAAGTGAGCAGGCTGCCTATACCGCTGCTGAAGCCACAGGGCTTGCACCTCGTAGAAGCATGTGGAAGTGAAAGGTGACACACAAGTAGATTCACAAGGGTAGCCACTTGGGTGTTTTACTCAATATTTATGTAAAGTTTCCGTTGATGTGCTGTCAAACATAAAAAATCTTTATTTTCAACACTTGGACAGATTTGTGTGCACCTTTGTAAGTGGCTTAGTGAGTTGCAGTGAATGGTGAGACATAACGGTACCCCCCGCAATGGTGGTGAGTGTGAAAGGAATGGCTTGGTCATTGTAGGGATGCTTTATGGTGTTGGTGTGGGGTGGTGCCAACCTTGCGCATCATGTGACAGCCATATGGGTGTACAGCATAAAGTTATGTAAATCTGGCCATGATGAGGCCATCCCATGCCTCCCGGGCAGCAATGTGCTCGGGTACTGATGCCCTCTGGCCTGTGCAGCATCAGGTGATTGCGGAGAAGGTTGGTGTTGTTGTTGGTGCTGCTGGTGTGCCTGGTGCTGCTGGTGTTGGAGCTCATCGTGGCTGGTCAGATTTTGAGGACCAAGGTGAGACAGTATAAATGGCACCCATGTTGAAGGAATAGATAGCAGGTGAAGTAGAGATGACAGAAACATTCTGTCAATGGTGAGAGAGTTCTTCCAATGAGGTGACACTGGATGGAGACTTTGTAGGAAACACTTGCAGCCTGCAGAATCTGTGCTGGGAATGCAGTGAGAAACAGTTTCTGCCTGAGGAAAGTGATCAGCTGTCAGGTGAGAGCTTTTATAGTACATTTCATGCTGTCAACTAATCAGCTGGAGCAATGGCCATTGAACTCCCGCCTCAGGTTGACAGACATGGTTCCCGAGCTGCGTGATCCCGTGGCCATCCAGTTAAATTTAAAAGGTAAGGTTAAAACCACTCTTAAGGGTATGACAACTAGCTACTAATAATTTAAATTGGGTCACCCGCCTCTGCCGGTCGGGTCGGGTCCATGCTGACAGATGCGCCTGGGGGAAAGCCACGTGGGAGCGGGATGGCAGTTGGTTCCTGACCCACTACCAAAAATAACAACTTTCCCACGCGACCTGCCTCCGATCTCACCTGCTACCACCCTGGAAAATTTCGGCCCATGGGTTCAAGCCCCACTCCTGAGACTTGAGCACAAAATCCAGGCTGATACTCCAGTGCAATGCTGAGGGAGTGCTGCATTGTCAGAGGTGCCGTCTTTTGGATGAGGTGTTAAACCGAGGCCCTGTCTGCTCTCTCAGGTGGACGTAAAAGATCCCATGGCACTATTACAAAGAAGAGCAGGGGTGTTATCCCCAGTGTCCTGGCCAATACTTATCCCTTAATCCACATCACTAAAACAGATGATCTGGTCATTTATTTAATTGCTGTTTGTGGGATCTTGCTGTGCACAAATTGGCTGCCGTGTTTCCTATATTACAACAGTGACTGCACTTCAAAAGTACTTCATTGGCTGTGAAGCACTTTGGGATGTCCTGAGGTCGTGAAAGGCGCTATATAAATGTAAGTCTTTCTTGCTTGGGACCCGGCATATGTGTCCTGGCCCATTTCTGGGCCTTTCTGCCAGAATTCTGGCAGGAGTGCGGCAGGTGGACCAAGCAGATTTGGCATGCTGGTGTATAAAATGTATCCTAAAATGTTACACTATTATTGAAAGCCCTAAGGAAGACATTTTCTTAGTCAATAACCTGTAGAATAATGAATGCTCAGGTATGAGTTATAGATGTGCATATAAGGGCAGGAAATGCAAGGCTCCACTACTGAGGCACAAAGGCAATGGAGTCTTGAAATCTCTGCCCTATAGTCCCAAACTGGTTATGCATCAATTGACCCGATAATGAGAATCAAAAGGTAGTGATCAATGGTCATAACTTTACTACAACTATCACCAATGGATGGTTCAGGAGAGATGGGGTGCATCTAAGCAGTGCAGAGACGGGGACACTGGCTATTTAAGGGCTGGATTTTGTCTTGGGGTCGGGTTGGGGTTGTGTAATCCGCATTTCGTGTTCCCCCCCCCGACTCCAGATTAATGTGGATGGTTGATGCAATTTTCACTTAATTGGGCAATTGAGTTGGAGCATGTGGGAACCCATGAACTAATTAGTGTTTTCAGTCTGAAAGTCACCTCTGATGATGTCATCATTGCTGACTGCCTAGTCTCAGAGACTGTTGCTGAGAGAGGACCTGCCTGGCTTTTGATGTGAGTGGACCTGGATGCAAAAACTGGGGGGGGGGGAGGAGAGAGAGAGAGAGAGAGGGAATTTTTTGGCCAAGCAAGTCCTCCCTGGCAGTCTCTGAAGACATTCAATGCAGCAGCATCAGAGGCGACGTTCAGACCTAATACTACTTTCATCACATCTCCGTTGTAATAGTGGACCTGCAGCCGATAGTCAGATATCCACTTGTGCTCCCGCCAGGTTTCACTGGAGTGTTTCACACCAGGCGTACTTCACGTCAGAAGAGGGTTAAACTAGCTACAGCGTTTCAAAATGGCATTACAGAGCCAATTTAGAGCTTGTTAAGGGCTTTAATGGCCTCTCCCGCCTCTTGAAGGCGGGACGGAGTCGGGAACCCCGCGACTGATTCTATCAAAATTGCGTGGAGGCGGGATGGAGTCGGGATGGGGTCGGAAACCCCGACCCCGCAAATTTAACCCCCCACACGCCTCCAAACCCGACTCCATGGGTCATTCAAAATCCAGCCCTAAGTGTCAGCCTTCGCTTAGTGTTAGCACTTTTGCTTCTATGTCAGAAACATTGTAGTTTCAAGCCCCACACCAGGACTTCGGGCACATAATCTAGGTTGACACTTCAGTACTGAGGAAGTGTTGCATTGCCAGAGTTACTGTCTACCTGTCCAGCTAGAAATAAAAGATCTCACAGCACTATTTGAAGAAGAGCAGGGGAATTCTCCCGATGTCTTGGCCAACATTTATCCCTCAACCAACACCACCAAAACAAATTGGCTGGTGGGACCTTGATGTGCGTAAACTGCCTGCTGCGTTTGCCTGCACAACATAACATTTCAAAAGTAATTCATTGGCTGTGAAGCACTTGGCAATATCCTAAGGGTATGAAAGGAGCTCCATAAATACAAATTCTTTCTTTATAATTACTATAGAGGAAGGAATTAATATTAATTTAAACGAAATGAATGCGGCATGGTTTAAGACGTTAACTAAAGATAAGCAGAGCTTGGAGGGGGGACAAGAAGAGCGAGAGAATAACATAAAACAGAAACCTAGTCCAGACAAATCAAACAAGAACAGAGGAAGTAAAAATGCATAATGCAATAAAATGTCAATATTGGAATGTTGGAAACATTCTGGATAAGATCTTGAGATGGGAACATATTAATGGCAGAAAATTATGGTATTACTGGGAGAATGAAGACATGACTCAAACCAGAAGTCAGGAATAAATTCAATATTATGGGATATAGGATGCCAGAAAGGGTAAAAGTGATAGGCGAGGAGAAGGTGTAGCTTTATATATTTGGGATAATTTGGAAATGAGGGAAGTTGAATTGATAACCCAGGGAAGACACAAAGTTTAGCAGGTATTTAGAAGTAGTGAAATCTTTGTCGACAAGTGATCACAATATGATTAAATTTAATAACATCTGACAATTGTTAAGGACTAAGACAAAAATATGTTGGGCTGAATTTCCATTGAGATTCTCCTGATCGTCCTCTGTAATTTGACGGAACATCGTGGCAGCACGGATGATCGATAGAAACTCAGTAGAAACTCGCCCCCTATTGGTTTTAAAGAAGGAAACTTCAAAGGAAAGAAGGTTGAATTAAAAGCACTAACTGCCGAAAGATAGCTCAGTTGAGGAAAAAGCAACACTTTTAAAACTATGCACCTGGAATTTTCACACGGGCTCTCCTGGTTAACTGCTGTAACTTGAGTAGAAGATCAGCGAACGCCCGGAGAAATAAGGTAAACAGCTAAAAACAGCCATTTACGCCTTGGCTCTGAATTTGCAGTCAGAGGCGTACCTCCGGGGTATGCCTCCGACCGGCGAAATATTTCCGAACTTATCTCCTGGCTCCACAGCTACAGACAGTTCGGGTCTTGAACCTCCATGAGTACATCAGCGTAAAGGGCCCACGGATCCCAGGGACGCAGGCGGTTCAGAAGTGTCCCTGGCATCACGCGGGCCAGGTCCTCCAATGAGAAAGGAGGATTCCATTGCAGTCATTTCTGAACGGAATCCCCTAATGACATGCAATGGAATCCCCAAATAATTAAAGAATTTAGACAACTCTAATAAAAATAAATGTTCTCATTTTCAAATTAATTGGAAGTCCCTTCAATACAGCAAATACAATAAAAATGCAACTTTTTGAAAAATAGTTTTAAACATTTTAATCCGGGCCAAAATTTGCATGAAGTGTTTGTGCATCATTTTTTATTTTTATATGTTTAATTTAAGATTTATATTAACCCTTACACTGGTGAAAGCAGGCTCTGCACTTGCTTTTGCCAGCCATAAGAGTTTCGTGGGCATTTGCTGGGCAGTAGTTGGGCAAAGAGCCCAACTCTGCGCCAGCGAAAGTGATTTCTCAGTCGGTTTGGTAGATCTGTCAGGGCAAACCTTGACAGATCACAAGGTTCGGGTTTTCATGCGTGTGCAGTGCATGCAGAATCCCAGAACTTGCGGGGCCTTTCAGAAGGCTTACGTTGATGTACGCTGAGCACACTCCGTCATTGGGAGTGCAAATTCCGGGCCATATCTCTAGGGATTCTACTAAATTTAGGGCCGGAGATTGGGAGAGCTCACATGGAAATTCTAGGCAATAATGTTTATTTTACCAGATAATTATATACCCAATGAAAATTAAATTATTACTAATTTGATATCAGTCATTGGTCAGTGAGGCAGAGGTACTGGATAAAGTAAAGGAACTGAAGTCTCCTGACTTATGTAGAAAGGTGCTGGGTCCACATGAGCTATATGAAGGGGTGCTGGGTCCACATGAGCTATGAAGGGGTGCTGGGTCCACATGAGCTATGAAGGGGTGCTGGGTCCACATGAGCTATGAAGGGGTGCTGGGTCCACATGAGCTATGAAGGGGTGCTGGGTCCACATGAGCTATGAAGGGGTGCTGGGTCCACATGAGCTATGAAGGGGTGCTGGGTCCACATGAGCTATGAAGGGGTGCTGGGTCCACATGAGCTATGAAGGGGTGCTGGGTCCACATGAGCTATGAAGGGGTGCTGGGTCCACATGAGCTATGAAGGGGTGCTGGGTCCACACAAAGTGTGGACAAGTAAATATTAGGGAAGATAGACTGTCCTTATGTCACTACCATACTGCAGTTGATCTAGTGACCAGGGAAAGGCTGAGAACCCTGGTATATATTCTATGGTGTTTGAGCAGACTTGGCAGGAAATTCATGGGGAACTGCCTATTGTTCTCAACAACAAAAACAACAACTTGTATTGATATAGCGCCTTTAATGTAGTAAAACGTCCCAAGGAGCTTCACAGCAGCGTTAATAAACAAAATTTGACACTGAGCCATATAAGGAGAAATTAGGACAGGTGACCAAAAGCTTGGTCAAAGAGGTAGGTTTTAAGGAGCATCTTAAAGGAGGAGTGAGAGGTAGAGAGGAGGTGAGGTTTAGGGAGAGAATTCCAGAGCTTAGGACCTAGGCAGCTGAAGACACGGCCACCAATGGTGGAGAGATTAAAATCAGGGATACGCAAGTGGCCAGAATTGGAGGAGCACAGAGATCTCGGGGGGTTGTGGGGCTGGAGGAGGTTACAGAGATAGGGAGGGGCGAGGCCATGGAGGGATTTGAAAACAAGGATGAGAATTCTAAAATTGGGGTATTGCCAGACCAGGACCCAATCTACGTAAGCAAGCACAGGGTGATGGGTGGACGAGATTTGGTGTGAGTTAGGATATGGGCAGCAGAGTTTTGGATGAGCTCAAGTTTATAGAGGGTGGAAGATGGAAGGATTATTCAAGTCTAGAGGTAGCAAAGGCATGGATGAGGGTTTCAGCAGCAGATGAGCTGAGGCAGAGGCGGAGACAGGTGATGTTATGGAGGTGGAAGTTGGCGGTCTTGGTGATGGAGAGGATATGGGGTCAGAAACTCACCTCAGGGTCAAATAGGACGCCAAGGTTGTGAACGGTCTGGTGTCGCCTCAGTCAGTGGCCAGGGAGAGGGATGGAGTAGGTGGCTCCATGAACTTTTTGCTATGTGTTTGGTAAAAACCAGACCCACAAAGTGGATGAACACATAAATAATAATTCTGACGAAAGGCCATCGACCTGAAACGTTAACTCTGTTTCTCTCCCCACAGATGCTGCCTGGCCTGCTGAGTATTTCCAGCATTTTCTGTTTTTATTTCAGATTTCTAGCACCGCAGTATTTTGCTTTTGTATATTATAAATAAATTGTGTGTTGGAGATTCCATCTAAACCTACAAACATGGAAACCTTGGAAACGGCTCACATTCCAAATAAAATGTGATGCAACATATAGCAAATCAACTTAAAAGTAGGAGATGCATTTACAGTATATTCAGAGATTGAATCCTTTTTATATATTTAACAGTGGCTTTTCACAGTGTTGCACTGCAGATGGAGATATAGGTAAGGGAGAGATTTAATCTCATGCATAAAATCCTGTGACTTGGCCTTCCTATGTTGACTGTGCTATGTGTCTGTACTGTATTGAATTAATAGCTCCGATTTTAACTCGGGGCATGAGGCGAGAAGGAGAGTCCTTGTGGAGAGTTTGGCGTGATGCCGAGGCCTTTTTAAATGCCGGGCCTCATTTAAATTATGCTAAACTGTCCACTGCCAGAAGTCGTCGAGAATGACGTCAACACTGGTGGGCGGTGACGAAAATTGAGGCGGGAGCCGGATGCCGCTGGGGACCCAAGGAAACAATCGCTGGCAAGGTAGGTCAGAAAGGAGTAGGGTCCAGGCCAATTGTGGCCGGAGAAGGGGGAGGAGTAATTTAGGGCAGAGGGGGCAGTAATTGGCCGGGTTGGATTTGTTCTGCTTTTTGTGGACAGGACATACCTGGGCAGTTTTCTACATTGTCAGATAGATGCCAGTGTTATAGCTGTACTGGAACAGCTTGGCTAAAGGCGCGGCTAGTTCGGGAGCACAAGTCTTCAGCACGATAGCTGGGATGTTGTTGGGGCCCATAGCCGTTGCTGTATCCAGTACGCTCAGCCATTTCTTGATCTCACATGGAGTGAATCGAATTGGCTGAAGACTGGCTTCTGTGATGGTGGGGACCTCAGGAGTAGGCCAATATGGATCATCCACTTGGCTTCTGGCTGAAGATGGTTGAGAACGCCTCAGCCTTGTCTATTGCAGTCACGTGCTGGGCTCCACCATCATTGAGGATGGGGATATTCTTGGCGCCTCCTCCTCCCGTTAGTTGTTTAATTGTCCACCACCATTGTGGCAGGACTGCAGAGCTTTGATCTGATCCGTTGATTGTGTGATCATTTAGCTCTGTCTATAGCATGCTGCTTCCGCATTTTAGCATGCATGTGTTATAGCTTCACCAAGTTTGCACCTCATTTTTAGGTACGCGTGGTGCGGCTCCTGGCATGGTCTTCTACACTCCTCATTGAACCAGGGTTGGTTCCCTGGCTTGATGGTAATGGTAGAGTGAGGGATATGCCGTTAGAAAAGAAAGACTTGCATTTATATAGCACCTTTCACGACCATTGGATGTCCCAATGCACTTTACAGTCAATGAAGTACTTTCACTGTTGTAACGTAGGAAACATGGCAGGCAATTCGCACACAGCAAGCTCCCACAAACAGCAATGTGAGAATGACCAGATAATCTATTTTTAGTGACGTTGATTGAGGGATAAATATTGGCCAGGACACTGGGGATAACTCCCCTGCTCTTCTTCGAAATAGTGCCATGGGATCTTTTACGTCCACCTGAGAGAGCAGACAGGGCCTCAGTTTAAAGTCTCTTCTGACAGACGGCACCTCCGACAGTGCAGTACTCCCTCAGCACTGCACTGGAGTATCAGCCTAGATTTTTGTGCTCAAGTCCCTGGAGTGGGACTATGAACCCACAACCTTCTGACTCAGAAGCGAGTGTGCTACCAACTGAGCCACAGCTAACACTGGAGGTTACAGAATGTGGTGGAATACAATTCTGCTGCTGCTGATGGCCCACAGCACCTCATGGATGCCCAGTTTTGAGCTGCTAGATCTGTTCTGAATCTATTCCATTTAGCACAGTGGTAATGCCACACAACACGATGGAGGGTGTCCTTAGTGTGAAGACAGGACTTTGTCTCCACAAGGACTGT
This sequence comes from Squalus acanthias, assembly GCA_030390025.1. Lineage (NCBI taxonomy): Eukaryota > Metazoa > Chordata > Chondrichthyes > Squaliformes > Squalidae > Squalus > Squalus acanthias. The sequence continues at coordinate 113,240,391 of CM059432.1, forward strand.
GCAGTGGTCACTCCTACCAATACTGTCATGGACAGATGCATCTGCGACGGGTAGATTGGTGAGGACGAGGTTGCACTTACAATTAACGTTAAAAGGGCTCTTAATTACCAGACTTAGCATTCTGCGGTGAGTTTAGTGGGCAATTAATGTGCAATCCAGCAAGTTCTTAAAAATAACAGGAGACTAAGGGCGAGATGCTGTTTCTGCAAAGCAAACGGTGGAGCGGCGTCAATCGACCAGGAATTTCTGGAAATTCACCACTCACAGTGTATCTCTTAATCCCCTGAATATGCTGGCCAATTTGCACATTAATAACGGCGTGCGTCGCTAACATGGTTGGTTGTCCGTCCCCCTACTCGCCTCCGCTAAAACCGGAAGTGGGTGGGTTGCAGATGGGTTTGGGTCGGGTTTGAGAATTTAAAATTTTTTACCTTCCAACCAGCCTCCAACCCACCCGTACTTGGAGATTAAAATTCCTCCCAATTGCAAAGAAGTACTGTCGGAGTGACTGTCAACTATGAAGTGCGCACCAGGTGGCGATGTTGAGTTACAGTAACAATGTGTGGCATTGCAAGAAATTAAATTATGCAGATTCCAAAATCTTTCTGTTTACACCTAATCACAGAAAATTATAGTTAGCCCAATAATGTCTATGAGCTGCCACTATGTGCACATCATCTGCTTAAATTATCTTTATATTACCAAAGCATAATCATTGGAGCATTTAACCCTACACTGACGAGTTTTGAGTCTGGAGTGGCTTTCATTGCAGTTCTAAATTCTGTCTTTTGCTCAGGTGTCTTTGAATGTTACTCTTTTCTATTTAACACTGGGAATTATTTGTTTCATTATTAACATCGAGGTAAGTGCTGGAAAGTACATCACTTTCTCATTTCTAATTAGTGCCAAATTAGTGCCCATTTTGTGCTATGGTCCTGTTCACATTATGAACTGGTTTAAATTATCCAAACTTATTTCACTTAATACCTTCACTGGGAAATTTTCATTACTCAATTTTAGTCCCGCTTTGAGCTGAAAAACCAATGTCTAACCCATTGCACTAGCCAGTGCCACACATATTAGTCCCAATTTTAACCCTGTCCACCATCGGCAGCTGGATGGAACCCGCTGAGTTCCCTTGGCATTCCCGTTGTCTGTGATTTAAACTCCCGGGTTTTCGAGGAAATGTCGGGGTCCGATGACATAATTCACATCACAACGTAATGTAATCTCTAAAATGTGCAATTTGTGCACCACACTCTCAATCATCAGCAAAGTGATGGAAGGTGTCGTTGACAGTGCTATCAAGCAGCACTTACTCACCAATAACCTGCTCACCGATGCTCAGTTTGGGTTCTGCCAGACCACTTGGCTCCAGACCTCATTACAGCCTTGGTCCAAACAGGGACAAAGGAGCTGAATTCCAGAGGTGAGGTGAGAGTGACTGCCCTTGACATCAAGGCAGCATTTGACCGAGTGTGGCATCAAGGAGCCCTAGTAAAATTGAAGTAAATGGGAATCGGGGGGAAAACTCTCCACTGGCTGGAGTCATATCTAGCACAAAGGAAAATGGTTGTGGTTGTGGTTGCAGGAGTTCCTCAGGGCAGTGTCCTAGGCCCAAACATCTTCAGCTGCTCATCCATGCACTTCCCTCCATCATAAAGTCAGAAGTGGGGATGTTTGCTGATGATTGCACAGTGTTCAGTTCCATTCACAACTCCTCAGATAATGAAGCAGTCCATGCCCACATGCAACAAGACCTGGACAACATTCAGGCTTGGGTTGATAAGTGGCAGGTAACATCCACACCACACAAGTTCCAGGCAATGACTATCTCCAACAAGTGAGAATCTAACCACCACCCCTTGACATTCAATGGCATTACCATCGCTGAATCCCCCACCACCAACATCCTGGGGGTCACTATTGACCAGAAACTTAACTGGACCAGCCACATAAATACTGTGGTTACAAGAGCAGGTCAGAGGCTGGGTATTCTGCGGCGAGTGTCTCACCTCCTGACTCTCCAAAGCCTTTCCACCATCTACAAGGCACAAGTAAGGAGTGTGATGGAATACTCTCCACTTGCCTGGATGAATGCATCTCCTACAACACTCAAGAAGCTCGGCACCATCCAGGACAAAGCAGCCCGCTTGATTGGCACCCCATCCACCATCTTAAACATTCACTCCCTCCACCACCGGCATACCGTGGCTGCAGTGTGTACCATCTACAAGATGCACTGCAGCAACTCACCAAGGCTTCTTCGGCAGCACCTGCCAAACCCGCGACCTCTTCCATCTAGAAGGACAAGGGCAGCAGACTCATGGGAACACCTTCACCTCCAAGTTCCCCTCCAAGTCACACACCATCCTGACTTAGCAGTATATCGCCGATCCTTCATCGTCGCTGGGTCAAAATCCTGGAACTCCCTCCCTAACAGCACTGTGGGAGTACCTTCACCACACGGACTGCAGCAGTTCAAGAAGGCGGCTCACCACCACCTTCTCAAGGGCAACTAGGGATGGGCAATAAATGCCGGCCTTGCCAGCGACGCCCACATCCCGGGAATGAATAAAAAAAATACTTTGGAGACTGTTCTTGTTGTTTTATTAGTGTCTTTCTTCCCCGCCTGCTCTAATTCTTCCTTCCGTTCAGGCTTCTCCTTCTAGGTCTTACTGGAGAACTTGGGGGCCGTGGGGCCCCAGCTCCTGCACCGTTTGAACTGTCTGTCTGAAAGTGCATTTTAAATCACCTCTCTCTAACTCCACTTCTCCAAGCCAAGAGTGTCATTGACATCTGGTCTGTTGTAGCTCCTCAATCTTTGGACTTCTGTCCAGTTGTGCCTCTGCACAACTGACACTCGTTGCTCTTATCTGTATTACAGTTTCCTTGAGCTCACTGATTCTGTTGTCACGCTCTTTGATTGTATCTTTTAACTTCTTACACACCTGTTTCAAAGATTTATTTGCATTTGTGACTGCCTTCACAATGGTGAAAAGTCTCCTAAACTGCAACTTTGTTTTCTCTTAATCGTTTCTCTTCGTACCGTTACTAAAGAAGTTGATCTCCAGCATGTGTCCTAACTCACTCAACGGGTCGGCTTTCCCAATAACGTCTCCAACCTTTAGGGATCTGCTGCCATGTCAGGCGAGGAATTTATCTACGTATTCGCCTAACTTCTTCATTTTACTAAATCCTATACTATCCCGAATCTACTCACGTATGGGTTGGTTTAAGTCAGAGGATGGCCAGCCCGGGACCGAATGGTCAGGTTTTCACTGCTTAGGGTCCTTTTCCATTGTCGCCAACTGCTGCATCGGTGTGATCCGCACTCCGTGAATAAGGGCTCGAGACCCAGGAGTCAGATCAACGTGACAGAGATGTTATTGGATAGCACACACGGGTAATACAAGCAAGCGATACATCTATCTACTTACTCAGCAGGAGACTCATCGGGGGCTAACAGCTCACCTGTCGAGGTTGTTCACCTGACATTACATTACATATTCATACCTTTCTTGAAACACACTTGTACAGTTTTGTTGTCTGCAACTGTCACTCACACCGACTCAGTAGATCATGTCACATGTCATTTTGGTGTGAAACTGTGCAGACGAGGCCCCATTTCTTATCTCTTACCAGTCCTTGAGGCTGCTAAATCTTGCATTCCTTACAGTGTTGTACTGAACTAATTCCTCAGTATGTTCTTACATAATGTTGTGTTTACTTGATCACTTTAACTCTGGCACTATCTCGTCATATTGTTCATCTTATGATTATCCAAACCTAATCCTACGATTATCTAACACTCATTCTTCCCCTATCTTGCACTTATTCAAGTCACTTATACTTAAGTAGCTGGCTCCATTTTACACCAGCGTCCTTGTTCTGTTTAACCTCAGTCTCCCTGTCAGCCGAGTTCAGCTAATTCTTCATGCTCTGCTGCACGTATGCACTTTGTGCCTTCACATCATACGTTAACTATCCAATCATGCTCTATTGCTTATGCCAAACCATTTAGCCTGTCATGGTACACTATCCTACAACATCTATGTTTTCCTTATGCTTCTATGAAGCACTTTGGCCTAGAAATTCGATAAAGCCCGAGAACGGGCAGGGCCACGGTGGGCCAGGGTTAATGGCCGCCTGTAAAAAGAGCGCCGGCAGCACCGGTATTTTGGTGCTGTCTGCTGATTTAAATGAGCGCAGCGCAGAAGCACCTGTGCAGCGCGCTCTTTCTGGCGGTAAAATTAGCAGGAGGCCGAAGATTGTGTCTAAAGGATCGGTGCCATGTTCTCGGGCAGTCACCTTATTAACAGTACATGTCCAAGTGAAAGACTGGGGCATAGATGTCCTTAAACCGTTGCATGACAAATCCTGAGATTATGCCCAAAATATAAACTGAATGCAGAAGTTTTAGTGGACTGAGTGCAATATAAAGGAAGTAGCGCCATTATATGGAAGAGAGATGTTGCTATAGTGGCAAGGATGCAAGAGATGCCAGTGAGTACTGGCCACTTGCTAAATTTGTTACAATAGGGATATGTACTATGGGAATTCCAAACTGTTCTTCCGAACTTATTTTAGGATTATGGTTGTATAGGAACTTTATATTATATAGGCACCTACGTATATATTTTCAACAACAAAAAACCCTCTATAATTCTGAATATTTCTTGGTTTAGCGGGTTCATCAGCATTTTCTTGATGTAACCTGGATCTTGATCAAAAAATAAATTAAATTAAGCAACAACGGAAAAAAGCCACCTCAATCTAGATCATATTAAAGAACTTTTGCAATAAACTGAAAGACAATTGAAGCCAGTTATTTGGGTGTAACTTATTTAAAAGTAGCACGGTAAATGTGAATTGTACAGAATGTTTATCAGTAAGTTTTATAGTCCACCGCTGCTTTCCCCCGTCTCTACACGCTGTCAACGGCTGCACGCACGGGCATACTTTGGAGAGGGCGGTAAGAGGAGTGGCGACGTCCAAAATCACTGAGCATGTTTCAATGCGGCGTTGCACGCCGATTGACGTCACGCTCCTGGTAATTAAAATACTTGCGGCGAATGCAGGCAATGGCAGTGCTGCCGACCTGCCCAATATGGCGGCCGCCGCGTTCCGCGCCATAAGTGGGTGGAAGCAAGGTGGCCGCCATTTTTTTTCAAAACCGGCCTTAATGGCCGGTGCTAAAGGTTCGAATTTCTCGGCCTTTGTTTCTGCATTAAAGGCATCCAAGTTGTTGTTGACCTCTGCACTCAAATTCCTGATATGCACTACCGGTGAGTGAAGGCTTCCAACAGGAACGCAAGTTTATAAAATCTACACTATAGAGGTGTATTATCTTATTCGCAGCAATCTATCTTTGATTGCTTGCCACTCCCTGTCTCTTGACTGGCCCGTGCTTGTACTTCCTGGAAAATATCTGTGGGACGATGTATCTACTTTCTCTAGTTATTCATGGACTGGCTTCAGGAGCACCTGAATGCGATAGACTATGGATGTTTTTCATCAGTTTTGTACAACTGAGCTATTTTTATTATTTTATCTAAAATGTGAGGAAGCTGATGGGGAAATATCTCCAATATGCACTGCCTGTAGGTGAGACTCCCTGTTACTCGCCTGTACTTGGAAAATACCTCTGATGTGTCAGAAGTGAGCAGCTCTTCTTCCAGAGGCGTTTCCAAATAAATTCAAAACCAGCCATGAAACTCCTTTGAAGTATAGCGTGGTAGTGAAGAGAAGAAAAACTCAGAGTTTCGCATAGGGAATGAGGAACTTATAAATCTAAAGTTTTAAGATAACACGCACGTTGGATTAGAATGTCAGAACACAAGGAGGAAGAGTTTCCATGGAGACTTTCCCAATTGTCGGAGGATCAGCAGAAACCCTGGAGAAACGGCTGTTTATATTTTTCAAGAAGGTTTCCAATAATCTTCCACCTAAATTATGGCATGAGATCGGGGAACCCCTGTGGAAGTTCTACCTGAGGAACATTTACTTTCAAAGGATTGTGCAGTCTCCTCCTCTTAAATTGAAGTTGCTTAATACAATTTTTTTTAGCACTAAATTTCCATTCTGCTGTGCTATTTGCATTGCTTAATTTGGATTCTTGGATTATACAATATTATTAGTGCTTTAAACAACTTTGAATTATGAGGAGTAGATTATCTCATCTTATGAAACACCTGCCCTTTTACCTCCTCCCTTCCCACTGTCCAGGGCCCCAAACACTCCTTCCAGGTGAAACAGCGATTTACTTGTACTTCTTACAATTTAGTATACTGTATTCGCTGCTCACGATGCGGTCTCCTCTACATTGGGGAGACCAAACGTAGATTGAGTGACCGCTTTGCAGAACACCTCCGTTCAGTCCGTAAGCGTGACCCTGAGCTTCCGGTCATCTGTCACTTTAATTCTCCGCTCCACTCCCACTCTGGCCTCTCTGTCCTCGGCCTCTTACACTGTTCCAACGAAGCTCAACGTAAGCTCGAGGAACAGCACCTCATCTTTCGATTAGGCACTTTACAGCCTTCTGGACTCAACATCGAGTTCAACAATTTCAGACTATAACCTCAGCCCCATTTTTCCAGGTGGCAGTTGATGATTCTGCTATTCCCATTTACACCTCTTCTAGATCCATCTTTTGTTTCTTTACCTCATTACCATCTCCTTTTGCTTTGTACAATCATACCTTTTGTCATTTAATCTCTCCTGCCTTCCACTCTATCAAAGACCTTCCCTTTGTTCTTTCCTCCCCTTCCCCTTTCCCTGCCCCTACACTTGCTTAAAACCTGTCACATCTCTAACTTTTTCCAGTTCTGACGAAAGGTCATCGACCTGAAACGTTAACTCTGGCCAGAATTTTCTTTACCTGGGCGGTCAGGTGCGGGCGGTCGGCGTTGCGTGACCCCGTTCTTGCTTCCCTCCCGCTGCTGAGATTGACTTTGTGCAAATGGGGCCTATTAAGCCCGCCCTGATCTAGATAAGGGAACTAAATGTAATATCTCCAAGTTTGCAGATGACACAAAGCTGGGTGGGCGTGTGTGCTGCGAGGAGGATACTGAGAAACTCCAGGATGATTTGGACAGGTTGGGTGAGTGGGCAGAAGCGTGGCAGATGCAATATAACGTGGATAAATGCGAGGTTATCCACTTTGGTGTCAAAAACAGAAAGGCAGACTATTATCTGAATGGCAATAGATTGGGAGAAGGGGAAGTGCAACGAGACCTGGGTGTCCTTGTGCACCAGTCACTGAAGGTAAGCATGCAGGTGCAGCAGGCGGTGAAGAAGGCAAATGGTATGTTGGCCTTCATAGCGAAAGGGTTTGAGTACAGGAACAGGGATGTCCTGCTGCAGTTGTACAGGGCCTTGGCGAGACCACACCTTGAGTACTATGTGCAGTTTTGGTCGCCTTATCTGAGGAAGGATGTTCTTGCCATGGAAGGAGTTCAACAAAGATTCACAAGGCTGATACCTGGGATGGCAGGAATGACATATGAGGAGAGATTGGGTCGATTGGGCTTATACTCACTGGAGTATAGAAGAATGAGAGGGGATCTCATCGAAACATATAAAATTCTGACAGGTCTGGACAAACTAGATGCAGGAAGAATGTTCCCGATGGTCGGAGAGTCCAGAACCAGGGGTCATAATCTAAGGATAAGGGGTAAGCCATTTAGGACAGAAATGAGGAAGAATTTCTTCACCCAGAGAGTGGTGAACCTGTGGAATTCTCTACCACAGAAGGTAGTTGAGGCCAAGTCATTAAATATATTCAAGAATGAGTTAGATATATTTCTTAAAGCTAAAGGTATCAAGGGATATGGGGAGAAGGCAGGTACAGGGTACGGAGTTTGGATGATCAGCCATGATCTCATCGAATGGCGGAGCAGGCTCGAGGGGCCGAATGGCCTACTCCTGCTCCTATCTTCTATGTTTCTATGTTTCTATGTTTCTATACCCGGCCCAGTTAAATGGTGCGGGTCTGATGACATCATCGACGATGCGTTTTCAGACGGGATATTTAAAGGGGCCATGGCCAGATTGCATTTGAAGGTTCATCTAGGAGTGTGCAGGCAGCACACTGGAGGTTTTGATTGCTCCAAGCAGTTGGAGAGATAACTGCACAGAGGCAGAGGGCTGCACCCAGGTTCTCCGATGACTCTCTCCATGTCCTTGTGGAGGAAGCCAGAGCACGCAGGGAGATCCTGTTCCCTTCCGGTGGGCGGAGGAGACCGCTCCAGGAGACAAAAAGAGCCTGGCTCCAAATTGCAGAGGAGGTCAACAGCAGGGATGCGGTCAGGAGGACCTGGGTACAGTGCCGCAAACATTTCAATGATCTCATTAGATCAGGAAAGGTGAGTGCAGAGCCACACTCAACTTCATCCTGCTGCGCCTCTCATCACATCCCCATCACTCTGCCTTCCCAACCCTACTCATGCACATCCTTACTCACACCAACATACCTTGCACGTCCACCCATCCCTCTCTCTCTATCTACATTATCACACCCCCATCTTACCAGCCACCCCTCACACTCACCCTCATCCTAGTGCAATCATACCAACTAACAACACACAAGGAGGCCACTTGGCTTTGCCACCCCACTCCATCATAGTCTCGCTCTAAAGATGTAGCTCATCCATTCCTTACACTCATTCCATCACTCTCGCTCAACCTTGTCTTCTTTCCCTCCTTGCAGGAAAAGAGAGCCCAAAATAACAGGGAGAGAACCGGAGGTGTGCTTTCATCATTTGCCACCTTAATATCAGCAGAGGAGGTTCCCTTGGAAATTTTTGGAGTGGCCGAGCAGCTGGAGCTGGGAGATGGAGAGAGGGGGACATCTCAGCAACCTGGTGACAGAATTACATATCATACAGCCACATGGCATACATCAGTCACTCATATGGGGACTGATGTCATCAGCCACTGAATGGTCATCATGTGCATAATGGTATCTGTACCCATTCTTGATATGGCATATCAAACTCATCTCTTTATTCTCCCACAGGTCCATCAAGAGTCCCCCCCACTGTCCAGGAGGAAGAGGAAGATGACTCCTTGGAGGACCTCCAGCCTCTGAGGGCGCAGCGACACCAGACATAAGCGCACCCAGCACCAGCGCAGAGACGTACTCCTCGGTGGTCACCGGGTCTGTCACAAGTCACAAGTGAGCAACAGCAGATGGTGGAGACAGGGAGAGCAGTGGAGACTCCTCGCCGGAGGGCGCAGGACGCTCCCAGCTCTGCTCAGCTGCATGCAGACGCTGAGCCTCGGGGCCATCCAGAAAGAGGGCGATCCTGGAGGTGCAGGAAGAATTGCAGGAGGCTCTGACTGGTTTTGTGAACGTGATGTTACAAATGTTCAGAGAATGGAGGAGTCCATCTCCAACATGAGCACTACCGTGTCGCAGGTGATGCCAATTGTAGGCTCTTCCATGGAAAGGAAGGCCATCTGCATGGAGCAGCTAATGCGCCACTCACAGGAGCACATGGTCTCTATGGAGAATAGATGGCTATCTATGGCGCATAGATGGCAGAGGCTCATCGAGCTCCTGTCTATGAGTGATGTCAGCGTAGACGTGGGTCCTCATGGCCCCACTGATGTGCAGCAAGGTGCTCGCCAGCTCCTTGCTAGCAGGGAAGTGCGGGTGGCATAGTGGTTAGCACTGGTGCCTCACAGCGCCAGAGACCCGGGTTCGAATCTGACCTCGGGTGACTGTCTGTGTGGAGTTTGCACATTCTCCCCGTGTCTGCGTGGGTTTCCTCCGGGTGCTCCGGTTTCCTCCCACAGTCCAAAAATGTGCGGGTTAGGTTGATTTGGCTAGGATAAATTGACCCTTAGTGTTAGGGGGGGATTAAATATGTAGGGTTATGGGGATAGGATGGGATATGTTAGGGGGAATTAAATACGTGGGGTTACGGGGGTAGGGTGGGATATGTGTACTGTGGGGATTAAAGCAGGGACAGGGTACTGGATTTGGATGATCAGCCATGATCGTATTGAATGGTGGAGCAGGCTCGACGGGCCGAATGGCCTACTCCTGCTCCTAGATTCTATGTTTCTATGTTTTTTATGAGAGGGATGATGGTGAGAGGGGACATGGAAGTGGGGGCTCCTCTCAATGCGCTTACACTTCTCCCCTGTTGCCTCCCTCCCCTTCAGTCAGAGCCCCAGATGCCTCCTTGGACAGCGATGGCCGAGTCTACCCCTGCACAGTCGCAGGAGGAGCAGACTTTGGCGGGGCCATCACAGGCTCCAAAACCCAGAGGACGTCCGCCAAGAATGTCTAAGCAGTCGCAGCAGGGAAGTGAGCAGGCTGCCTCTACCTCTGCTGATGCCATAGGGGTAGCACTTCGTAGAAGCACATGGAAGAGAAAGATGACACACAAGTAGATTCACAAGGATAGTCACTTGGGTGTTTTATTCAATGCTAATGTCAAGTTTCTGTTAATGTAATGTCAACCATAAAAATCTTTATTTTTACCACTCGGACAAATTTGTCTGCACCTTTGGAAGTGGCTTAGTGAGTTGCATTGAATGGTGAGACAGAACAGTACCTCCAGCAATGGTGGTCAGTGTGAAAGGAATGGCTTGGTCATTGTAGGGATACTTTATGGTGTTGGTGTGGGGTGGTGCCAACCTGGCACAGCATGTGGCAGCGTAAAGCTAAGTAAATTTGGCCATGATGAGGCCATCCCTGGCCTCCCGGGCAGCAATGTGCTTGGGTGCTGGTGGGATCTGGGCCGCAGGTTCCTCCAGCTCCTGCTCTTCCTCATCTTCCAGCTGATGCTCCTCCTCCTGCTCCTCTTCCTCTGAAGAGGCTGTGCGCTCAGTGCCTTGCTCCTCATGCAGCGCTATTCCTCGCTGCTGCGCTATGTTGTGCAGGGCGCAGCAGACGACAACGATTCTGGAGACCCTGGCTGGTGCGTACTGAAGTGTATTTTGAACATGCCTATTGTCTGCTCTATGACACATCTGGTGGAAATGTGGCTTTCATTATATCTCTCCTGGGCCTCAGTACTTGGCCTCCTCAAGGGTGTCATGAGCCACGTCTTCAGTGGATAGCCCTTGTCTCCAAGCAGCCAGCCGGAAAGTCTGTTTGGAGGAGCGAAGGGCTGAGGGAGGGTGGACTGGCGCAGGACAAAGAGTCAATGGCAGCTGCCGGGGAATTTTGCTCACATGTGCATGATGATCTTCCTATGGTTGCAGACGAGCTGCACATTGAGGGAGTGGAAGCCCTTACGGTTGGCAAAGACTCCTGGGCGATGGGGTACCCCGATGGCCACATGTGTGCAGTCAATGACGCCCTGCACCCGTGGGAAGCCAGCCTGAGTGGCAAAGGCCAGCGCCCGCTCAGTAACACTGGCTTCATCAGTGGCAAAGTTGATATAATTGGCTGACTTGTCAAAGAGGGCATCGGTGCCCTGTGTGATGCATCTGTGGGCGGCCAACTGCGAGATGCCGCAAATGTCTACTGCAGATCCCTGGAAGGAGCCTGAGGTGAAGAAGTTGAGGGCGCTGGTGACTTTGACAGCCATTGGTAAGGCGTGTCCACCTGCTGCAAATGACTGCGATGACCTGGCGCGATAGCCTGAGCCTCCTTTGGCACTGCTGCTCAGTCATGTTGAGGAAGCTCATCCTCTGCCTGTAAACCCTGTGTTGGGGGTATCGCCTCCGGCGCGGTGCAGCCCTGCACTGATGCCCTCCGTCCTGTGCAGCATCAGTTGGTTGAGGAGAAGGTTGGTAGTGTTGTTGTTGGTGCTGATGGTGTGCTTGGTGCTGCTGGTGTTGCGGCTCATCGTGGTTCGATTCTGAGAACCAAGGTGAGAGAGTATAAATGGCACCCATGCTGATGGAATAGATGGTCGGTGAAGTAGAGATGAGAGAAGCAATCTGTCAATGGTGTGATAAGTTCTACCAATGAGATGAGACTGGATGGCGAATTTGCTGCAAGCACTTGCAGCCTGTAGAAAGCTAAATGTGTGCTGGGAATGCAGTCAGCAACAGCTTCTGTCTGAGGAAAGTGACCAGCTGTGAGGTGGGAGTTTTTGTAAAGCAATGGCCACTCAACTCCCACCTCAGGCTGACAGACATGGTTCCTGAGCTCCGTGAATACCGTGGGCAGCCAGGGAAATTCGAAAGTTTGGCTGAAAAAGGCTTTTAAGGGTCTGACAACTACCTGTTAATGATTTGAATTAGCTCGCCCGCCTCTGCCAGTCGTGTTGCTGCTGCACTGACAAACGTGCCCGAGGGCAAGGCGCGTGGGGAGGGCACGTGGGAAGGGCAAGGCGCGTGGGGAGGGCAAGGCACGTGGGAAGGGCAAGGCGCGTGGGGAGGGCAAGGCGCGTGGGGAGGGCAAGGCGCGTGGGGAGGGCAAGGCGCATGGGGAGGGCAAGGCGCGTGGGGAGGGCAAGGCACGTGGGGAGGGCAAGGCGCATGGGGGCGGGATGATGGCGGATTCCCGACCCGCTGCAACTTATTTTAAATTTCCCACCCGACCCGCCTCCAATCGCATCCGGACGGACCCCAGAAAATTCCGACCTCTGTTTCTCTCTCCACAGATGCTGCCTGAACTGCTGAGTATTTCCAGCATTTTCTGTTTTTATTTCATCTTATGAACATGTACTAAAGACGAAAAAAATCTACTAACTCAATTGAAGGTGCCTGGCATAACAGTATGTAATGTTAAATAACAACAGAAAACGCTGGAAAAACTCAGCAGGCCAGGCAGCATCCGTGGAGAGAGAAAGAGAGTTAACGTTTCAGGTCGATGACCTTTCATCAGAACTGGGAAGAGCCGGAAATCAAATAGATTTAAGGCCAGGGTAAAGCTGGGAAAAGGGGAGGGGATAAAGGAACAAAGGGGGAGATGAAGAGACATTAAGAGACATTAAGAGATATGCAAGGCTAGAGGTGGTGTTAATGTGACAGATTAAGGCTGAATGAAGTGTGAAATCCACTGGCAGAATGAAGGGCAGCTGCCAGCTTCTAGGAGGGAAAAAAAAAGGTGGGGGGGGACAAATAAAAGGGTGGATAAAATAAAATATAAATGTGATTGGAGCTGAGGTTATGATCTAAAATTGTTGAACTCGATATTGAGTCCAGAGGGCTGTAGCGTGCCTAAACGAAAGATGAGGTGCTGTTCCTCGAGCTTACGCTGAGCTTCCGTGGAACAGTGTAATAGGCCGAGGACGGTGAGGTCAGAGTGGGAGTGAAGCGGTGAATTAAAGTGACAGGCCACCGGGAGCTCGGGGTCCCCCTTACGGACTGAACGGAGGTGTTCCGCAAAGCGGTCACCCAATCTGCGTTTGGTCTCCCCAATGTAGAGGAGTCCACATCGTGAGCAGCGAATACAGTATACTAAATTGCAGGAAGTACAAGTAAATCACTGTTTCACCTGGAAGGGGTGTTTGGGGCCCTGGACAGTGGGAAGAGGGGAGGTATAAGGGCATGTGTTGCATCTCCTGTGCGTGCACGGGAAGGTGCCGGGCGAAGGGGAAGGGGTGCTGGGGGTGGTAGAGGAGTGGACTAGGGTGTCGCGGAGGGAGCGGTCCCTACGGAATGCTGAAAGGGGAGGTGAGGGGAAGATGTGTTTGGTGGTGGGATCACGCTGGAGGTGGCGGAAATGGCGGAGGATGATCCGTTGAATGTGGAGGCTGGTGGGGTGAAAGGTGAGGACAAGGGGAACCCTATCGTGGTTCCGGGAGGGAGGGGCAGGGGTGAGGGCAGATGTGCGGGAGATAGAACGGACACGGTCGAGGGCCGTGTCGACCACGGTAGAGGGGAATCCTCGGTTGAGGAAAAACGAAGACATGTCGGAAGCACTGGTATGGAAGGTGGCATCATCAGAGCAGATGCGGCGGAGACGGAGAAACTGGGAGAATGGAATAGAGTCCTTACAGGAGGCGGGGTGGGAGGAAGTGTAGTCCAGGTAGCTGTGGGAGTCGGTGGGCTTGTAGTGAATGTTAGTCAATAACCTATCCCCAGAGATGGAGATGGAGAAGTCGAGGAAGGGAAGGGAAGAGTCGGAGATGGACCATGTGAAGGTGAGGGAAGGGTGGAAATTGGAAGCATAGTGAATGAAATGTTCTAGTTCAGGGCGAGAGCAGGAGACGGCACCGATACAGTCATCAATGTACCGGAAAAAAAGGTGAGGGAGGGGACCCGAGTAGGACTGGAACAAAGAGTGTTCCACATATCCCACGAAAAGGCAGGCATAGCTAGGACCCATGCGGGTACCCATAGCAACACCTTTAATTTGGAGGAAATGGGTAGAGTCAAAGGAGAAGTTGTTCAATGTGAGAACAAGTTCAGCCAGGCGGAGGAGGGTGGTGGTGGACGGGGACTGGTTGGGCCTCTGTTCAAGGAAGAAGCGGAGCGCCCTCAGGCCATCCTGGTGGGGAATGGAGGTGTAGAGGGATTGTACGTCCATAGTGAAGAGGAGACGGTTGGGGCCGGGAAACTGGAAACTGTTAAAATGGCGGAGGGCATCGGAAGAGTCGCGGATGTAGGTGGGAAGAGACTGGACAAGGGGAGAAAAAATAGAGTCGAGATAGGAAGAGATAAGTTCCGTGGGGCAAGAACAGGCTGAAACGATGGGTCTACCGGGGCAGTCCTGTTTGTGGATCTTGGGAAGGAGGTAGAAGCGGGCTGTGCGGGGTTGGGGAACTATGAGGTTGGCGGCCATGGGGGGGAAGATCTCCAGAGGAGATGAGGTCAGTGACAGTCTTGGACACGGTGGCTTGATGTTCGGTAGTGGGGTCATGGTCCAGGTGGAGGTAGGAGGAGGTGTCAGAGAGTTGGCGTTCAACTTCCGCTAGGTAGAGGTCGGTTCGCCAAACAACAACAGCGCCACCCTTGTCAGCAGGTTTAATGACAATGTCAGGGTTGGATCGGAGAGAATGGAGTGCTGCAAGTTCAGAGGGAGGTAGGTTGGAGTGAGTGAGGGGAGCAGAGAAATTGAGCTGGCCGATGTCACGGCGGCAGTTAGCAATGAAAAGATCAAGAGAGGGTAAGAGGCCAGAGGGAGGGGTCCAGGTGGAACGAGAATTCTGAAAGCGGGAGAAAGGGTCAGCTGTGCGGGGGGAAGACTCCTGGCCAGAGAAGTGGGCACGGAGACGGAGGCGGCGGAAAAAGAGCTCAGCATCGTGCCGAGCTCGAAATTCATTGAGATGGGGGCGTAAGGGGATGAAGCTCAGGCCTTTGCTGAGGACTGATCGTTCGGAGTCAGAGAGGGGAAGGTCAGAGGGGATAGTGAAAACGTGGCAGGGGGTGAGATTGGGAGAAGGGGGGTCAGAGGAAAGTGAAGGGGAAGAAGGTTCCAGAGGGGCTTTAGTGTCCAAGAGTTGTTGAAGCTTGCGATCCTTGACATCGGAAAGGAAGAAGAGAAGTATGTAATGTTTGTAAGATCTGATTTGCAGCATCTGCTAATTTCTTCAAATACATAACAATCAAAACTCTGGAAATCTGAAATTAAAAAAAACAGCAGGTTGATCAGCATAAGAGAGAGAAAGATAGGTTCATCTTGTGGTCTTTGTTGGAATTTCTTCATATTGTTGTGTTGAAGGATCACACCCACAACACAAGCCTGATGCTGACAGATGCTGATTGATCTGCAGACCATTTCCATGACTAAAATTAGGACACGCTCAATTGTTGCAAAACATACTGGATACTCCCGACTGGTCTCGGGAGGATTTTATTTGTCTTGCGATGCACTTGTACAAGACAGTCCAGCCCCTTGAAAACAGAGCTCTATATTTAAACAACAGGTGCTAAAGTGATGTCTCAGTTGATGTAGAGGCTGTAAGATCCCAGCAGCAACTGCATTTAGAGCAAATTGCCTGAGATTCTCATCACCAGTCTGTCAATCATTGATAAACCTGATGAAAGATTAGGGAAGTTCTTTTAGTTGCCTCTCAACGCTTGGAGTGGATTCCCTTTAAGAACTATATATATATTTTAAACTCAAAAACAGAAAAAAACCCTACATATTACTCATTAAATAAAACAGGCATATTGTCACAGTCTCTTCATGTATTAGAATCTGAATGGACATATCACACAGTAAGACTAAGCAGTGTTCTTGTAGGCTGTACTGGAGTTATCAAGGTAGCATATAGAAGTCAAAACCAATATTTTTTTTTGTTTGGAAAATATTGTGGAATTTTTTTTACCACATTTTCTGTAGCTGCCAAGGACCCTCATCAGTTTGACTTTGTGATTTGTAATTGTGTACCATCTCCAACAAGTGACAGTCAATGCAACAAATTACAGGAGGACATTAATAAACTTGCAGAATGGGCATATAATTGGCAAATGAAGTTCAACACAGCTAAACGTGAGGTATTACATTTTGGTAGGAAGAATAGGAAGGTCACTTATTACTTGGAGGGTGCGAGTCTAGGTGGGGTAGAGGAGCAAAGGGATCTCGGAGTACAAATACACAAATCACTAAACGTTGCGACACAGGTTAACAAGGCCACAAAAAAAGCAAACCAAGCACTAGGCTTTATTTCTAGAGGGATAGAATTGAAAAGTAGGGAAGTTATGCTAAACCTGTATCGAACCTTGGTTAGACCCCATTTGGAGTACTGCGTACAGTACTGGTCACCATATTATAAAAAGGATATGGAGGCACTGGAGAGGGTGCAGAGAAGATTTACAAGGATGATACCAGAAATGCAAGGGTATCAGGAAAGGATGAACAGGCTGGGTCTCTTTTCTCTTGAAAAAAGAAGGCTGAGGGGTGCCCTAATAAAGGTCTTTAAAATTATGAAAAATTTTGATGGAGTGGATACAGAGAGAATGTTTCCATTTGTGAGGAAGAGCATAACTAGAGGCCATCAATATAAGATAGTCACCAAGAAATCCAATAGAGAATTCAGAAGAAACTTCTTTACCCAAAGAGCGGTGAGAATGTGGAACTCGCTACCACGGGGAGTGGTTGAAGCGAATAGTATAGATGCATTTAAGGGGAGGCCAGACAAGCATATGAGGGAGAAGGGAATGGAGGGTTATCCTGATAGATTTAGATGAGGAAAGACGGGAGGAGGCTCGAGAGGAGCATAAACGCTGGCATGGACTGGTTGGGCCGAATGGCCTGTTTCTGTGCCGTATATCCTATGTAATCCTATGTAATGAGGGCATTAAAATGTGCCTTATTTGTGCTCTGTGGAGGATTCAAGCATGAATATACAGGGCAGTTTGATTTGAAACATATAAATTATGGGATACCTAGAACAGTAAGTACATTGAATGTAACTACTTAGCCCTACACCAATGTTACACTTAACAGTTATCGGTCAGAAAAGGTTTGGTGCCTTCTCATATCAGCAGCATATTGTGACAATACAAAAGATCACAATGCCAGAGCTGTGCAAGACTAAAAGACCTTTTAAAATCAACAGCTGTTTTACAAAGACATTTTCTGGAAGTCACAATTGGTGTTAACTATTTTCAATTGTCCCAACCATAAGGTTTATTTTATTATGCCTGTCACGCCTGAAGTATAACCTTAAGGTCACAGGGGCATCGCCTCTGTCTTGGAGCAGAGGACAAGATAATGCGATGGACAAGGGAGTGCTGAGCACCAGATTACGATGGAATGTTGCACATTATTGTTCATGGTCCCACAGATTAAATAAAGTAATATTCAGATTTGCTAATTAAGGTTCAAAACTGAAAGTCAGGTCATTCACTCGCATGGCACTTTATTTTACTGTTTTACTGCTATTCATTGCCAGTGTTACCATGGCTACTGTTTTCACAGTAAAAATATTCCGGAGCTGGACATGGGGAAAGAAAATGATAAAACTGCCAAACCAACAGAATTTTTGCCGAATTCCTCTCAATTCCAGCAATGCATCAGAGGCTCCGTTAAAGCATGCACCATGTCCAAGAAGTCAGAATCTCAATGAGAGTATTAATATATACCACACTTGGGCTTAATGGAGGGAGACAGCCCTTCAATGCATCTAAGGCTCTACTAAGGCACGTGCACTTTGCACCAAGTTGCGACAGCAGACATCCAGGCCAAAAGCCTTCTTCGATACTGCCAATATGCCAAGTGTGCCTCAGGGCATCATCTGTTGAACACACATTGACTCCATCAGGCCAAGCCCTACTGAAATAGGAAAAAACATTCTCAGTGCCTAATGTCAACTTGAGAATCCTCCACTTTAATGCCAAGATCTGTTCCAGTGAGATAGCAAGCTGCAGGGATGGCTACAGAGGGATTCCAACAACCCTCCTCAAACTTGGCTAATGACACCATTCAACATGTCCAAAAATGTGTGGGTTAGGTTGATTTGGCTATGATAAATTGACCCTTAGTGTTAGGGGGATAGGATGGGATATGTTAGGGGGAATTAAATACGTGGGGGTAGGGTGGGATATGTGTACTGTGGGGATTAAAGCAGGGACAGGGTACTGGATTTGGATGATCAGCCATGATCGTATTGAATGGCGGAGCAGGCTCGACGGGCCGAATGGCCTACTCCTGCTCCTAGATTCTATGTTTCTATGTTTCTATGTTTAACATGTCAAGCAGCAGAGCTAAGGAGTGCCAAAACCAGGGTATTGATTAAGGAGTGTTTTTAAGTCTTGAAGTAACAATTCTATGGTCTGGATCATTTGTGGGGTGCATTAAAGTACGCTCCACAATGTGTGTGGAAGATAGTAATGTCCTATAGGCTTTGAAATCAAAAGAGACGTCAGCACACAGCACAGTTATGAATTATAGCATTCAGGGGTTGAGCAGGATGAGTGGACCCAAGGACATGGCTACTGCTGAAGAGGCCCCACTGCTTGTTGTCTAGCATGTCAGCAATTAGCATATTTTTTCAGCCAAGCTTCTACAGTGTCTCTGTTAAGTTGTCCAGGGATGAATGACTACTATTGTTAGACATCCTGGAGAGATGTCTGTCGGACATCTTGGGAGTTAAGAGTTTAACAGTCGAACTGCTTTGTTAAACAGGATGACATTGAAGTGTCGTAAAAGGAATGCATTGTCAGGCTTTCCGACATAAACAGGTTGACATTGAAATGTGGTGAGGAGAAAGCCTGGCTTGTCTTCTGATATGTAAAGTGCTTGTGTAAGGAAATAAGTGTGGGGCAATAAAACAGGGGCAGCGAGTCCTTTTGCTAAAGATAACAGTAGGTAAAGGAAGCTTTATTTAAGGGAAATGGTTCTGAGGTAAACAATTTCAAACTGTTTACAGGATAGTCTGTTTCCAGAGGATTTGGGAAATAGATATGTCATTTTGACATTTTCCTTTGATGTAGTTAAAATATGGTGTATAAAGGAGCATGGTTTTCAACAGTATCTCAGAGTGTACTCGAAAGATACAGAAACCGGTAAAGTCACTCTCTGTACAGAGTTAAAGACTGATCACCTTTCTGTGTATCAATAAAGTCTGTTCCGTATACTCCACTACGAAGTCTCGAGCTTACTCGAAACGTGTTGTTGTGAACCAGAGGAGAAAGAAGGTTGCTCAACATTTGGTGCCGTGACTTGGATTTGGTGCCGTGAACTCGACCAACGAATACGCGGACAGTGAGTATGATTTAACATCGATAGTGGTTATAACTAGCTCCTGGGAATCATGATCTAGGGAATAGGATGGAATCAGACAAAATAGTCGGTTTCTCGACCAAGTTGGTCCCTTTGAAAATTTCTGACTGAATTATAAGTAAGGGGGGGCTCTTGCAGTTTTTCCAAGGAAATTTTAAACGGGAACTGGGAGGAGATTGAGCAGGCACTGGAGAATGTATGTCTGCAGAGACAAAGAGATAGTAGACAGAAAATTATCCTGTTTCAGCAGAAACAAAATGAAAGGAGACAGAGAACATACCTATTGCAGGGGCTTTGTCTGGGTGCTTTGTGGAGAAACATGCTCACACACAGGCTGAAAATAAGGTCTTGAAGGCAGGAATAGAGAAACTTAAAGAGGAGTTTGATGCAGTCAGGGTCCATGCTGTGCAAGCTACTAATTCCTTCCTGGCAAGTCACGATGTCGTGGTGCAAATGTGTGAGGAGAGCGAGGAATTGGAAGTTAAAGTGAGCAGCTTAGAAATTGAGGTGGACAGTTAGAAAAGGCGCTGGAAAAAGTGTGCCGACAGAAACAAATACAGAAACTGGAACAGAAGCAGAAACAAAAAGACAGAGGCCTTGGGCTAATGAAAGAATAGTCTGAGGTGTTGCTCATTAATTCAGTGAAGGAAGCTGTGGGTGAGAAACTGATCCAGAAACAGTTCGAGATGAAAAGAATGGGAGGAGCTTGCTCAGAAGCACTTAAAGTTTCTGTAGGAATGGGCAGTCTCAGAACTGATGAGATGTTCAGTGAAAAGCTAACATGTGGGATTTGTAAGCATGGTCTAAAGGGATGCGAAATGGAAGTTGGAATGTTGAAAATGTTGAGAGAGGCAGTTATAGCAGTTCCGAAGGGTGAACTGCAAAAGGGATTGGGACTCTCGACTGAATGTTCAGCGTTCCCTTCACCCTTTACTCTATGTTGTTACACACCTCCCATATACCAGAGGAAAGTGTGAAGAATTGTGCAGGAGGTAACAGGTTTGGTTGAGGACACGGACTGTGAGCTTGAAACTTTGAATCAGTACAGAATGGGATTCAGTAGAAAAAATCCTAAATTGAAAATTGGTTTAAGGGAAAAAGGATAAAACAGTTTATGATGGAATAAGGGAGAAAAGGGAAGATCTTGTCTCTTTTCTACTGATCTACAGGTTTTTAAAGCTGAGAGAAGTTGTGTGACGCAAGCTGACATTGATTGATGATGTCTGGGTTTGTCTTTTAGGAAATGTAAGGAAAGAAGTTAACTCTTTTCATAAGCAGTTGTGAACTCTGTTTTAATTCACTAAGCAACAATCTTTGCAGAACTGACTGTAAACATTTTGGGCATTTTAAATTTTAAGGGGGAAAAATTCAGTTGGTTTGCGCCTCCAGTTAGCGCCTGGCGGGGGCGCCAACGGGGCGCTGATACAGTAGCGTCGGGGCGAGGTGAATCCAGCAACGCACGTCAAATCCGGCCCTCCCCGTAACGCCGCCGCTAACAGTTACCGCCGGGGACTTCAACGCCAGGCAGATTGTGATGTCAGTGACAATGCTCACTGGGCGCCCGATCTACAAAATTCATTTTCACCCCCTGCCTTAGCGCCTTGCCTCGACAGCGACAGGGAGAGGAGGCGTCGAGCAGGCGGATGACGGCTCCAGGGGCGCTACTTAAATCTAAGCTCAGTAATGAGTCGCAGCTCTCAGGTTAGTGCTGTTTCACTGCTTCCTCGTCAGTTTGACATTGTGTAACAGTTTAATTTGGTCATTTAAAGGTTGCTTAGTATCAGGAGTGTTGTGGCTACTAAAAATTAGTTACATTTATTCTCACAAAATATCAAAGTGCTACACTTGGTTACATTAATGGGGGCTGTACTAGCAGTTGATTTACCCTCCAGGATCTACGGCGGAGGGAGTGGAGGCAGCGAGAAAGATTGGAACATGTGGCCAGAGGAAGGAGAAGGGCCATCAGGGCTCTCAACAGGAAGCCTTACCCTCCGAGGGTATTCCGAGAGCACTTCTCCTACCTCCAATTAAGTGAGGAGCAGTGTATTAGAAGGCTCCGCTTCACCAAGGAGGTGGTCACAGAACTCTGCCACCTCCTGCAACCAGACCTTGAGCCTCAGATAAGGATGACCACGGCTTTCTCAGCGGCAGTCAAGGTCACCATTGTCCTCAATTTCTTCACCAGCGGATCCTTCCAGTCTGCAACAGGAGACATAGCTAACATCTAACAGTTCGCTGTCCATCGCTGCATCCGAGAGGTCACAGAGGCTCTCTACAGTAGGAGAAGGGTCTACATTTCCTTCCCCATCACCAGAGAGAAGCAGGACGAACGTGTATGTGGCTTTATCAGGATAGCGGGCTTCCCCATGGTGCAGGGCGCCATTGACTGCACCCATGTGGCTTTGCGGGCACCGCATAACAATCCTGAGATCTTCCGTTACCGCAAAGGCTACCGTTCACTTAATGTGCATTTGGTGTGCGACCACAGACAGCGAATCCTCAATGTCAATGCCCGCTATCCTGGCAGCAGCTATGATGCCTTCATCCTGGGCCAGACCGGTGTGCCAGCACTCTTCCAGCCACCACATCAAGCTCGCGACTGGCTGGTCAGAGACAAGGGCTATCCACTCTCCACCCGGCTCATGGCTCCCCTCCGCAACCCCAGCACTCCTACCCAGTACTCATATAATGAGAGACATGCTGCCACCAGGAACATCATCGAGCAGACCATCGGGGTGCTCAAGCAATGGTTCCGCTGCCTTGACCACTTGGGAGGAACCCTCCAGTGTTCGGCTGAGCGGGTGTCCCGTTTCGTCGTGGTCTGCTGCATGCTCCACAGCTTGGCCATCGTGAGGGCCCAGCCCTTGCCACCAGGGACTGCGGGACCACCTCAGGAGGAGGAAGAGGGAGAGGAGGAGGACGAGGAGGATGAGGAGGAAGAGGAAGATGAGGAGGAGGAGGAGGAAGAGGAGGAGGTGTAACAGGAACGAGGGAGGAGGCAACCACTCAATCAGCCTTTCGGAAGGGCAGTCCGTGACTGCCTCACCAGATCCCCGTTGCTCACCTCCTCCCCATCATTCCATCCCTGTCGCAGGCCATTTCACAGCGCAAAGTTGAAATGAGAGTCACCACAAAACAATCCAAACTGAATTAATAAATTTATCAATAATCAGTGAACGTATATTTACAACAACAATATTAACTGTTCACTCTTGTGCAATCCCTTATTGCCTGTCGTTACTGTGCCTTTGCCTACTCTAGTGCTCCTATGAAGTGTTGGCCCAGTGGCTGCAGCAGGGCTGGTGGAAGGCTGCTGAGTGTCCGTGCGGGAGACTTCAGATGGCCTTGCAGGACGCCCTCAACCAGCTCTGGGCCTGGAAGGCCTGGCTGTAGACTGCACCACCTCAGCATGGTTGACAGCAGTCTGGGCTGGCTGGATGCCAGGCAGCGACAAGAGCAATGGCAGAGTGACAGTGGTGGGAGCAGGAATGCAGTCATGCTGAGAGAGGACAGCAGCTTCCTGCTCTACTGACCCACTGCCACTCCCCTGGGGCAGCAACTCAGCATCACTACCAATCTGTTGGAGCACAGATTGCTGGCCTTCTGTGACACCGTGAAAGCCCCGGTCGATGGTGGTAGACCCAGCCACAATGGCAGCAGTCAGAGCTTGCGTGGTATCAAGCTGAGACTGCATGAGAGCAATCTGAGATTGAATGGCACCAACCATAGACTGCATTACAGCACTAAGATGTTGCATCACTTCCGCCTGTGTTGCAATGGAAGCTGCCAGATTGCCTATCACACGCGGCCTCAGGACTGGGTCGCCACGGTCTCTCTGGGAGTCTACCATCCTTTGCAGACTGGAAATGATGGGCTTCATGGTGTGCGCAGAGCTCTGTGCAATGTTGGAGGTGGACTCCTCCACACTCCTTATCATTGCCGAGAGGCTCTCGGGCACCCTTGCCATTGCACCTATCATCTCCGTGTGCATGCCCATCACCCTTCTTCTAAAGACCTCCCCATCGAGGTCCTCATCTGAGTCCTGTGCAGCAGAACTCGCGCGCGAACTCACCCTCCATGGAGCTGGCCCCCGAGCTACCCTTTCCCCCTGGCCTTGCTGCAGCCCACTCGTTCCTGGTGCTTCACCCAGTGCAGATCCCACTACTATACTAGCCTCTAAAGAACGCGTACTGCCAGTATCTGAGAAATGCAGTGACACGGTGTGTTCTTCCTCCTCCCGCCTCGTTCTCAACGGTACCCTCAGCGACAGGCTGCTCAGATGCTTGCTCATTATCTGAAAGCATAAAGGCACAAGATTCGGGTTAAGGTGAGGGGAGGGAGCAGGAAGGGAGAAATGCATGCATAACGCATGATTAGCTGGAAAGTGCGAAACTTTTGTGGTGTGAAGGGGAAGTGGGATGTGAGAAGAAGGACTAGGGATGAACATACCATTGTTGTCCCCAAGGGGGTCAATGTCGCCGGTGGCCACGGTGCCCACCACCTGGCGCCCAATAATCTGCAGGACGCGATTCTCCAGCTCAGACAGTGGTTGGGTGTTGGCTTGTCCCCCGCCTGTGCGCTCCTGCTCCCTCCTGTTGTGAGCCACCTTGGCCTGCAAGAGAAAGGAAAGTGTGTGAGTGAGTGTGGAGCAATGTGTTTGGGTGATGTGCCTGCCATAGTTGAATAGCTGTCATTGTGTGCACGGTGTGAGATGTGGATGTGAGTGTTGGTAGGTAGAGATTGTTGGTGGGTGAGTGCTGGGAGTGTGGTTCTTTGGGCAGTGTGTGAACATTGTGGCTCAGGTGGTGGTATGTAGCATTTGTTGAAGCATTGACTCACCCTGACCATCCGAGTGAGGTTGTTAAATTTTTTCCTGCACTGTGTGTTCGATTTGGGGACCACAGTGCTGCCCGAGACACGCTGGGCCACCTCCCTCCACATTGTGCGGAAGACTTGCGGCGAGGGCCTCCTGCCACTTGCCGGGTACAGCACTGCCCTCCGTCTTTCCACTGGGAACACCAACGCCTCCAATGCATGGTTGCAGAAAATGCAGGCTCGCTCCATGAGGCGTGGATTTGCCATCATTACAGCTGTTTGAGTTGTCTGGCTCCTTCTCCTTGAGCTGCTGCTGCTGGCTGAGACGGCTGCATAGCCAGCAATGCTGAGAATGAGGTTCTGCAGCATCAATGAATCTCCTCTTTAAGAACTGGAAAGAGCCTGTGGCAATGATGACTTGTGTTTCGGCTGCACCTGATATTGGTCAGCGCTTCAACTTTAACGCCACTGAGCTAGGCCATTAGCGCTTGATTTAGCGCTGCAATCCTTTCTTTGTGCAATGAGACTGAAATTTGCGTGCAATCTGATGCATTCGCACCTGCCGCTAATTCTCAAACTTTTCAAAAGTTACTGCCCACTCCTGGGCTATAATGAATTTCTCCCCCTAAGTTTTTTAATTTGAGTGGATGTTTCCCCACACTAACAGAAGGGAATCAAAAATTGACAAATGATGAATTAACCTATTGGGCTGTCAGAAGCCACAATGGATTTTCTGTTTTTTCTTTGAAGCAGTGGACCAGATAAGAGTTGATGGTGCAAGATTACCGAGAGTGGTTCTTTGATATGAAATGACTTCAAGGTGTTACAGAGCTTGAACTTTGCTGGGAAAGTGCAGGGGGAGCTCCAGTAATGTTCAGAGTTTAAGTACTGAATGTTGCAGCGTGGTGACAAAAAAATTGAACTTAAGACTTTGCCTTTCTAATTGTTATCTTTCAAGACACATTTCTTGCGGGGGAAGTTAAACGACTTGCATCCAAACACAATTGTTACTTTTGTTTTTCTTTTGTAAAATCACGAGCCTGGACATAATTTGTTTGTTAAATTAAAAT
Source organism: Squalus acanthias (assembly GCA_030390025.1). Lineage (NCBI taxonomy): Eukaryota > Metazoa > Chordata > Chondrichthyes > Squaliformes > Squalidae > Squalus > Squalus acanthias. The sequence goes on from CM059432.1 coordinate 113,265,861, forward strand.
CATAGAATCATAGGGGGAAAAATTCAGCTGCTTGCGCCTCCCGTTAGCGCCTTAAGAGGGCGCTAATGGGGCGTAAAGCAGCTAACGCCCGGGCGCAGCGCCGCCCACGCCTCCCGAAAACTTTAGTGGGAGGTTAGCGGCGGCGGCAGCCGGTAGCGCCCTGTGGCGCTGCGCCGCCGGCGATGACGTCATCGCCGTGCGCAGCACCCCGCTCGCGCCCCGGCCGTGATCTTCAGTCGCGCCCCCTGATTTACCGCCAGACGCTATGTCCAACGGGTTCAGGGAGGCGTACGTGCGGCCGGGGCGGCGATTTTTGTTGCTGGCCGCCTGCCAGCACCTGCCCCCGTTGCTGTCCCCGGCCCCCGTGAAGCCCCCCCACCGTGAAGTGCCGGCTGCGCTCCAAGAGCCCGGCACTTCTCTTGAGTGCCGGGCTCTTTTGCCGGCACTCCCGATCCCTGGGGGCCCAGCTGGGCCCCGGTTCGCGCTGCGCAGGGTCCCTCCCCTTTAAGAAGGGGAGGAAGGCCTGCAATACCGCGGCGCGACGTGCCGCAGCGCGTGGCGCTGCGGCACGTAGCGCCAGGATATTCACTCGCAGCGCCCCAAGAGGGATGCGGGGTGCTTCCAGTGGCGCCCCGCTTCCCTCTTGGGGCGCAACCACTGAAGTTCCGGCGCGGGGCCGCTAATTTTTTCGGGGCGCTAAAAGTCGCGCCCCGGCGAGGTTAGCGCCCCAAATGGGGCGCGACTCAATTTTTACCCCATAGAATCATAGAAGGAAGGAGGCCATTTCAGCCCATCGTGTCCGCACCGGCCAACAAAGAGCTATGCAGCCTAATCCCACTTCCCAGCTCTAGGCCCGTAGCCCTGCAGGTTACAGCATCCCAGGTGGACATCCAAGTACTTTTTAGATGTGACTTCACCTGACGAAGGAGCAGCGCTCCGAAAGCTTGTGATTTCTAATAAAGCTGTTGGACTATAACCTGGTGTTGTGCGACTTCTCACATTTTTAAATGTGGTTAGGGTTTCTGCCTCTACCACCCTTTCAGGCAGTGAGTTCCAGACCCCCACAACCCTCTGGGTGAAGAAATTTCCCCTCAAATCCCCTCTCAACCTTCGACCAATTACTTTAAATCTGTGCCCCCTGGTTTTTGACCCCTCTGCTAAGGGAAGTAGGTCCTTTCTATCCACTTTATCTAGGCCCCTCATAATTTTATACACCTCAATAAGGTCTCCCCTCAGCCTCCTCTGTTCCAAGGAAAACAAACCCAGCCTATCCAGTCTTTCCTCATAGCTGAGATTCTCTACTCCCGGCAACATCCTTGTAAATCTCCTCTGTACCCTCTCTAGTGCAATCACATCTTTCCTGTAATGTGGTGACCAGAACTGCACGCAGTATTCTAGCTGAGGCCTAACTAGTGTTTTATACAGTTGAAGCATAACCCCCCTGCTCTTGTATTCTATGCCACGGCTAATAAAGGAAAGCATTCCGTATGCCTTCTTAACCACCTTATCTACCTGGCTTGCTACCTTCAGGGATCTGTGGACATGCACTCCAAGGTCCTTTTGTTCCTCTACACTACTCAGTGACCTACCATTTAATGTGTATTCCCTTTCCTTGTTAGCCCTCCCCAAATGCATTACCTCACACTTCTCCGAATTGAATTCCATTTGCCACTGTTCTGCCCACCTGACCAATTGATGAGTTAAATTGATACGAGTTGCTGCTCAAGCACTCGGAAAGGGAAATTTGTCTGAAATTTAAGGGGATAATCAAATTTTATTTTTGAAAAGGTCCAGTCTACATGGTTCTGTCTAAACTGTGTGTTAAGAAAGAGGTTTTTTGTGGGAGACTGTTGTGTTAAAGGTGGCTGACATCCCTCATCTTGCTAACTGAATTGCTCTCTGGCATATTTTGGGGAATAAAAAATCCAATAAGAGTTTAAGCAGAATGAACAAAAATGAGTTGATAACTTGGATTGGTTTGGAAACTTCTGTTAAATGGTGATAATCATATTGTATTGGACATTAACGTTTCTTCAGGGCTCCTGAATGAGATGAAATGGTAATATAATGGGAATCTTTCTAACATCATTTTCCTAGGTGATTATGAGTGAATTGCAGGGGTTAGGAAAAGATGTGTGAATGCATCCCTGACGAAGGAGCAGCCGCTCCGAAAGCTTGTGATTTCAAATAAAGCTGTTGGACTATAACCTGGTGTTGTGCAACTTCTCATGATTCATGAAAGGATTTTCAATTTTGTATCAGTGTAAATTCTATTGAAAGTCAGGAAAGTGTAGGTGAGAATCATTAATTGATAGGTTTCTCTTGGAGATGTTTGTGTCTTTGCCTATACTGAACAATGAGAAATGTATTTGATAGAATGACCACTACCCTAAACATTGGGGCCATGCAGGGAGAGATGAGAAAAGACCTCCAATCTTTTGATAAGATAAGTTAAGAGCCCAGGAATGGCTTGTATCGGATGTCACGTGTGGAATGATACTGGGATACCGTGTGTGCAAATGTGATATGTTGCACATGAGGTAACTACATGCGGAACTGCATGGTGAAGATGCTCTGAAGAACGGGTCTCAGACATGCTCAGTTATTGGACAACAGCACGACATGAAATGGTTAATGCGGATCAGGAGAGTGAGACAAATTTTATTCAAGGCACTGATACACATACTCCATAGTGAAACTGACTTTTTAATGAAACAATATACAGTTAAACACACTGGTACCTGTCAGAGGGACTGAAATTAAATTAAAGAGGGACATAGGATTTGGATTTCTATAATTCAGGGTGGAGATCACACTGGAATTGGAATAACTGAAAGCTAATGGGGAATGATACTTAGTGAGAATATCCACAAGATGCATAATGGTACCAGGAGGGCTGGATAATTCTTTTAAGTCCATGAGTACTTGATCATAGGGTAAACTGTAATGTTCTGTACAATGAAATATGTTTATCTTTGTGTGTGTCATGATGTGTAATATTACCCAAGTTAAACATAGACAAGACCTCTGCAGTTTAAAACCCTAACATTAAATGACTGACAGTGTATATGAAATGATGTAATGCTGATGTTGAAAAGGGGATGTCTACCTTTGGAAATCATGAATGGTGGGTGAAAGTTAAAACATAGTTCAGCGCCTATGGACTAGAATTACACTGAATAAACAGTCTACCTCATTATATGAGCTTCTTCTTCTTCTTAGGCAGTCCCTCGGAACCGAGCATGCATGTGAGGGGAGGAGTGTGCTCAATTGTCCTGTCCTGGACCATTTGCACAAGCCTGGGACACCCTTGGTGCAGGCTCGCCCCCTGGCAGAAGCAGGAGCATAACTGCAGCCCAAGGAATGTTCGATTGGGGGGGTTGGGGTGGCGGGGGGTGGGGGGGGGGGCATGCGGGTGGCGGTATAGAGATGTAATTAACTTGTGGCTTCCAGAAATCTTCAGCTGGCCCCTGGGACCCCCGCAGATCCTCCAGTCTGTGCAGGGTTCTGGTACAATCCCACCACCAGCTTTTATTTGGGTATCCACAAATGCACACAGAGGAAAATTAGAGTAGAGAACAGCCCCACTCCACCTATGGTTGCCAACTGTGGTTGAATGTATTCATGCAGGTTTCATCATGTGACCTCCTGCTGCCAAATGTCCCGCCCCCACACTCCTGCCATCTGTTGCTGTTTACTAATACAAATACTAATAAACATCTTTTGTGCAGTGATAGAGCTGTTTTCCTTTAGGTAGCATTTGGATGTTCGGATAGTGGATACCTGGGAACGTGTCAATATTTTGCAGGGGGATACCACACAGAAAAAAATTGAAATACACTATTTTGAAGAGAAGCCAGCTCCGAAAAGATGTCCTGGCCTGTGTCATTGGTTTAATACCAGGCCTTCTGGAAGCTGTTTACAACAGGCAGGTGATCTTCAATCACATTCCTAATTAGAAAATCATCTGGCTGTGTATAAAATCCATCATTATAAGATAATTAAGAGATAAATGTTGCAGCTCCGCCACCCGCCCACATACCAATAAGTAGTGCCCACATGAGTAAGCACTGAGACCGCAGAGTGAGACGTCTAATTACCATTATCACTTCTGGATTTTCCAGCGCACATTGGGAATGCTGCATCGGACAAACAGCCCACTGCCTGCGCTGAGATAGGCTTGTGATGACTAATACCAGTTTGATGAGGGAATATAACAAGGATAAAGGAGGATTAAGAATGCGATGGGGTAAATATTTCCAGGACTGAAAGGTGACCAAACACTCTATAACCAATGTTCCCTCTTTGTTTGGGTACGTGGCCCATTCACAGTTTTGCGCAGAAACTTTACGTTGAAAAAGCCGGTCCCGGGCTGCGCAGTGGGAGAAGAGGGGGACAAAGAACACACTGCATTTCTCCACCCACAGGCACCAGCTCAGATACTGGCACTACATGTTCTTTAGAGGCTAGTATAGTAGCAGGATCTGCACAAGGTGATGCACCAGGGATGAGGGGGCTGCAGCAAGGCCAGGGGAAAGGGTAGCTCGGTGGACAGCTCCCTGGAGGGTGAGTTTGCGCACGAGTTCTGCTGCACAGGACACAGATGAGGACCTCGACGGGGAGGCCTTTAGAAGAAGGGTGATGGGCATGCACATGGAGATGATAGGTGCAATGGCAAGGGTGCCCGAGAGCCTCTCGGCAATGGTAAGGAGCAAGGAGGAGTCCGCCTCCAACATTGCACAAGGCTCTGTGCGCACCATGGAGCCCATCATTTCCAGTCTGCAAAAGATGGTAGACTCCCAGAGAGACCGTGGTGACCCTGACCTGATGCCGCGTGTGATAGGCAATCTGGCAGCTTCCATTGCAGCACAGGCGGAAGCGACGCAACGTTTTAGTGCTGTAATGCAGTCTATCGTTGGTGCCATCGATTCTCAAACTGCTCTCATGCAGTCTCAGCCTGATGCCACACAAGCTCTGACTGCTGCCATCGTGGCTGGGTCTACCACCATCGACCGGGGCTTTTACGGTGTCGCAGCAGGCCAGCCATCTGTGCTCCAACAGATTGCTAGGGATGCTGAGATGCTGCCCCGGGGGAGTGGCAGTGGGTCAGTGGAACAGGATCCTGCTGTCCTCTCTCAGGATAACAGCATTCCTGCTCCCACCACTGGCACTCCGCCATTGCCCTTGTCGCTGACTGTCATCCAGCCAGCCCAGACTGCTGCCGCCCATGCTGAGGTGGTGCAGTCTACAGCCAGGCCTTCCAGGCCCAGAGCTGGTCGAGCGCATTCTGCAAGGCCATCTGAAGTCTCCCGCACGGACACTCAGCAGCCTTCCACCAGCCCTGCTGCAGCCACTGGGCCAACACTTCATAGGAGCACTAGAGTAGGCAAAGGCACAGTAACGAGAGGCAATAAGGGATTCCACAAGAGTGAATAGTTAATATTGTTGTTTTAAATATGTGTTCACTGATGATTGATAAATTTATTAATTGGCTTTGGATGATTTTCTGGTGTCTCTCATTTCAGCTTTGCGCTGTGAAATGGCCTGTGACAGGGATGAATGATGGGGATGTGGTGAGCAACGGGGATCTGGGGTTTAACTTATTGGAACCACAGTCTGATGAGGCGGTCACAGAAGGCCAATTGAGTGGCTGCCTCCTCCCTCGCTCCTGTTCCTCCTCATCTTCCTCTTCCTCCTCGTCCTCGTCCTCCTCCTCCTCTCCCTCTTCCTCCTCCTGAGGTGGTCCCGCAATCCCTGGTGGCAAGGGCTGGGCCCTCCTGATGGCCAAGTTGTGGAGCATGCAGCAGACCACGACGAAATGGGACACCCGCTCAACTGAGTACTGGAGGGCTCCTCCCGAACGGTCAAGGCAGCGGAACCATTGCTTGAGCACTCCGATGGTCTGCTCAATGATATTCCTGGGGGCAGCATGGCTCTCATTATATGAGTGCTGGGCAGGAGTGCTGGGGTTGCGGATGGGAGTCATGAGCCAGGTGGAGAGTGGATAGCCCTTGTCTCCGACCAGCCAGTTGCGAGCTTGACGTGGTGGCTGGAAGAGTGCTGGTGCAGGATGAAGGCATTGTGGCTGCTGCCAGGATAGCGGGCATTCACATTGAGGATTAGCTGTCTGTGGTCGCACACCAACTGCACATTAAGTGAAGGTTAGTCTTTGTGGTTACGGAAGATCTCAGGATTGTTATGCGGTGCCCGCAAAGCCACATGGGTGCAGTCAATGGCGCCCTGCACCATGGGGAAGCCCGCTATCCTGGCAAAGCCACATGCACGTTCATTCTGCTTCTCTCTGGTGATGGGGAAGGAAATGTAGTCCCTTCGCCTACTGTAGAGAGCCTCTGTGACCGCCCGGATGCAGCGATGGATGATGAACTGCGAGATGTTCGCTATATCTCCTGTTGCAGACTGCAAGGAACCGCTGGTAAAGAAATTGAGGGCAACTGTGACCATGACTGCCATTGAGAGAGCCGTGGTCGCCCTGATCTGAGGCTGCCACAACACTCCTGATACTAAAGAACCTTTAAATGACTGAATTAAACTCTTGCACAATCGCAAACTGACAAGGAAGCAGTGAAACAGCACTAACCTGACAGCTGCGACTCATCCCTTTAAATATTGCCACTAGAGCCTCCATCCGCCTGCTTCACGCCTCCTGTCTCTGTTGTTGTCGGGACGAAGTGTTAAGGCAGGGGGTGATAATCAATTTGGCAGATCGGGCGCTCACTGACGTCATGATCTGCCTGGCGCTAAAGCCCCAGGCGCTAACTGTTAGCGATGGCGCTGAGGGGTGATGAGATTTGGTGTGCGGCGCTGGATTCGCCTGCCCCACTGCTACATCATTAGCGCCCTGCTAGTGTTCCTGCCAGGTGCTAATGGGAGGCGCTAAGCAACTGAATTTCTCCCCCATAGTGCCTTTAATGTAGTAAAACGTCCCAAGGTGCTTCACAGGAGTGTTATAAAACAGAAAATTTGACACCAAGCCACATAAGTAGAAATTAGGGCAGATGACCAAAAGCTTGGTCAAAGAGGTAGGTTTTAAGGAGCGTCTTAAAGGAGGAGAGAGAGGTATGGAGGCGGAGCGGTTGAGGGAAGGAATTCCAAGCTTAGGGACTAGGCAACAGAAGGTACGGCCACCAATGGTTGAGCGATTATAATCAGGGATGCTCAAGAGGGCAGAATTAGAGGAGCGCAGATATCTCGGGGGGGTTGTGGGACTGAAGGAGATTACAGAGATAGGGAGGGGCGAGGCCATGGAGGGATTTGAAAACAAGGATGAGAATTTTGAAATCGAGGCACTGCTTAACCGGGAGCCAATGTAGGTCAGTGAGTACAGGGGTGATGGGTGAACTGGACTTGGTGCGAGTTAGGACATGGGCAGCAGAGTTTTGGATGACCTCAAGTTTACATAGGGTGGAATGTGGGAGGCCAGCCAGGAGTGTGCTGGAATAGTCAAGTCTAGAGGTACCAAAAGCCTGGATGAGGGTTTCAGCAGCGGATGAGCTGAGGCAAGGGTGGAGACGGGCGATGTTACGGAGGTGGAAGTAGGCGGTCTTTGTTATGCTGCAGATATGTGGTCGGAAGCTCATTTCAGGGTCAAATATGACACCAAGGTTGCGAACAGTGTGGGTCAGCTTCAGACAGGGAGAGGAATGGAGTCAATAGCTAGGTAATGGAGTTTGTGGCAGGGAGTGAAAACAATGGCTTCAGTCTTTCCAATATTTAATTGGATAAATTTCTGCTCATCCAGAACTGTATGTTGGACAAGCAGTATGAAAATTTAGAGACCGTGGAGGGGTCGAGAGAAGTTGTGGTGAGGTCGAGCTGGGTGTCATCAGCGTACATGTGGAAATTGACATCGCCAAGGGGCAGCATGCAGATGAGAAATAGGAGGGGGCCAAGGACACATCCTTGGGGGACACCAGAGGTATCGATGCGGGAGCAGGAAGAGAAGCCATTGCAGGTGATTCTCTGGCTACGATTAAATACATGAGAATGGAACCAGGCGAGTGCAGTCCCACCCAGCTGGATGACGGTGGAGAGGCGTTGGAGGAGAATGGAGTGGTCAACCATGTTAAAGGCTGCTGACAAGTCAAGAAGGACGAGGAGGGATAGTTTACCTTTGTCACAGTCACAAAGGATGTCATTTGTGACTTTGATGAGAGCTGTTTCGGTACAGTGGCAAGGGCGGAAACCTGATTAGAGGGATTCAAACATGGAGTTGTGGGAAAGATGGCCACAGATTTGGGAGGCGACAACACATTCAAGGCCTTTGGAGAGGAAAGGGAGGTTGGAGATGGGGCGGTAGTTTGCAAGGACGGAGGGATCAAGGGTTGGTTTTTTGAGGAGAGGGGTGATGACAGCAGATTTGAGGGAGAAGGGGACAGTACCTGAGGAGAGAGAACCGTTAACAATGTCAGCTAACGGGGGAGCCAGAAAAGGAAGTTGGGTGGTCAGCAGTTTGGTGGGAATAGGGTCGAGGGAGCAGGAGGTGGGTCTCATAGACAAGATGAGCGCAGAGAGGTCATGAGGGGCGATCGGAGAGAAACTGGAGAAAGATGTGAGTTCAGGGCTAGGGCAGGGGGGAACCTTAGAGGAAGTTTAGCCCAGTGGGCTAGGGGAAGGAAGGGAAGTGGCAGAGGCAGCTGAACGGATGGTCTCAATTTTAGAGACAAAGAAGTCTATGAGCTCCTCACAGTTGTTGTTGGAGGTGAGTGTGGAGGAGACAGGGGAGAGGGGTTTAAGCAGACAGTTAGCAGTAGAGAATAGGAGCCAGGGTTTATCTTTGCATTCCAGAATGATTTTGGAATAGTGAACAATTTTGGCAGGCGAGCTATGTGGTCCAGCCAGATCTGGTGGTGAATGGCTAAACCAGTTGTCTGCCATATCTGTTCAAGTCTGCTTCCCTTGGACTTAAGGGAGCTAATATGAGAGCCATACCAGGGGGAGCGGCCAGGGTAATTGTTTTAATAGGGACTAGGGCATCAGAAGTGGTAGTGAGGGTGTGGTTGAGCAGATCGATAGCTGCAAAATTGTCGTGGTGAATGGAGGGCCAAATTACAGTCAGCACGAGTGGAAATGTTTACCAGTCAAAGTTTACTGTGGTGAAATCACATTGGAGGCCCAGATTTTGCTGGAGGGGGCACCTCGCGGTGTGCCCCGTTAGTTGGACAATTTTCCCTTACCGATCAGCTCAAAAACATTTTGCGCTGTAAATTGCTGGAGGTGTGAGTTTATAGCAGCGTGGGCAGGTTAACGGGCCATCTGAAACCTTGGTGAATGACAGGACCAACAGTCGCTCTCCTTAACCAATGAGATTTAAGGATTGAGAAAGACACAGAGGAACGACAGAGAAGGACATAGGGTGAATCAGTGTCAAATTTGGTACAGAAAGAGAAATAAAGAGAGGGAAAAAGAGAGAGAAAAAGAGACAGAAAGGAAAAGTAAGAACAGAAATTTAAAATTAAAAAATTAAATTTCTAACAACAATTTACTACCTGTAGGAATGAGACTCCACAGTTTCAATTGTTACCTTTCATTAAAAAGGTACTTAAATGCTTAAGCACTAGCCCTAACATTCTGCGGCAAGTTTAACTGGCAATTAATGTGCAAATGCAGCAATTTCTTGAAACTCACGGGGAGGTTGAGGGTGAGCTGCCGTTTTTGCGGAGCTAATTGCACAGGGTATCCCTTCCTCGCCACAAGTTTCTGGACGATTTACACATGCATGCACTTTAAACTCACCATTATTGTGGTAGTAAAATCTGGGCCATTGTGTGATCTTAAGTGCATCTAGGTCACAGCATCTGTGGCAGTTTCAGCATTTTGTTCACCACCTTTTCAACCACTTAAAATGAGTACATGGGCCCATACTACATTCTGGGCCTAGAACTGTCAACAATATTGAATGAATTTTGAAAAGTTATAGTGCCACCGATGCAAAGCTGAACTGGTGAAACACTGCCTCCTGGAGGTGGTCTCCCAATCAACGATATGCTGATAGGGTGAGATGAAGTAGGGTGGGAGGAGGCTCGTGAGGAGCATAAACACCGGCATAGACCAGTTGGGCCGCATGGCCTGCTTCTGTTCTGTAAATTCTATGTAATTCCATGTAACATCCAAAGCTGAACTGATACCCAGAGGTGACGACACAGTTTGTCTCGCTATGAAGTCAAAAACATTTTGCAGAGATGCAAAATGTACAATATAACTAGTAGTAGGGATTTAGTGGTAAAACTCATGGACAGTAGCTGATGCTCACCATTCTGTAGTCACTTATACTGGCTCTGTGTCTATTCATGCTATTGATGAAACTCCAACAGATATTTTCAGAAGTATTTGATGAGAGCTTAAGTGAATTTAACATTGCTGTTTGACTTTGATCTGCTTATCCAGGAACTAGGTACTAGGTTATCTCAGTTGGAATGGAGGGAAGAGGTACTTAGAGTGGGAGGAGGCTTGTGCGGAGGATAAACACCGCTATAGACCAGTTGGACCAAATGGCCCGTTTCTGTGCTGTAGATTTTATGCAAATCACACCTTTGAGTTAGAAGGTTGTTGTTTCAAACCCCACTCTAGGACTTGAGGATGTAATATTGCCTGACACTTCAGTGCAATACTAAAGGAGTGCTGCATTGTCAGACAGGCCGTCCTTTGGATGAATCGGTAAACTGAGACTCCGTCTGTCTCAGATTCAGGTGGTTCAGGTCGATGTAAAAGATCCCATTCTAGTATTCGAAGAAGACTCAGCAGCTGTCCTGGTGCCAGGCCCACATTCCTCACTAAACCAACACCAAAAGACGTTCAGCTGACATCCATCTTGTTGGCATCTGGAACTCGGTTAATTTCGCTTCTGAAAGGTGTTCATGTTTAGTTCATTCAATATGGGGGAAAAACGGTGGTTGGCATCATTAGAGTGAGAGAGAGAGAGATATAGATTTCACTTAGCAACAGCCAGTGTTCAAGATTGAAGTAAGGCCTTGGGATGTTTATAGTGTTGCCATATTGTAAACATCCCACCACATACCATTGCAACCTTCGCAGGGGGATGCTGAAGTACAGATCGGTTGAAGGGCAGTACATTGAATGTAAACTACTGGACGGTGCATTTGACTGGAGACTACCAAATAAGGCCAGGCCACTTCCAGTTTGATAAAGAAAATAGTGTATAAGAAAGAAGCTTTTGTGTTAAGTTTGGAGAAGAGAGAGAGAAACCTTTCTTGGGTGCAAGCCTACACTCGGAACTGGTGATGAAACTCCGCTTGTAAACTGCGATATACTCTGAAGCAGTTATACTCTGCTTTTAGATTGTTTTTATGTTAAAGTAGGAAAAATAAAGTGATTGTAACCATAAGACTGAATTCTTTACTACTCAACGGAACAACAGAACACTGTTTAAAAACACATCTCATTTGTGGGAGATTGTTGTATGCAAATTGACTGCTGTGTTAGTCTACATGCCCACGCTTCAGAAAGTAATTCTTTGAATGTGAACACTTTGGGATGTCTGAAGGATGTGATAAGGGGCTATGTGAAAGCAAATTCTTTCTTTAGTTAATCGCTAGCACTTATCTAAATATGAGCAGTATCTCTTGGTGTCTGCAGATCAACAATAAGAGGCTGAACGCCCTGTAACTTGAACAGTACTTAGCTGATAATTTTTGTCTCTCTCGCTTAAAAAGTAACTTAAGAAGCATCTGAACTATGTTTGGATTAGGAGGAGCCTATGTTAGGATTAATGGCCATAAGGGGCTAGAGTTCCTGCTTGTTTACGCTAGTAATATCAGTGCAATTCAGGCGCAAAAGGTCGAGGAATTTTAAGCGTAAGTGAGTTATGCCCAAAAGCACTTACGTTCGTGTTTTCCCCGCTCTTCAACGCTTGTTCAAGGTTCGATTCGCCCGGTTCAGGCCCCGCCCACAAAACCAGGTGGATATTGCGAGACTCCGCTGATTGCGCTGCTTTGGGAGTGGTCTTCAAATTACGCTCATTTTCTACGCCACAGAGGCACGTTTTCAAAGATTATTCATATCAAACAATATATAATTTACTAAGATACTGACTAGTGTACACCAATGAAACTAGTAAATGGTTCAGTGTAGTTTTTTTTCCAAGTCATGTTCAGTGATTTTAAATCCGGTCACTCACAGGTGGAAGACTGGACACCCTCATTAAAAAATGTAATTCTGTTGATAAACCCATTTTCAGCTGTATTAATAAAACTGCACTAGGTTACCACTCTTAAATACATTAATGAATACTTTCGAATGGAAAGAATGGAAGAATTACATTCTATTACGCTGCCGGACTGCGCTGGTTCATGGAAGATTTTACATTTTTCATTATTCAAATGAATTTTAGTGGAAACTTGATCTGTAGTGTAGCAATTTCAAGTGCCTTTTGGGCGCTAGTTTCCAATTGCACCCAAAGCAGAAACTCTACCCCAAGTTCCTGTCACCCCAGGAAAACGGGCGCAGAGCTAAATCTATCCCACATGGTCCAGCAGTAACGTATGACTAAAAGCTTCCCTCCTCCCCACAGATGCGCACACCTTCATTCTGTGTGACAGCAGCTCTGCTCTGCTGAGGAAAAACAAGATCGCATTGATCAGCGATGTTTGTTTTTAAAATAATAAACAGCAAGTGACCAGAATATAAGTCAACACCTGTTACCCTGCTTTGTCTTTAGGGCAGTTTGTTGGTTGCCTTTAGCAAGACAGTACTGGAATCCTAAAAATAAGCAATTCAAACATTATTGACAGGGTAGATGGTTGTTCCCCTGGCTGGAGAGTCTAGAACTAGGGGGCATAGTCTCAGGATAAGGGGTCGGCCATTTAAGACCGAGATGAGGAGGAATTTCTTCACTCAGAGGGTTGTAAATCTTTGGAATTCTCTACCCCAGAGGGGCTGTGGATGCTGAGTCTTTGAGTATATTCAAGGCTGAGATTGATAGGTTTTTGGGCACTAAGGGAATCAAGGGATATGGGGATAGGGTGGGAAAGTGAAGTTGATGTAGAAGTTCAGCCATGATATTATTGAATAGCGGAGCAGGCTTGATGGGCCATATGGTTGATTACTGCTGCTCCTATTTCTTATGTTCTTATGTTAACATTCCCTATGAAGAACATCAAGCAACTTCACCAGAAAATGAGAGTTCAGAAAAGTATGTGAACTACTGTACTTCTCCGACTGACCAGTGAGGGTCATTGTACAACAATTTTAGCTGAATGCAGAAGTCTCCCAGAGAAACAAACATTTTTAATGCTGATTTTTAACCACCTGCTAAACATGCAATTAGATAAATATTTGATAAGAACTCATGAGTGTGTGGAGTAAGAAAAGAACATTCCGCTTATCAAACTAAATCTTCCCAGCAGACCATGCTCAAGTTGCATTATCATAGACTCTCCTGAACTTAGTTAATCTCCTGAACAAGGCAAATAACCGAAACCAAAAGAAGTCCTTGGGCTGGATTTTACCAGCCCCGAGCAGGCAGGTTTGAAGGTGGGTCAGGTAGGAAAGTTGTAAAAAATGACGCAGGTTCCGATCCCGCCGTCAACCCGCCTCTGTGCAACTTTGCCAGAGGCGGGCTTGCAGACTCCGTTTCGGTCCCGCCTCCAAGCGGCGAGATAGGCCCTTAAGGCACATAACTGCTACTTAACAACCTCTGTAATCCCATTTTGAGAGGCCTTTCAAATTTTGCCACATTTCCAGCGTGCTGCACATCTCTCCTGAAACACGCCAGCTAATCCTGTCGGGTTTACACGTGGCAGGCTTCCTAACAGCTGCAGCTCCACCATAAAAACGGAGCTCTCAACAAGGATCAGTTGCAGGTGGCAGAACTTTGTTTTCTCAGGTCTTGGAGAACTTTTTGCAGGTCTACTGATCTTGGAAGTGGTGAAGCTGTGATCCATCTCCACTGTGACCTCCTGAGAAAACCCTCTCCCCACCTTGACTGAGCGCTTCCTCAACTGAGACAATGGACAAGAACCTGCGGCTTCCTATCACTCTGACCACCATCAGGACAAATCCAAGTCACCCTGAGCCCTCAATGTGGAACTTCCATTTGCGAAATGACACAACCAGAACTTCAACTGAGGTATATGCCGAGCTGGGAGCGCCCTGCTGCCTCCGACGAGGACTCTCCACTGCTGTCCCTGCTGATGCTCACTTGTGAGCTGTGATACACCAGGCGACAACACTACTCTATCTCCCAAAGGTCCCACTGAGGTGTGAGTGTCTGCGCTGGTGCTGGGTGCGCTTAATTCTGCTGACGCTGCGCCCTCAGAGGCTGCAGCTTCCTCTGAGGAGTCTGGTGGCTCAGGCTGTTCCTCCTGGACAGTGGGGAGGGGGCTGTCGATGGTCCTGTGGGGGAGTAAAGGAAAGAGTTAGACATGTGATATTAACGTAGCATGCACATGGACTTGTGCAGATGATCATAAGTCAATCTGTTTGAGCATCAGAAGCCATATCAGTCACTCATGCAATGTCAATGAGAGAGATGCAAAACTATTCTGTCACCAGCTTGCTCTGATGCGCCCGTCTGTCCGTCCCCCACTTCCACATCCTCCTCGGCTCCCACGATCTCTAGGGCCGCCTCTTCTGCGCTGGTAAGATGAGCTATTGAGGGTGGCCCTCCTCCTGTCTTCGCCCTTTCCCTCTTATTGTGGGCTCTCTTTTCCTGCAATGAGGGACACAAGTGGAGTTTGAGTGAGAATGAAGGAGTGAGTGTAGAGAATCCATAGCATAGATGCTTAGAAGGACACAAAGATGGAGTGATGTCCCAAGACCAAGGGCCCTCCCTTTGTGTTGTTAGTTGTTGTCATAGCATAACAGTGATAGGGCGTGCGAGGCCAGCATAGTCGAATAGTTAAGTGATTGTGTACATAGAGATGTAAGGGTAAAGTGGGATGTGGAGGAGTAGGATGACAATGCAGAGTGCTGGTGATGAGAGGCGATGGGGAGCAGATTGAGGGTAATGGTGATGTTATACTCAATTTTCCTGTGCGGACAAGGTAATTAATCCTCTTTCGGCACTGCAGCCAGGTTCTGCTGCACATTGATCTCGAACTGACCTCCTGTGCCAGTTGCAGCCACACAGCTTTCATCTGCTGGGGAGGTTTTTTCCTTCCAGAGGAAGGAAACAGCATCTCCTTCTGAGCTCTGGCTCCCTCCACCAGAGCATGGAGTGAGTCATCATCAAACCAGGGTGAGGCCTTGGCCCTTGAACGAGACATTTCAAGAGCACCAAACCATTAGAAGTTTAGCAAATAATAGTTTTGAGGCAGAAAATGAACCAAGGCTGCTTGGAGCCCTTAAATGCAGCTGCATAAATGACGTCATCAGAGGCGAGTTTCAGGCCCAAAAGACTCATTGGGCCAGGGGTGCGCACACGCTGGGAATCAATTGCGCAATTAGGGCAAAATAGTGAAATTATCCCGCCTGATGTCGGAGGCGGGAGCGGGACCCACCGACCACCTGACCTGCCCCCAACCCACCACCAATGGCAAAATCCAGCCCCTTATGTCCCTGAAGGTAATGGGTGGAAAAACTCCACAATGTCAATCTACGTGGTCCAATGCTGACTAGTCACATTTCTAACCTGCTTGAACCTGGAGTGCATGGCTGACTGGTTAAGGTGCACCTACTGGAGCTTGGAACGACCCAGACACAAAAGTGTGGGCAGCAGGTGACATAGGGCAGTGACAGCCTCGCGGCTGAATCTTGACCCCTAAAAACAGGTGTGTTGGGGTCAGGTGAGATGTTAAAACTTTAAGGGCTAAAAATTCGATAGCCATGAAAACGGGCATGGGGATCACGATGTGCGATTATTTCGCGCCCGCACAAAGTAATGCAGGCAGCATGCAAACTGCATGCTGCCTACTAATTTAAATGATAGTCATGATGTGGAGATGCCGGTGTTGGACTGGGGTGGACAAATGTGAGAAGTCGCACAACACCAGGTTATAGTCCAACAGCTTTATTTGAAATCACAAGCTTTCGGAGCGTTGCTCCTTCACCTGACGAAGGAGCAGCGCTCCGAAAGCTTGTGATTTCAAATAAAGCTGTTGGACTATAACCTGGTGTTGTGCGACTTCTCACATTAAATGATAGTGGCATTGCTGATTGGCTGCACGCTCAACAGGTGCGAGGCTAGCACCAATTAAAGCTAGTTTGCAGTTCTTAAAGCCAGCCTGCACCTCTTAAAGGGGAGGTGCAGTTTGACGACACCAGGTGCTGGAAGTAATTTGCAGAAGGGAGTTTCACCTGGGAAACATACAGGGATGGCACAGCAGGCCAGAGAAAGGGCTCCAAGGTTCTCAGACGCAGCACTGGAGGACTTGGTGGAGGAAATGGAGAGGAGGTGAGACGTCCTGTTTCCACAGGGGGCCAGGAGGCCCTCTAGACAGACACTGTAAACGCAGTGGGTGTAGCTAGCCACAGAGGTCAATGCCAACGGCGTTGACCTGAGCACCTGGATGAAGTGCCGGAAGAAGTTCAATGACCTCACACGAGTGGTCAAGGTCAGTGAATGCATCTTCAAATGCCATATCCCACTAATGCACCACTAGCCTCACACACTGCTCAATGCACCCCACCCCCAACAATCTCAATCACGACTCATACCTCAAATGCATATGCTCCATCTCACCCTCACACACTTAACACTGCTGCAAGCCTCACACCCACATCTTACAGCTTGCATACACTGCCAGCTATTCAAGAATAACATCACCCAAACACATTGCACCACACTCACAGACACACTTCCCTCTCTCTTGCAGGACAAGGTGGCACACAATCGTAGGCAGCGGCAGCTAACAGGAGGGGGACAAGCGCGCCTCCATATCCTGACCCCACTCGAGGAGACGGTGCTCGGCATAATTGGAGTGGCTGTGACTGAGGCCGTGGCCAGCGGCGGGACTGAAACCACTAGAATATGACGGTATGCTCATACCTGATCCTCCTTCTCACATCCCACTTCCCCCTCATCCCACTATCTCTTCTCAATTAGAAGCAGCAGATGGTGTAAGAATCTACCTCTTGCTTTCCCTCAGATACTGGGTAGCTTAGAGGCAGGAACTGCACGTGATGAGACACCAGGCATGAGTGGCCTGCAGCCAGGGCAAGGGCAAAGGGTAGCACAGGTGCCAGCTCGCCAGAGGGCGAGGTCGCATACGTGTTCTGCTGCAGAGGACGCAGATGAGGACTTTGATGGGGCGGCCTACAGAACAAAGCTGATGGGTACGCACAACGAAGTGCTTGGTGCATTGGCAGGCCTGCCAGAAAGCCTGAATGCAATGTCAAGGTGGATGGAGAAGTTCAGCTCCAACCTTGCACAGGGCTTTGCTCAGAGCTTGGAGCCCATCCTTTGCAGCATGGAAGGGTGGGCAGATCCATTAGCACACTTGTGGACCCAACCATGATGCTGCATCTGATGGCCGATGTCTCAGCTTCCATTGCAGCACAAGCAGCAGCCACCCAACGTCTGGGTGCTGCAATGGAAGCTCAGATTGAAGTCATGCAAGCTCAGCTTGTTGCCACACAAGCACAGACCGCTGTCATCATGGCTGGGTTTACCAGCGTTGAAAGGGGCTTGCAGGGTGTCACAGCAGTTCAGCAACCTGTCCTCCAGCAGATTACTAGGATTGTTGAGGCGCCGCCCTGGGCAAGTGGCAGTGGCTCCGTGGAGGACAACCCTGCTGTCCTCTCTCAGGATGTGTAAGAGGGTTTCACCTCAAACTTAAAGATTCGAATTTAACTCCATTTTGCTAATGGTAGGTGTTTATTGGTAAGTACAATAGAAATCAATACAGCCAAAAGACTAATGGCCCAGAAATTTGCCTCTCCGGCTTGCCGCGGGGGTAAGGATCGCGCGCGCACTTACCTACCGCGCCTGTAATTTACAGCTCTGAACAAGATTACCCCGTTCAGCTACTGGACAGAGTAGCGTGCGATGTCTCCGTTGTTCTGCTAGCTGAGAGGAGCATTAGGCATTTGCCATCATTGATCCACTCCTCAGGCTAGGATACTTGAGGGGTGTTAGGCTCAGATGGTCAGCATGGATCCACCACTGCAAGTGTCTTTCCTCTACATCTGTATATCTCAGGTTAAACAGTCTCCTTATATTCCTTTGTGCCCAGTACAACTAACTCTTCTTATCCAATCATAGCGTGACACCCATAGCTGATGCAAGAGTTTTGAACATTCATTCTTCATGTGAATAGTCCCATATTTGGTTAATCTAATGGGTGCCTTTTATGCTGTCTGTGAAAGTTCGGTTTTGTAGCTGTGATCTCACCTTGACCCGTGACGTAGCTTCACAATGACAGGATGCAGCTGTAATAGGATGCAGCAATTAGCTTAGCTGAACCTTACAAAATCTGATAAGCATTAACACTCGTATCTTTCAGCAGTAATTGCAGTCTTACAAAAAGAAATGCTCACAAAGCTTGATACATTTTATAATCTCACAGTCCCCACCTTCAGGGGGAAGGATCCTTTCCGACCCCTCACTCAAACTTATTTCTTATCTTTCTGCATGAGGCCCACTAATTCTAAATTATTAGCATGTCAATCAAGTCTTCTAAGCATACATCTCAAGCAACACATGATACAGTGTACAGAAAATCACAGTATACAGAAAGATTCAGTTTAACATTTAATCAATAAATCATGGACTTAAAAGTTTCTCAAGCACTCAATTTACTCATATCCATCTGGTGGATAATTCTTGCTAAGTTTAATTTCTCCCTCGCCCTCAATTGTCCCAATTCGACTTCTATGGGGGCGAAATTCATTATCGCCCAGGAATGGGCGCTAACTTCTGAAAAGTTTGAGATTTAGCGCCAGGTGCTAATGAACCGCGCTGCACGCAAAATTCATTGTCATCGCTCAAAGAAAGGATGGGAGCGCTAAATCAAGCACTAACGGCCTAGCTCAGTGGCGTTAGACTCAAAGCGCTAAGCAATTTCAGGTGCAGTCTAATCGCAAGTCATCATTGCCACAGGCTCTTTCCAGTTCTTAAAGGGGAGGTTCAATCATGCTGCAGAACCTCATTCTCTGCATTGCTGGTTCTCCAGCTGTCTCAGCCGGCAGCAGAAGGCCAAGGAGAAGGAACCGGATCACTGAAGGAGGCGTCATTATGGCAGATCAACGGCCCAGGGACAGAGCTCGCAGATTCTGCCACCAAGCATTGGAGGCGTTGGTCTTCGCTGTGGAGAGACGGAGGGCGGTGCTCTACCCAGCAAGTGGCAGGAGGCCCTCGCCGCAAGTCTTCCGCACCATGTGGAGGGAGGTAGCACAGCAGGTCTCAGGTAGCACTGTGGTCCCCAGGACACACACACAGTGCAGGAAGAAATTTAATGACCTCACTCGGGTGGTCAGGGTGAGTCAATGCTTCAACAAATGCTACATACCACCATCGTAACCACAGTATGCACACACTGCCCAAAGCACCACACCCCAACACTCACTCATCAACAATCTCCACCTACCAACACTCACACCCACATCTCACACCTTGCACACAATGACAGCTATTCAACTATGGCAGGCACATCTCCCAAACACATTGCTCCACACTCACTCACACACTTTCCTATCTTTTGCAGGCCAAGGTCACTCGCAACAGGAGGGAGCAGGAGCGCACAGGCGGGGGACAAGCCGACACCCAACCACTGTCTGAGCTGGAGGAAAGAGTGCTGCAAATCATTGGGCACCAGGTAGTGGGCGCCGTGGCCACCGGTGATGTTGACCCTCTTGGGGACAACAACGGTATGTTCATCCCTACTCCTTCTTCCCACATCGCCCTCACCCCACAAGCCATTCCCACTTTGCAGCTAATCATGCTGTATGCATACATTTCTCCCTTCCTGCTCCCTCCCCTCACCTTAACCCGACTCTTGTGCCTTTGTGCTTTCAGATAATGAGCAAGCACCTGAGCAGCCTGGCCCTGAGGGCACCGTAGAGAGTGAGGTAGGAGAAGAGAAGGACGAAGAACACATCGCGTCACTGCATGTCTCACCCACAGGCACCACCAACAACAACAACAACTTTTATTTATATAGTGCCTTTAAAGTAGTAAAACGTCCCAAGGCGCTGCACAGGAGTATTTTAAGACAAAAAATTTGACACCGATCCACATAAGGATAAATTAGGGCAGGTGAGAGGTAGGTTTTAAGGAGCATCTTAAAGGAGGAAAGAGAGGTAGCGAGGCGGATAGGTTTAGGCAGGGAATTCCAGAGCTTTGGGCCTAGGCAACAGAAGGCAGGCACCAGCTCAGATACTGGCGCTGTGTGTTCTATAGAGGCTAGAATAGTAACGGGAACTGCACAGGGTGATGCACCGGGGATGAGGGGGCTGCAGCAAGGACAGGGGGAAAGGGTCGCTCGGGAGTCAGCTCCCCGGAGGGCGAGATCTGCTGCACAGGACTCAGATGAGGACCTCGATGGGGAGTCCTTCAGAAGAAGGGTGATGGGCATGCACACGGAGATGATAGGTGCAATGGCAAGGGTGCCCGAGAGCCTCTCGGCAATGGTAAGGAGCGTGGAGGAGTCCGCCTCCAACATTGCACAGAGCTCTGCGCACATCATGGAGCCCATCATTTCCAGTCTGCAAAGGATGGTGGACTCCCAGAGAGACCGTGGCAACCCAGACCTGATGCCACGTGTGATGAGCGATGTCACAGCTTCCATTGCAACATAGGTGGAAGCCACGCAACGTCTTAGTGCTGTAATGCAGTCTATGGTTGGTGCCTTCCAATCTCAGACTGCTCTCATGCAGTCTCAGCTTGATGCCAGTCAAGCTCTGACTACTGCCATCATAGCTGGGTCTACCACCATCCACCGGGGCTTTCACGGTGTCGCAGCAGGCCAGCAATCTGTGCTCCAACAGATTGCTAGTGATGCTGAGGTGCTGCCCCGGGGGAGTGGCAGTGAGTCAGTGGAGCAGGAAGCTGCTGTCCTCTCTCAGGATCACAGCATTCCTGCTCCCACCACTGGCACTCCGCCATTGTCCTTGTCGCTGCCTGTCATCCAGCCAGCCCAGACTGCTGCCGCCCATGCTAAGGTGGTGCAGTCTACAGCCGGGCCTTCCAGGCCCAGAGCTGGCCGAGGGCGTCCTGCAAGACCATCTGAAGTCTCCCGCATGGACACTCAGCAGCCTTCCACCCGCCCTGCTGCAACCACTGGGCCAACACTTTGTAGGAGCTCTAGAGTAGGCAAAGGCACAGTAACGAGAGGCAATAAGGGATTCCACAAGGGTGAATAGTTAATATTGTTGTTTTAAATATGTGTTCACTGATTATTGATAAATTTATTAATTGGCTTTGGATGATTTTGTGCTGTCTTTCATTTCAGCTTAGCGTTGTGATATGGCCTGCGACAGGGATGGAATGATGGGGATGTGGTGAGCAACGGGGATCTGGGATTTAATTTATTAGAACCGCAGTCTGCTGAGGCGGTCACGGAAGGCCGATTGAGTGGCTGCCTCTGCCCTCACTCCTGCTCCTCCTCCTCCTCGTCCTCCTCCTTTCCCTCTTCCTCCTGCTGAGGTGGTCCCACAATCCCTGGTAGCAAGGGCTGGGCCCTCATGATGGCCAAGTTGTGGAACATGCAGCTGACCACGACGAAATGGGACACCCATTCAGCCAAGTACTGGAGGGCTCATCCCGAGCAGTTAAGGCAGCAGGACCATTGCTTGGGCATGCCGATGATCTGCTCGATGATGTTCCTGGTGGCAGCATGGCTCTCATTATATGAGTGCTGGGCAGGAGAGTTGGAGTTGCGGAGGGGAGTCATGAGCCAGGTGGAGAGCAGATAGCCCTTGTCTCTGAGCAGCCAGCTTGATGTGGTGGCTGGAAGAGTGCTGGCACACCAGTCCAGCACAGGATGAAGGCATCGTGGATGCTGCCAGGATAGCGGACATTCACATTGAGGATTCGTTGTCTGGTCGCACACCAACTGCACAGTCAGTGAGTGGTAGCCTTTGCGGTAACGGAAGATCTCAGGATTGTTATGCGGTGCCCGCAAAGCCATGTGGGGGCAGTCAATGGCGCCCTGCAGCATGGGGAAGCCCGCTATCCTGGCAAAGCCACATGCACGCTCGTCCTGCTTCGCTCTGGTGATGGAGAAGGTAATGTAGTCCCTTCTCCTACTGTAGCAAGCCTCTGTGACCTCCCGGATGCAGCGATGGACGACGAACTGCGAGATGTTCGCTATATCTCCTGTTGCAGACTGGAAGGAACCGCTGGTGAAGAAATTGAGGGCGACGGTGACCTTGACTGCCACTGAGAGAGCCATGGTCGCCCTAATCTGAGGCTTGAGGTCTGGTTGTAGGAGGTGGCAGTGTTCAGTGACCACATCCTTGCTGAAGTGGAGCCTTCTAATACACTGCTCCTCGCTTAATTGGAGGTAGGAGAAGTGCTCTCGGAATACCCTTGGAGGGTAAGGCCTCCTGTTGAGAGCCCTGATGGCCCTTCTCCTCCCTCTGGGCACATCTTGCAATCTTTCTCGCTGCCTCCGCTCCCTCCGCCATAGATCCTGGAGGGCCAGTTCGACTGCCAGTACAGCCCCCATTAATGTAACGATGTGTAGCACTGAAATTTTGTCAGAATAAATGTTACAAATTTTTAGCAGCCACAACACTCCTGATACTAAAGAACCTTTAAATGACTGTGCAAAAGTTTAATTCAATCACAAACTGACAAGGAAGCAGTGAAACAGCACTAAACTGACAGCTGCGACTGATCCCTTTTAATATCGCCTCTGGAGCTGCCATCCACTTGCATCGCGCCTGCTCTTCCTGTTGTAATCAGGGCGAGGCGCTAAGGCAGGGGGTGATAATCAATTTGGCAGATCGGGCACTCAGTGAGCGTTGAACGCTCACTGACGTCATGACCTGCCTGGCGCTAAAGCCCCAGGCACAAACTCTTAGCCACAGCGCTAAGGGGCAACTGGATTTGACGTGTAGAGCTGGATTCACCTCACCCCAGTGCGACTTCATTAGTGCCCTGTTAGTGTCCTGCCAGGCACTAACGGGAGGCACTAACCAACCATTGCATGTCGTGCAGTTGCCAAATAACTGAGCATGTCTGAGACCCGTTCTTCAGCGCATCTTCACCATGCATTTCCGCATGGTAGTGGCTAGGCTATCAAATTCAGTTTTTTTAACAAGTTCATAGGCAAAGACACAAACCTCTCCAAGAGAAAGCTATCAATTTACCACACTTCCCTGACTTTCACAAGAATGTACATTAATACCAGATTGACACCTTTCGGTGAATTGCACTCAGGTGATTTATTGCAGTTCAACGAAGAAATTGATTTTTGAAACATTTCCATTTGGTGGTGTAATGAAACATTTCCTGTTTCTAACTTGCATTGTAAGTGTAAGTGTAATTATTTATCATTCTATCTCATTCATGAGCCCTGGAGGAACTTTACTGTCCAATACAATATTCTCATAATACCTTTAAAACAAAAAGCAAATGTTCTCACTTGGTCCAAGTTACTAACACATTTTGTTTGTTTTTTTTATTTTAGAGGACCTTTTATTTCCCAAAAATAACCCGATATATTGTGTCTGAGTCCATTTTATCAGTTCAAAATGATCCCGAATCCAAGCAGCAGTATTACAGGATTTTTCAATGTTCATTTTATTTCCTCAAAACTTTCTTCCTTGATACACAGCAATTGGCAGGATCACCTAGACTGCTCTCAACCAGTTTATTTTAATGAAAATTTAATTATCCCCTTTAACTTCAGGTAGATTTCCTCTTCTTGTATCAATTTATCTTATCAGTTCCAATTTCAGAAACAAGTGATGCCCAGGCTAGGTGGTTTTACATGGTGTTTTTAACATGAGAGACAGAAGAGCTCGCCATTAGTGTACAAGGTAACTTCCATATCTTATCTCCTCTTCTCGAGTACTCTGTCTCTGAAAATGAAAAAAAAAATGACCCTGAAAGGGTTAAGTCCGAGTCCAAGCATTTGAAAGGCAAAGCCTTTAGTCCAAATCGTCACCAGGCTGTGATTTTGATGTCTGCCGATGTCTGTAGATAAGTTCTTAAATTCTTAAAACTGCTGGATCACTTGCTACGCCATCAAAAGTCATGCTGTCTGGAAAGCCACGGTCACCTGTTTAAAACAAAACAGAGAGTCCATTGTGGCTCTGCTTAAGAGCCCAAGAGGTTAATTTGTCAAACCATAATTTTCCTTCTGTCACCATGGGAAAATATCCATTTCAAATTAAGAAACTTAAAATTAATAATGTCCAATATATAAATTTCATTCAGCAATACTAAAGTTGTAGGTGGTGAACTTAAAAAGCTGTCAGTGGAAATGGTTAACTCCTTTGCAGATTTATAAGAAGGTGGAGAAAATATTGTCAGACGCACGCAATTGCGTCACTTCACGTAAATTTTTTAAAAAACTTTCGTGATCGAAAAGACAATAAATTGGCACTTGGTTCGTGGGAGGGTCTCGGACTTCCAGTAACCAAATTAAAAAGACAGTGCTTTGTAAACATTCAAATTGATTTAAAATTAGGCCACACATTTTTAATTTAACCTATATAAGGCAATAGCAATTTGTTTACTGTAATCCAATTAAAACAAAGTACTTTGAAAAGTCCAGATTCATTTTCTACTATACATCATCAGACACCATGGCAACCGGAACTTCAAGGCTGAAGCTTATCTTTTTTTAAACATATTGCTTCTGATTTACAGTTTCCCAGTCAAAACAAATCTACACCAGCGTCTTCAACTTAAAATGTGAATCTCAAAGTTTCCTCCACTTCTAGGTACAGAATCTTAAATTGAAATGAAAATACTCAATCAACCGCATTCACACAACTTAGAAATATTGATCCCTGTAATGGGTTATGAGCTCAAAATGTCAGATTATATGTGATATTTCCAGGTCACACAATTTCAATCAGTTCAAAAACCAAAAACATGGCTCAAGTTTCTCACAAATAATACACGTGTATACATATATAAATCAAACAATTAATAAACTTAAAACGGCACGTGCTTGTAAGAAAGGCATCAATGAAAAATGTTACCAACGTCAAAGACAAGACTACAAAGGGTTAAACGGCTTTTAGTTCTGTGCACAGAAAAGTGGGTGGAGCTAAAACAAACATAACTTTTTTTAAAGACAGACTTTTATACAAAAGAAATGCTATAACTTCTTAAACATTCACAGTCAGATAAACTTGCACCCTTTAACAGACACTTTCTCACAAACTGAAATTCCTGCTCTCACTACTGCCACTCCGCCAGTGCCCTTGCTGTTGCCTGTCAGCTAGCCAGCCCAGACTGCTGCCACCCATGCCGAGGTGGTGCAGTCTGAAGCCGGGCCTTCTAAGCCCAGAGCTGCTCGAAGTCGTCCTGCAAGACCATCTACAGTCTCCTCCACTAAAAGTCCGCAGCCTTCCACCAGCAATGCTGCAGCCACTGGGGTAGCATTGCGTAGGAGCACTAGGACAGGCAAAGGCACATGGAAGACAGGCACTAAGGGAATGGACAAGGGTGATTAGTTGAGTGAAATATTGTAATGGTTTAATTCATAAAATTGATTTTGAATATTTGTTTTGTGGTGGCTGTTATCGTAGCATTGTGACCAAGAGGACACTGTGATGGTCAGTAACAGAGGGAAGGGAAGGTTTGGGACTATTGTTGAATGTGGAATTGGGGTTGCGTTCACTGGTACCGCAGTCGGTGAATCGATCATGGACAGCCCAGGCAGAAAGGGGCTGTCAAGTTTGCCTCCTCCCTTTCGCTTCCTCCTCTTCTGCTCCCTCCTCCTCTTCTTCCTCCTCCTCCTCCTGCTCTTCCTCTTCCTGCTCCTCCTCCTCCTCAGATGGTCACCATATGCCTGGTGGCAAGGGCTATGCCCTCATGTTGGTGACGTTGTTGAGCAAGCAGCAGACCACCACGAATCTTGAGACACGCTCTGGTGAGTACTGCAGGGCTCCTCCAGAACGATGCAGGCAGCAGAAGTGTTGTTTAAGGAGCCCAATGGTCTGATCTATCACATTCCATGTGGCAGCATGGCTTTCGTTAAATGCATGCTACCTACGTATGTGCCCATGATACATGAGACATGTCGTCAGTGGATAGCCCTTGTCTCCCAGTAGCCACCCCTTGGTTTGTCGTGGTGGCTCAAATGCTGATGGTACAGCGGACTGGCGCAGAATGAAGGCATCATGACTGCTGCCAGGATACCGAACATTGACCTGCATGATTCGCTGAGTATGGTCGCACACCAGCTGGATGTTGAGGGAGTGGAATCCTTTCTGGTTGCGGTACATCTCCAAATTGAGATTCGGCGTCCGCAAAGCGACGTGTGTGCAGTCAATGGTAACCTGCACCATGGGGGAGCCTGTTACCCTGGCGAAGCCATGTGCTCGCTCCGCCTGCTTCTCTCTGGCCGGAGAGAATGAAATGCATTCAGCTCTCCTTGCATACAGAGCTTCACTCCCTCCCTTATACAGGAGTGGACGGTGAACTGGGAGATGTTACAGATGTCGCCTGCTCCAGCCTGGAAGGAGCCCGACATGAAGAGGTTCAAGGCCACGGTCACCTTTACATCCACTAGCAATGCCGTCCTCGCCCTGGACTGAGGCTGCAGGTCTGCCTGCAGCAGGTGGTAGGTTTCAGTGAGCACCTCCTTAGTGAAACGGAGACGTCGCATGCACTGTTCCTCGCTGAGGTTGAGGTAGGAAAATTGCACCCTGAAGACCCTGGGTGGATATGGCCTCCTGCTGAGAGCCCTTCTCCCCCATCTCCCTCTTCGAGCAGCTTGTCCTGCTCTGTGTCATCTCTGCTCATTCTCCCTGTCATGCTGCAGGCCAAGGAGGATATAAACTACTGCAGCCATGTCTGGGAGCAACTGGTCTGAGCAGACCCCTTGCAAGTCATACCAAGTCCTTGAGCACTTGAGCCACACCACTGCTTGTAGACTTTAGGCAAAGTTAAAGAAGTCTAGAAAGCACCAAACACTTCTCCAAACTCAACAAGTAACCTGTAAGTAGGTGACGATCCCTTTAACTAGTGCTGGTCCCTCCCTGCTGCTGAACGCATGTTCTGCTGTGCAAGGTTAAGAAGAGGCGTTTGTTCCAGCGTTGAGGTCGAAAATGGCAGCGCTGGCATCAAATCAGCGTTGCACGCTAATTGACATCATGATCTGCAAACTCTGCATACTTACAGTGCATGCTCCCAGTGCTGACGCTAATGCCCTCACCAAAATGGCACCCGCACGACCCGCACCAGAAGTGTGCAGTCACTGCTCGGACACCATTTTTGGGCCAACTCAGCACCCATAGCGCCCAAACAACGGGCGCTATGCAACCGAATTTTTATCCATAAAAATCTCAACCCCTATACCAACCTGCCTCCAACCTGCCCGCTTCCGGGTTTAACAGAGGCAGGACAAGGGGTGGGCGGCCAACCCGCTTCCAGGAGGCGGGTTGGCCAATTAAATATGGTAATGAGGCTGGGAGCCTCAGATTGAATCTTCTTTGAAGGTTTAACCCTAGCCGGCCGGGTTTCGGAGGCCTCGGGAAACCCGGCTGCTGAAGGGAGGTGAGGATAGCTTCGGGGAGAAGGTAAGTCCCTTTACAGCACTGCCCGTGAGCCAGGAGCAGCAGGAGCGCTTCCCCCCAGCCCCCCATGCTCCCCCCACATCAGACATTCCCCCCATACAAAGACCCCTCAGGTATGGGGATCCGACCACCCCACTGGATTGGCCCCCCCACAGGGTCGGGTACCGGATCCCAGCCCGGATCAGACCACCCCCAGAGTCGGGGGTAAGACCCCTCCCTGGGATTGGACCCCTCCCACGCTCCCAGTAGCAGCTGCAGACTCCTTACCTAGGACCGCAGCCTGCTCCAGGGCGCTCCCCGCCCGACCGGAAGCCAAGCCTGTCAATCACGCTGACTTCCAGGCGGGGAACCTGCAGAAAAAAACTACGCACGCTGTGGAGTCAAAACGCCACATCCTGCGGAGAAACCCAGACTTCCGGGTATCCCGACCTAGACTCCGCCCCATAGCTGATGCAACCCACCCCCGTCAAGATCGGGGCCATAGTTCCTCGGTGTAATTGAGGTACGCTGTGTGGTTTCTGTAGAACCTGTTGCATGGATATTGGCACCTTTGTTGACAACTCCCCATGGCATTCTTGCACCAGCCTCCCATGCAGCATGGTCCTCTCTGTCCTGTTGCTCCTGTTACTCAGGATCCTCTTCCTCCTCCACCCCCAATCTCAGTCCAATGTGATTGAATTTGATACTGCCTAGAGTATTCATTCATGAAGATTCATGTGAGAATTAATTTTAATCACCTGCTATTTCCCGATTCTTTCATAACATTTCAACTCAATGTATCCCTTGGCTTAAAAGACCTATCTAGCCTTTCATCTATTGTGTTTCTAGCTTATTTTATTTTTATTTTGATCAGAACCTCAAGCCTCTTCCACCATTCAATTAGATCATGTCTGATCTGTATCTTAACTTTATCTACCCGCCTTGGTTCCGTAACCCTTAATATCCTTGCCTGACAAAAATCTACCAATCTCAGTTTTGAAATTTTCAATTGACCCTCGGCCTCAACAGCTTTTTGGAGGAGAGAGTTCCAGGTTGCCACTACCCTTTGTGTGAATAAATTATAATGTTATGCCCCCTTGTTCTGGACTCCCCACCAGAGGAAATAGTTTCTCTCTATCTACCATATCAACTCCTTTAATCATCTTAAACACCTCAATTACATCACCCCTTAATCTTCTATACTCGAGCCTAGTCTGTGCAACCCGTCCTCATAATGCAACCCTTTTAGCCCCGGTATCATGCTGGTGAATCTGTGCTGCACCCACTTCAAGGCCAATATATCCTTCCTGAGGTGCGGTGCCCAGAACTGAACACAGTACACAAAATGGGGTCTAACCAGAACTTTTAAAATCTGTAACATAGAAACATAGAAACATAGAAGATAGGAGCAGGAGTAGGCCATTCGGCCCCTCGAGCCTGCTCCGCCATTCGATGAGATCATGGCTGATCATCTAAACTCAGTAACCTGTACCTGCCTTCTCCCCATATCCCTTGATACCTTTAGCTTTAAGAAATATATCTAACTCATCCTTGAATATATTTAATGACTTCGCCTCAACTACCTTCTGTGGTAGAGAATTCCAAAGGTTCACCACTCTCTGGGTGAAGAAATTCTTCCTCATTTCTGTCCGAAATGGTTTACCGTTATCCGTAGATTATGACCCCTGGTTCTGGACTCTCCGACCATCGGGAACATTCTTCCTGCATCTAGTTTGTCCAGACCTGTCAGAATTTTATATGTTTCGATGAGATCCCCTCTCATTCTTCTATATTCCAGTGAGTATAAGCCCAATCGACCCAATCTCTCCTCAAATGTCATTCCTGCCATCCCAGGTATCAGCCTTGTGAATCTTCGCTGAACTCCTTCCATGGCAAGAACATCCTTCCTCAGATAAGGCGACCAAAACTGCACACAGTACTCAAGGTGTGGTCTCACCAAGGCCCTGTACAACTG
The DNA here is from genome assembly GCA_030390025.1 of Squalus acanthias. Lineage (NCBI taxonomy): Eukaryota > Metazoa > Chordata > Chondrichthyes > Squaliformes > Squalidae > Squalus > Squalus acanthias. The sequence continues at coordinate 113,295,433 of CM059432.1, forward strand.
CAGCAGGACATCCCTGTTCCTATACTCAAACCCTTTCGCTATGAAGGCCAACATACCATTTGCCTTCTTCACCGCCTGCTGCACCTGCATGCTTACTTTCAGCGACTGGTGCACAAGGACACCCAGGTCTCGTTGCACTTCCCCTTCTCCCAATCTATTGCCATTCAGATAATAGTCTGCCTTTCTGTTTTTGACACCAAAGTGGATAACCTCGCACTTATCCACGTTATATTGCATCTGCCACGCTTCTGCCCACTCACCCAACCTGTCCAGATCATCCTGGAGTTTCTCGCTATCCTCCTCGCTGCACACACTCCTACCCAGCTTTGTGTCATCTGCAAACTTGGAGATATTACATTTAATTCCCTTATCTAGATCATTAATGTATATTGTGAATAGCTGAGGTCCAAGGACCGATCCCTGCGGTACCCCACTAGTCACTGCTTGCCACTCGGAAAAAGACCCATTAATTCCTACTCTCTGCTTTCTGTCCGCCAACCAGTTCTCTATCCAAGTCAATACCTTGCCCCCAATCCCATGTGCCTTAACTTTACCCGCTAATCTCTTATGCGGGACCTTATCGAAAGCCTTTTGAAAGTCCAAATACACCACATCTACTGGTTCTCCCTTATCTATTTTCCCAGTTACATCCTCAAAAAATTCCAGTAGATTAGTCAAGCACGATTTACCTTTTGTAAATCCATGTTGACTTTGTCCGATCCTGTCACTGTTTTTCAAATGTTCAGCTATTACATCCTTTATAATGGACTCTAGCATTTTCCCCACTACCGATGTCAGGCTTACCGGTCTGTAATTCCCCGCTTTCTCTCTACCACCCTTTTTGAATAGTGGGGTAACATTAGCTACCCTCCAATCCATGGGTACAGTTCCAGATTCCATCGAATGTTGGAAGATGATCAGCAATGCATCTGCTATTTCTAGGGCCACTTCCTTAAGTACCCTAGGATGTAGATTATCAGGCCCTGGGGATTTATCGGCCTTCAATACCGTCAATTTACCTAACACCCTTTCCCTGCAAATACTGATTTCTTTCAGTTCCTCCCTTTCATCAGACCGTATGTTCTCCAACATCTCTGGGAGGTTATTTGTGTCCTCCTTTGTGAAGACAGAACCAAAATATGCATTTAATTGGGCTGCCATTTCTTTGTTCCCCATTATAACTTCCCCCGCTTCTGACTGCAAGGGACCTACACTTGATTTCACTAATCTTTTTCTCTTCACATATCTATAAAAGCTCTTACAGTCAGTTTTTATGTTCCCAGCAAGCTTACTTTCATATTCTATTTTCCCCTTCTTAATTAATCCCTTTGTCCTCCTTTGTTGAATCCTAAACTGTTCCCAATCCTCAGGGCTACCGCTTTTTCTGGCCAATTTATATGCCCTCTCCTTGGATCTTATGCTATCCCTAATTTCCCTTGTTAGCCACGGTTGAGTCACCCTTTTTGTTTTATTCTTATGCCACACTGGGATGTACAACATAACTCCCACCCCTTTGTATTCCAGCCCCCTTGAGATAAAGGCCAACATTCCATTAGCCTTTTAAATTACTTTTTGTACCTATCCACTAGCTTTTAGTGATTTCTGTACCTGGACCCCTAAATCTCTTTGCTCCTCCACAGTTCCTAGCTTCTCACCGTGTAGAAAATACTCTGATCTATCTTTCTTAGGTCCAAAGTGGATTACCTCATATTTCATCACGTTGAACTCCATCTGCCACAGTTTTACCCACTCACTTAATCTATCAATGTCTCTTTCTGCTCTCAACTACACTATTTACTGTGCCACCTAACTTGGTGTCATCAGTACGCTTGGATATACGGCTCTCTATTCCTTCATCTAAGTCATGAATAAATATAAAAATGTTGAGGCCCCAGTGCAGATCTCTGGGGGACACCACTAGCCACATCCTGTCAATTTGATTACATACCCAATGGGCTAGAAATTGCGGTCATAGAAACATAGAAAAATAGGAGCAGGAGTAGGCCATTCGGCCCTCCGGAGTACGCCTCCGACCCGCGAAACAAATACAAAAGTACCCGCTGGCAGCCAGGCTGCAAAACTTTGCGGTCTCAGGCCTCGAGGCGGAGGTCAACGTAATGGCCCTCAGATCCCAGCGTGGTGCGGAACCATTCCTGGGATCATGTGGGCCTGGTCCTCCAATCAATAAGCAGAATTCCATTTCAATCATTTATGAAGGAATCCCCTAATGAGATGCAATGGAATCCCAAAATGTAATAATTATAGAATTACACAGAATTGGAATTTTATTCATAATTAACTTCATTCCTCCAATCTCAATAAAATTTAATTTTTTGAAAATTTTATAGATCATTAAAACTGTAATCTGGGCCAATATTTGCATAAACTCATTTAATATAGTGTATGTATAATTTAGGATATGAAAATGTTTAATTTAGGCCTTAGATATCCCCTTGCGCTGATGCAAACAGGCATCAACCTTAAGACTTACACGGGCAATTGCTGACCAGTCACTGGGCAAATAGTCCAACTTTGTGCCAGCGATTGCTTTCTTGTGGCCCCCACAGATGGTCTGTCTACACGTACATGGACAGGCCGCACGTTCCGGATTTTGCGCACGTGCAAGCGCAAGCGGGCCATTATCCCTACTCTCTGTCTCCTACCTCTGAACCAATTCCCTACCCATGTCAATAGGTTGCCTCCAATTCAATGCGCTCTCATTTTTGTTAACAGTCTCTTATGTGAAAACATATCAAATGCCTTCTGGAATTCCATATAAACAACATCCATGGACACTCCCTTATCTACTGCTTTAGTGACCTCCTCAAAAAATTCAACTAGGTTTGTTAGACATGACTTACCTTTTAAAAATCCATGCTGGCTCTCTCTGATCAACTCATATTTGACCAAGTGCTCAGACACTCAATGCTGAATAACAAATTCTAGTAACTTCCCCACCACAGATGTTAGACTTATAGGTCTATAATTTCCGAATTTATCTCTCCTAAACTTCTTAAATATTGGAGTGACATTGGCTCTTCTTCTTCTTCTTAGGCAGTCCCTCGGAACCGATTTTGACTTGCTTCCACATTAAAAATGAGTTCTCAGGTGACTGATGAGTCCAATGCGGGACCGACAGTCTCTGTCACAGGTGGGGCAGACGGTGGTTGAAGGGGCGGGAGGGTGGGGTGCTTGGGTTGACGTGCGCTCCTTGCGCTGCCTGCGCTTGGCTTCCGCTTGCTCCCGGTGAAGAGATTTGAGGTGTTTGGCGCCTTCCCGGATGCTTCTCCTCCACTTTGTGCGGTCTTGGGCCAGGGATTCCCAGGTGTCGGTGGGGATGTTACACTTTTTCAAGGAGGCTTTGAGGGTGTCCTTGAAGTGTTTCCTCTGCCCACCTGGGGCACTCTTGCCGGGTCGGAGCTCCAAGTAGAGCGCTTGTTTTGGGAGTCTCGTATCGGGCATGCGGACAATGTGACCTGTCCATCGGAGCTGATCGAGCATGGTCAAAGCTTCGATGCTGGGGATGTTGGCCTGAGCAAGAACACTGACGTTGGTGCGCCTATCCTGCCAATGGATTTGCAGGATCTTGCGGAGGCAGCGTTGGTGGTACCTCTCCAGTGCTTTGAGGTGCCTGCTGTACATGGTCCATGTCTCTGAGGCATACAGCAGGGCAGGTATCACTGCTGCTCTGTAGACCATGAGCTTAGTGCCGGGTTTGAGGTTCTGGTCTTCAAACACTCTCTTCCTCAGGCGACCGAAGGCTGCACTGGCACACTGAAGGCGGTGTTGGACTTCGTCGTCGACGTCTACCCTTGTTGACATTGTTGACATTGTTGACATTGGCTATTGTCCAATCCAAGGCGACAATTTCTAAATCAAGAGAGTTTTGGCAGATCATAATTAGGGTTGATGATTGTAGCGCGTTTCATTTAGTCTACATGGATTTTAGAGTTTGAGTATAGGAACAGGGATGTCTTGCTGCAGTTGTACAGGGCCTTGGTGAGACCACACCTTGAGTACTGTGTGCAGTTTTGGTCGCCTTATCTGAGGAAGGATGTTCTTGCCATGGAAGGAGTTCAGCGAAGATTCACAAGGCTGATACCTAGGATGGCAGGAATAACATATGAGGAGAGATTGGGTCGATTGGGCTTATACTCGCTGGAGTATAGAAGAATGAGAGGGGCTCTCATCGAAACATATAAAATTCTGACAGGTCTGGACAAACTCGATGCAGGAAGAATGTTCCCGATGGTCGGAGAGTCCAGAATCAGGGGTCATAATCTAAGGATAAGGGGTAAGCCATTTAGGACAGAAATGAGGAAGAATTTCTTCACCCAGAGAGTGGTGAACCTGTGGAATTCTCTACCACAGAAGGTAGTTGAGGCCAAGTCATTAAATATATTCAAGAATGAGTTAGATATATTTCTTAAAGCTAAAGGTATCAAGGGATATGGGGAGAAGGCAGGGTACTGAGTTTGGATGATCAGCCATGATCTCATCGAATGGCGGAGCAGGCTCAAGGGGCCGAATGGCCTACTCCTGCTCCTATCTTCTATGTTTCTATGTTTCTATGTTTCTAGCAAGGCTTTTGACAAGGTCCCACATGGAAGACTGGTCAGAAAAGTAAAAGCCCATGGGATCCAAGGGAAAGTGGCAAGTTGGATCCAAAATTGGCTCAGTGGCAGGAAGCAAAGGGTAATAGTCGCCTGGAAAGCTGTTTCCAGTGGGGTTCTGCGGGGCTCAGTACTAGGTCCCTTGCTTGTTGTGGTATATATCAATGATTTAGACTTCAACGTAGGGGGCATGATTAAGAAGTTTGAAGTTGATACAAAAATTGGCCGTGTGGTTGAAAGTGCGGAAGAAAGCTGTAGACTGCAGGAAGCTATCAATGGACTGGTCAGGTGGGCAGAAAAGTGGCAAATGGAATTCAATCCTGTAAGCGGTTTTGATTCTAGCCCAATTGCTAGACGGACGGTTTGAATCGCCCCCGCCTTACGAAAGTTCTATACCCGGGAATTATTATTCAGAGTGTAAATGAAATAAGTCACAGACAGGAATGCTTCGGTGAAAAATTGTACTTATATTTATTTGGTCTGACATACACTGGCTAAAACATGCACTACTAAATGAAATCACTGTCTCTGTGGAGAATAAGATCCAGGTTACAAACAACATACATACAGTACCCAACTGGGGACTATAACATGCAGTAATTCCCTTGTTGCTATGGTGGACTCTAATTCCACCCCTACCAACGAATTACTCAGTCGCATAAGCCCCTTCGCCTGGCTGAACCAAACGAAGCTTCCACCCAAAAGGACTTTACTTCTGAGAAAATATCCGGCTTGGGACACTCGAGACCATGCTTACCACCACACACAGTCGGTCTCGATCGCGCCGCTCAGCGGCTTCTTCCTCTGGTACTTCTTGTTAGGTCGATCTTGGTGGAGCGAGAGAGAGAGAGAATGGTGGGAAAGGATCTATCTTTATAGGAGTCTTGCTACCCCTATCTTTCCCGCCAATCTTTAAAATCCTTTTGTTTATAAGCACTCCGGTGCTTTAGTCAGTGATGGGCCATCATCAGACCCATGAGTATTCCGTGATTGGACTAATGGCCCTAAGTCTGGGACATATTTCGGTCTTTGTGTTGGGAAAAACTGGCTCCTCTGCAGCTGGCTAGGCTCGTGGGTTCATTATTCTGCTTCTCTTCTGAGATGGAGGTGAGAAGTGCTTTTGCATATTAGAGTGACTTTCTAATAGGTTCAAGTTCAACGGGTGCCTCAGGGTCCTCAGCCCCTTCGTCAATGGCCCACCCTTCCTTTTTTCAGGACTGTCAGGCGAACCCATACATTCTGGATGACTGACAGTTCTTTTGTCACAGCCAACTGCCATGCGTTCTCTGGAGTTTTAACAAACCAGTTTTTCACGTATCTGCACAGGGCGATCCCATCACAGGAAAAATACCCTCAGAAAAATCCCATAAAGTCCACAAAATATTCTCGACTGAGTCCATTCTTCAAACAGAGACTTTGTGATCTCTTCAATCCGGAGAAGTGTGAGGTAATGCATTTGGGGAGGGCTAACAAGGCAAGGGAATACACATTAAATGGTAGGATACCGAGAAGTGTAGAGGAACAGAGGGACCTTGGAGTGCATGTCCACAGATCCCTGAAGGTAGCAGGACAGGTAGATAAGGTGGTTAAGAAGGCATATGGGATACTTTCCATTATTAGCCGAGGCATAGAATATAAGAGTAGGGAGGTTATGCTTGAACTGCATAAAATACTAGTTGGGCTACAGCTAGAGTACTATGTACAGTTCTGGTCACCACATTACAGGAAAGATGTGATTGCACTAGAGAGGGTGCAGAGGAGATTTACGAGGACGTTGCCAGGACTGGAGAATTTTAGCTGTGAGGAAAGATTGGCTAGGCTGGGGTTGTTTTCTTTGGAACAGAGGAGGTTGAGAGGAGACTTGATTGAGGTGTATAAAATTATGAGGGGCCTAGATAGAGTGGATAGGAAGGACCTATTTCCCTTAGCATAGGTTAGTAGCCAGGGGGCATAGATTTAAAGTAAAAACAGAAAATGTTGGAAATACTCAGCAGGCCAGGCAGCATCTGTGGAGAGAGAAACAGAGTTAACATTTCAGGTCGATGACCTTTCATCAGAAAGTTCTGACGAAGGGTCATCAACCTGAAACGTTAACTCTGTTTCTCTCTCCACAGATGCTGCCTGACCTGCTGAGTATTTCCAGCATTTTCTGTTTTTATTTCAGATTTCCAGCATCCGCAGTATTTTGTTTTTGTATTAGATTTAAAGTAATTGGTAGAAAGATTAGAGGGAGTTGAGGAGAACTTTTTTCACCCAGTGGATGGTGGGGGTCTGGAACTCACTGCCTGAAAGGGTGGTAGAGACAGAAACCCTCATCACATTTAAAAAGTACTTGGATATGCACTTGAAGTGCCATAACCTACAGGTCTACGGACCAAGAGCTGGAAAGTGGGACTAGGCTGGATAGCTCTTTTTTGGCCGGCACAGACGCGATGGGCCGATTGGCCTCCTTCTGTGCCATAAATTTCTATGATTGTCTCATTCTATGATTAGAGCATCTACAATTTCCTCACCTACTTCTTTTAATACCCTGGCTAGTGAGGTCCTAGAAATTTGCTTTTCATTCATCTCATTATTTTCTCCATTACCATTTTTCTACTAATATCAAATCTAGTAAGTTCCTAAGTTCCTCTCTTGATTTATTTTTACTTTTCCTTGTATCTCTGATACTTTATCCTCAGCCTCTACTGTCAAGACTGATATAAAGTAACTATTTCGCAAGTCTGACAATTCCTGATTTTCAATTACATTATCACCTGCGCCTGTCTTTAAGGGGCCCACGTTACTCATAGCCACCCACTTTCTTTTAATATACTTGTAAAAATCTTTAGTCTTGTTCTTGATACCTCTTGGAAGTATTCCCTTTTTACAGATCTTTCTACTTTCTTCGTATCCCTTTACTATTCTTTATATCTCTCCCAGTCCGCGGGATCTCTACTGTTCTTTGCATTCGTATAAGACATTTTAAAAATGTATTCATGGGATGTGGGCGTCGCTGGCAAGGCCAGCATTTATTGCCCATCTCTACTTGCCCTTGAGAAGGTGGTGGTGAGCTGCCTTCTTGAACCACTGCAGTCCGTGTGGTGAAGGTTCTCCCACAGCGCTGTTAGGTAGCGAGTTCCAGAATTTTGACCCAGCGATGATGAAGGATCGGCGATATACTTCTAAGTCAAGATGGTGTGTGACTTGGAGGGGAACTTGGAGGTGGTGGTGTTCCCATGCGCCTGCTGCCCTTGTCCTTTCACGTGGTAGAGGTTGCGGGTTTGGGAGGTGCTGCCGAAGAAGCCTTGGCGAGTTGCTGCAGTGCATCTTGTCGATGGGACACACTGCAGCCATGGTACGCTGGTGGTGGAGGGAGTGAATGTTTAAGGTGGTGGATGGGGTGCCAATCAAGTGGGCTGCTTTGTCCTGGATGGTGTCGAGCTTCTTGAGTGTTGTTGGAGCTGCACTCATCTAGGCAAGTGGAGAGTATTCCATCACACTCCTTACTTGTGCCTTGTAGATGGTGGAAAGGCTTTGGGGAGTCAGAAGGTGAGACACTCGCCGCAGAATACCCAGCCTCTGACCTGCTCTTGTTGCCACAGTATTTATATGGCTGGTCCAGTTAAATTTCTGGTCAATGGTGACCCCCAGGATGTTGATGGTGGGGGATTCGGCGATGGTAATGCCATTGAATGTCAAGGGGGCGGTGGCTAGACTCTCGCTTGTTGGAGATAGTCATCGCCTGGCACTTGTGTGGAACAAATCATAGAATCATAGAAGGAAGCCATTCAGCCCTTCATGACTGTGCCTGCTGTTTGAAAGAGCTACCCAATTAGTCCTACTCCCCTGTTCATTCCCCATAGCCCTATAAAGCTTTCCTTTTTAAGTATATATCCACTTCCCTTTTGAAAGTTACTATTGAATCTGCTTCCTCCGTCCTTTTAGTCCATGCATTCCAGATCACAACAACTAGCTGAGTCAAAAAATTCGTCCTCCTCTCCCCCGACTGGTTACTGACGCTCCTGCCAGTGGAAGCAGTTTCTCGATTCAATCTTCCCTTAGCCTTCTTTGCTCTGAGTAGAACAATCCCAGCTTCTCTAGTTTTGCCACATATTTGAATTCCCTCATCCCTGGTATCATTCTGGTAAATCTCCTCTGCACCCTCTCCAAGGCCGTGACATCCTTTCTAAACTGTGCTGCCCAGAATTGGATGCAATACTCCAGCTCAGGACTAACCAGTGATTTATAAAGGTTTACCATCACTTCCTTGCTTTCGAACTCTAAGGGGGAGAAATTCGGTTTAGCCTGTTTGGGGCGCTTAAACTTTAAGGGGTAAAAATTCAGTTGGTTGCGCCTCCCGTTAGCGCCTTTAGAGGGCGCTAATGGGGCGCAAAGCCGCTAACGCCCGGGCGCAGCGATGTTTGCGCCGCTCGGGAACTTAACCAGACATTGTGCGGCGGCGCTAAACTTTACCGCTGCGACCACCTGCGCGCGCAGATTGTGACGTCATTCCATGGTGCAACGCCCTTGTGGCGCCCCGGAGCGGAAATTGAGTGGCGCCCCCTGCCTTACCGCCTGACGCTAGCAACGACCAGAAGACTGGAACGCTATCAATCGCTGTGGGCCTGGGGGGGGGCGCTATTTAAAGGGGGCCTCTTCCTGTCTTTTATTGTTGGTGGCATTTTTGAACTACGCATTCTGAGAGAGAGAGAGAGAGAGAGAGACTTCTGGAGAGATTCAACGTTGTGTGAAGGAGTTTTGGGTACTGAGCAGCACTTTGCAGGTTCATTTTGATTTGCCCTTCCTTGTATCGATTTAGCAGAGACTGTGGGTGCTGCACTCTGAGCTCTTTGCCTGGTACTCTCCATTGTTCTTTCCAGCACATTTGATGTGCAAGTCTCTCCAGGCCGAGATTCAAGGCTGCAATGAACAGGATGTGGATGGAAAAAAGATTTACCATCCCCTTTAAGAACTGGCCCGTGCCATTGTGTGTGTGTTCCATTGCTGACTGACATTACATGAGCTTCGCCAGCGCTCTGAGTTAGCGCCTCACTCCTTGGCCTTTGCGCCTTAAGACAGGTGTGCAGCGCCTGCTTTAGCGCTCCACTCACCTCCCGGGGCGGTAAAAGTGAAGTTTCCAGTCAGTGCCGATAATTAGCGCCAGGCGCTAATATTTGCGTCCAGACGATATTTGCGCCCCAAATGGGGCGCGACCTAATTTCTACCCCTAAAAGTTGAAATATTAGCGCCAGGCGCTAATCTTTCTCGCCTCCCACAAAATTCAGTTTTAGCGCTCCAAGAGGGAAGTGGAGCGCTAAATCAAGCGTTAACCACTTCTCTTATGGCGCTAAAGTCTGAGAGCGGGGCGGTAGCGGCAGAGCGCTAAACAATTTCGAGCGCATTGTAAACGGCACTCTTTCATCACAGGCTGCTTCCCTCGCTTAAAGGGAAAGGCCAATGATGCTGCACAAGCTAGTTGTCGTCAGTTCTGTTTTGCACGGCGACCTGGGCGACTACCATTACAGCCCAAACACTCTCACAAAGTGGAGAGCTTGAACATCTTGCACCAATGAAACATTAAAAACTTTGCGCAGGCACCAGACTGGTGCAAATAATAAAGGTTGCGCTAGCTGAAAAGCATTCCCTTTAATGACCGCTCCCAAAGCGGCCAGCCGAGTTCACAACGCCTCCTCTTGCTGACGTTGTCGGCGCGAGGCAAAAAAGCAGGGGGCGAGTGTCAATTTTCCATCTGGGGTGATAACAGGGCACTGCGCACTTTATGATGTCACGATCTGTGAGGCGCTAGAGGCCCAGGCGCTACCGGCACTGAAGTTCGCAGGCGTCGCTGCATTCGCCGCGCCCTATGGGCGCAAAATTTGGATCCTTAGCGAACGTCTTTTTTCGGCACTACAATTGCCATTTTGGTTGCAAAATGGCCTCTGTGGTGCTGTGCGCACTTGTGTGGCGAATTGTGCTGGACACCATAATGGTGAGGACGTTTGCGCACGTGCAGTGAACGCCTGCCGGAGGTATGCTGTGCAGGCAGATCATGAAGTCAATCAGCGAGCAACACTGATTTGACGCCAGCTGTGCCATTTTGGAGCTCAATGCTTCAGCTAACGCCCTCGCTTAACCTCGCACAGCTGAATACGCGTTCAGCAGCAGGAAGGACCTCCCACCAGCGCTAGTTAAAGGGATCAGCACTAATGTTCCCGCTAAGCAGCGCGGCCACATGGCCGCACAGCGGTCTGGAGATCTCTCACAGGCTGCTCACCAGCCTTTACATGGGAGAAACCACGCATTTGTGTAAATTTTAATGGGCTGCGTAGCCAGTTAAAGGGACCGCGCACAAAAAAAATTACAGGGAACATTGATCATCACCTACTTAAAGGTTAGTTGCTGATTGATTGCTACTGGCTGCTGCTACGTTCTACAAGTGTTCTGTGCTTTCTATAGTTGTTTAAAGTCGCTAACGTCTACAGCAGGGTCTCGCAACCCTTTTGGCTCTGAGCTCCCCCTCCCGTGTTATAAAAATTCCAAGGACGCCCTGTAACGCAACACAAGTATCTTTTCTGTATAAAAAATACAACCAGCCCGAAATAAACCTGCTGGATCAGACAGAACACTGGAAACCGGGTACCCTTGCGTCCACGCCAGAGTGTAAAGCACCGATTGCTTTACTGCCTTGCCCTTGTGACAGAACAGGAAGGGTTCATGGGAGCTCCAGTGTAGCTAATGTTTAACATATCCCACACATCCGCGCGACAACAGCACCTGCCAAGTGCCCGACCGCTCCCAGCATGCCTCTGCAGCGCATCACAAAACGAGGCCCGTTCTAATTGGACAACGTTACTGTCTTTCAAAGGGAAGATCGGATCTTTCAGCCCCTCCCCCTTTTCTATTTAGGCTCAGGTTTTTTTTTCCCCAGGCCCGTTTATATTTAAAACCGCTTTAGTGTCATTTTAATTTCAAAATTAGTTTAATTTCACTCCAAGCCCATTCTCGGTGTGTTATTTTGAATACTTTCCATCGCCTGCTTCAACAGGAGGGACACTGTTGGTGATGTCCTGATGGTGCTGCTTCCCTTTTTTCTCCTCGCCTTTATTGTAACATTGGCAGCAATGTTCCCTTTAAGCTTCGCACCCAGCGGTCACGCAGCGCTCTGCAGCTCCTGCGCAGCCGGCTCACCAGCTTTTAAATAGGACAGACCACACATGCGCGATATTTTGAATGGGCCGCACAGACCACAACAAAATTAAAGGGAACATTGATTGGCAGCATCCTCTTCTTTAGTGAAGACAAATGCAAAGTAGTCATTCAGTATCTCAGCCACGTCCTCTGCCTCCACAAGAAGATCGACTTTTCGGTCCTTAATCAGCCCCACCTTTCCTTTGACTGTCCTTTTACTCTTTTTGGCTGCACAATTCAGAGGCCTGAGCAGAGAGAAGCAGGTGGAGCGCGCATGTGGCTTTGCCAGGTTAGCAGGCTTCCACATGGTGCAGGACGCCACCAACTGCACACACATGGCCTTGTGGGCACCGCATAACAATCCTGAGATGTTCTGTAACCGCAAAGGCTACCACTTAATGGGCAGTTGTTGTGCGACCACGCCTAGCACATCATGATGGTGAATGCCTGCTATCCTGGCAGTAGTCATGATGCCTTCATCCTGCGCCAGTTTGGTGTGCCAGCAATCTTCCAGCCACCACATCGAACCCGAGGGTGGCTGCTCAGAGACAAGGACTATCTGCTCTGCACTTGACTCCGCAACCCCACCACTCGTGGCCAGCACTCATATACTGAGAGCCATACTGGAACATCATCAAGCAGACCATGGGGTGCTCAAGCAACGGTTCCACTGCCTTGGCCGCTCGGGAAGAGGCCTCCAGTACTCGCCGGAGCGGGTGTCCCATTTCGTGGTCGTGGTCTGCTGCATCCTCCACAACCTGGCCATTATGAACGCGCAGCCTTTGCCACCACGGGTTCCGCGACCACCTCAGGAGGAGGAGGAGGAAGATAAAGAGGAAGAGGAGGAAGAGGAAGAGAAAGAGGAGTGCGAGGAGCAGGAGGAGGAGGAGGAAGGGAGAAGACAGGCAGCACATTCCCATTCCAGAGGGCTGTCCATGAGCGTCTCATCAGACTCTGGTTCCAGTGAATGAACCCCCAGATCCCCGTTGCTTACCACGTCCCCATCATACCATCCCTCTGTCATGGAACATCACAGCGTCCTTCTGGAAACAAAGCTGAACTGAGATCCACCACAAAACACTCATTCCAAACATAATTTATAAATTTATCAAGTTCAAATCAAAAGAACAAAGTCAACTGATCACCCTTGTGTATTCCCTTAGTGTCTATCTTTTGTGTGCCTTTGCCTGTCCTAGTGCTCCTACGCAGTGCTACCCCAGTGACTGCAGCATGGCTGGTGGAAGGCTCCTGACTTTCAGTGGGGGAGACTACAGATGGGCTTTACAGGATGACCTCAAGCAGCTCTGGGCCTAGAAGACCCGGCTGTAGACTGCACCACCTCGGCATGGGTGGCAGCAGTCTGGGCTGGCTGGATGACAGACAGCAACAAGAGCAATGGTGGAGTGGCAGTGTTGGGAGGGTGAATGCTGTCATCCTGAGAGAGGACAGCAGGTTCCTGCTCCACTGACCCACTGCCACTCCCCCGGGGCAGCGCCTCAGCATTCCTAGCAATCTGTTGGAGGACAGATTGCTGGACTGCTGTGACACCCTGCAAGCCCCTTTCCACACTCATAAACCCAGCCATGATGGCAGCAATCTGAGTTTGGCATCAAGCTGAGCCTGCAGGAGAGCAGTCTGTGCTTCCACTGCAGCACTGAGATGTTGGGTCACTTCCGCTTGTGCTGCAGTGGAAGCTGCGATATCGCCCATCACACCCAGCATCATGTTTGGCTCCACAAGTCCTCTAATGGAGTTGCCCATCACTTCCATCCTGGAAATCATGGGCTCCAAGCTCTGCGCAATACCCCATGCAATGTTGGAGCTGGACTGCTCCATGCTCCTTGACACTGACAAGATTCCGTGTGCATGCCCATCACCCTTCTTCTGAAGGGCACCCCATCGAGGTCATCATCTGAGTCCTGTGCAGCAGAACTCGTGTGTGAAATCACCCTCTGGGGAGCAGGCCCCCGAGCTACCCTTTCCCCCTGGCCTGGCTGCAGCTCACTCATGCCCGGTGCATCACCCTGTGCAGATCCCGCCTCTATACTATCCTCTACATTCCGTGCAGTGCCATTTTCTGAGCTGGTGTCTGTGAGTGTCAGATGCAGTGCCGATGTGTCTTCTTCTTCTCCTCCATCACTCTCCTCCTCCAGAACATCAGGGACAGGCTGGGCTGCTGGCAGTTCTTGGGTATCTGAAAGGAAAAATGCACAAATATCGGGTTGTGGTGATTGGAGGAGGAGGGAAGCAAGATATCCATGCATACACCATCAGCAAATTGTAAATGAGAAGAGATTGTGGGATGAGGGGGAAGTGTGATGTGAGAAGAAGGATTAGGAATGAGCATACTGTCATCATCAACAATGCTTTCAACTTCCACACTCGCCATGGACTCTGTCACAGACCCTCCATTTATTGTGAGCACTGCTTCCTCCAGGTCCATCAGGTTCTCAATTCTGGCTTGCCCTCCACCCATCTGCTGGTGCTCTTGGTGGTTATATGCCACCTTGGCCTGCAAGATTAAGGGACGTGTGTCAGTGAGTGTGGTGCAATGTGTTTGGATGAAGTGTGTCAGTGAGTGTGGTGCAGTGTGTTTGGGTGAAGTGTGTCAGTGAGTGTGGTGCAATGTGTTTGGATGAAGTGTGTCAGTGAGTGTGGTGCAGTGTGTTTGGGTGATGTGTGTCAGTGAGTGTGGTGCAATGTGTCTGGGTGAAGTGTGTCAGTGAGTGTGGTGCAGTGTGTTTGGGTGATGTGTGTCAGTGAGTGTGGTGCAATGTGTCTGGGTGAAGTGTGTCAGTGAGTGTGGTGCAATGTGTTTGGGTGAAGTGTGTCAGTGAGTGTGGTGCAATGTGTCTGGGTGAAGTGTGTCAGTGAGTGTGGTGCAATGTGTTTGGGTGAAGTGTGTCAGTGAGTGTGGTGCAATGTGTTTGGGTGAAGTGTGTCAGTGAGTGTGGTGCAATGTGTTTGGGTGATGTGTGTCAGTGAGTGTGGTGCAATGTGTTTGGGTGAAGTGTGTCAGTGAGTGTGGTACAATGTGTTTGGGTGAAGTGTGTCAGTGAGTGTGGTGCAGTGTGTTTGGGTGATGTGTGTCAGTGAGTGTGATGCAATATGTTTGGGTGAAGTGTGTCAGTGAGTGTGGTGCAGTGTGTTTGGGTGAAGTGTGTCAGTGAGTGTGGTGCAATGTGTTTGGGTGATGTGTGTCAGTGAGTGTGGTGCAGTGTGTTTGGATGATGTGCCTGCCATGGTTGAATAGCTGACAGTGAGTGCAAGGTGTGAGATGTGGGTGTGAGTCTTGCAGCAGTGGTAAATGTGTGAGAGTGAAGTGAATCTCTGATTGTGAGGTATGAGTGGTGATTGCTAGAGATTGTTGGTAGATGAGTGCTGGGGGTGTGGTGCATTGAGCAGTGTGTGAGGCTAGTGGGGCAGATGTTGGGAGACGGCATTTGTAGATGCATTCACTGACCTTGACCACTTGTGTGATGTCATTAAACTTCTTGTGGCACGGGATCTAGGTCCTGAGGACAACACTCGTGACACTGACAGCTAGCTAGGTCAAACATTATTGGCCATTAGACTGCACCTGATATTGGCCCCCCGTTGAGCGCTAAGCCAATCAGCAGTGCATTTAGCGCTGAGATCAGCGCTCCAATCATGTTAATGAGCAGGCAGCATGAATTTTGCGTGTTGCCTGCACCACTTTGAACGGGCCCCAGCAAATAGCGTTGGACAATGCCCCCACCTGTTTTCGAGCCTTATCCAATTTCTACGCCTATGTGTTTATAAAATACTTTAGTGTTCCCTTTTATGTTACTCACTAATGTTTACTCATACATTTTCTTTACCATTCTTGTTTCCTTTCTCAGTTCTCTGCACGCTCTGTATTCAGCTTGATTCTTTATTATGAACCTGACATTTATCATAAGCCTCCTTTTTCTGTTTCATTTTAACTTCAATTTCTTTGGACATCCAGGAGCTCTAGCATTGGATGCCCTTCCTTTCCCCCTCATTGGAATGTGTCTAGTTTGGACCTGAACTATCTCCTCTTTGAAGGCTCATATACTCATTGCTCATGTACTGTTTTACCTGCTACTCTTTGTTTCCAATTTACCTGAGCCAAATCAATTTTCATTAAAATTAGTCCTCCTCCAGTTGAGTATTTTCACGTTTGATTGTTCCTTGTCATTTTCCATAACTACTCTGAATCTAATGATTTTATGATCACTGTTTCCCAAATGCTCCCCCACTGAAACATGCTCCACTTCCCCCATTTCATTCCCCAGAACTAGATCCAGCACTGCTTCCTTTCTCGTTGGGTTGATATCACACTGACCAAGAAAGTTCTCCTGTGCACATTTCAGGAATTCCTCTCCCTCCTTGCCCTTTAGGATAATTGAAGTCCCCGTTATCATGACTCTATTGTTTTTACATCTTACTGAAATTTGCCGCTATGCTCCTCTATCTCCTCACTAGTTGGTGGCCTATAGTATACACCCAGCAACATAATATCTCATCTTCTGCTCCTTAACTCTAACCAAATAGATTCTGTCTTTCAATCCTCAAGCACATCATCCCTTTGCAGGGCTGTTGATTATGGTCTGTTCTCTTGTTGGTTCAAGAACGTATTGTTCCTGAAGCTGCAGGCACAAGTTGCCCCACCATCCCCCACTCCTTTTTTTTACCTTCCCTATCTTTCCTGAATACATTGTAGCCAGGAATATTAAGTTCCCTTTCCTCACCGTGTTTGAGCTAGGTCTCTGTTAGTGCCACTATATTATAATCCCATGTGGCAACTTGTGCCTTCAGCTCACCAACCTTATTGACCATGCTCTGTGCATTTACGCACATGCACTCCAAACCTGCCTTAGTCTGCCTTTTATTTCCCCCCCCCCTGTCTAATCCCTCCTATTTCTGAACTATTCTTTATTTTAATAGCTGTTTGTCTCTCCTAGTCCTCTATGCACCTTGTTTCTCCTCTCTGATGCTTCATTCTGGTTCCCCTCCACCTGGCAAATTAGTTTAAACCCTCCCTCACAGCATTAGTTAAACTCCCTGCGAGGACATTGGTGCCAGCCTTGTTCAGGTGCAACCCGTCCACCTTGTACCAGTCCCTCCTGCCCCAGAACCGGCCCCAATGCCCCAGGAATATGAAGCCCTCCCCCCTGCACCATTTCTCCAGCCACGCATTGACCTGCTCTATCTTGCTATTCCCATACTCACTGGTGCATGGCACTGGGAGTAAGCCAGAAATGACCAACTTTGAGGTCCTGCTCTTTAATTTCCTCCCTAGCTCATGAAAATCTGTCTGTTGGACCTCAACCCTTTCTTTCCTATGTCATTGTTTCCAAATGGACCATCACATCCTCCAGCAGAATATTCTGCACCTATTCCGTGACATCTTTTAGTTTTACACTGTCTTTCACTTCTCTTGTTGACCAACATTGTTCCTGCCCTTTATGGGTATGTACAGGTCTTGTATTCTACCACAAAATTCTTTGAACACCTCCTACTGTTCATCTGTATTATTATCCATTAACAGATCTGCTCAACCTACTATAGTCAATTTCTGGCTCATCCTTCCAAAGTCCACCTTGCCTAAATTTAAAACCTTAGTTTGTGACTCCCTCTCAAATCTAATATGGAATTCAATCATATTGGGCCAGAAATTCGGCTCTCCGGCTTCCCGCGGGTGCAAGGATCGCACGCGTCCTTACCTACTGTGCCTGCCGTTGTGCTTCGGGCCCGCGTCGACTTCGGCTCCTGGGCCTCCTGCAGCTGCCGGCGTGCAGTGCTTGCGTATCCCAGGGGCGCAGTTAGTTCGAAGCGTCCCCTGGGATCACGTGGACCATGGAGAGCCAATTGGAGCAGGGAATCTCCATTTATAGATTTTGACAGGAAGACCTGTCAAATCTATGAATAGAGATCGGCCCCAAAACCTCACTTAAACTTCAAAAAAAAAATTTTTTTAAATCACATTTTTAAAATAACTATAAAACACATAAATTAACTACTTTAAACAAAAATTTTAATTTTTGAAAAAATTAATTACACTTTTTAACGGTGTTAAAAATAAACTTACCTTTCTTTAAAATATGTAAAAAAGATAAACCTGTTGAAAAAATGTTTAAATTCTACTTAATTCACCACTTACCTTGTTGAAAAAAGGCCTTGCGCCTCATTTTTTCCTGCGTAGCTTCTCCGTACTTACCCTCACGGAGAAACCTGAAAAAAAAAACGAAGTTCGCTGCGTGCGCGCTGCCTCTCCGGCGCACGCGGTTGACCCTCGAACCCCTTCTTTCACGAGACCGGAAGTTCCGGTTTCCCATGCATGCACAGTGCATGCGCGAAACCGGCACTTTCGGTGGCCCTACGGGTGAGTACACAGTGCGTACTCACCCGTGGAGACCCGAATTTCTGCCCCATTATGGTCACTATTAGCTTACCATTAGATTGTTGACTAATTCAGGCTCATTACTCATTACTGAATCTAAGATGGCCTGTTCTCTTGTTGGTTCAAGAACATATTGTTCCAGAAAACTGTCTCGAATACACTCAAAAAATTCGCTGCCTTTGGAACTCGAGATGTTTGCTTCTCCCAGTCTAATTGAAAATTGAAGTCTCCCGTTATATCCACTTTGCTTTTGCAACAAGCTTCTTTGATCTCCATATTTATGCATCCACGACTTTATCACTGCTATCAGGAAGTCTGTCGACTCTCCCACCAAAGTCTTGCATTTTTTCTATTCCTCAATTTTACCCAAAGTGTTTCTACTCCCTGCTCACCCTGATTGATATTCCCTCTTTCTAATGCTCTAATAATGTTGTTTATCAGTATTGCTACTTCTCCTCCTTTTCCAATTTCCCTGTCCTTTCTAAAGACCTTATAACCTAGAATATTAATCTCCCAGTCCTGCCCAGCTTGTAGCCATGTCTCAGTGATGGCCACTACGTCATACCTATCAAGGTGAATTTGTGCTTCTAATTCACTTGTTTTACTCCTTACGTGACGTGCATGTGTGTATAGAACTCTGATCTGGGCAACAGACCCTACCCTGCCCCTTTGCCCTGATGCTGCTTTTCTCACACTTTTTAACTTATCAGACTTCTTGTTTCTCATCACTTGTGTTGTATTTTTATCTGTTATTTTATTATTATGCTTTTCTGAACCTGAAGTATTTACATTACCTTTAATACTATTAGTGATCTGGACATCGCTCTCATCCCTTTTCCTTATCTGTAGGCTATTGTCACTTTGGTTTTTATCTCTGCCTGAGCCCTCCGCCCCCCACCCCCTATTTATTGGTTTAATATCCTTTCTATAGCCCTATTTATCCTTTCAGCTAGGACCCTGGTCCCAGCCCGGTTCAGGTGCAGCCCATCCCAATGGTACAGCTGAAGAGATAATTACTAGTCCTAGCCCCTTTAGGGCTACCCCGGATCAGGCGTATTCCCCAGACGTTCACTTTCAACTAAAGTTTGAGGTAGCCGAATCCTAAAGACGCTTAATTGGGTCTAAAGGTCCAGACTATCTCTCCCTAAAGGAAAGGAACAACCTGAAGATGTTACTGTCCTCCAGATAGCACTTTTAATAAGTTTAGCTAGACTGTAATGTTCCGGATATTATGAGGGTCCGGATAACTCCCTCAGAATTCTGCAACTCCTCACCAAAGAGCATACAGAGATTGAGTTTGCGAGTTTGATACAGAAGTATTATGTGAGACAATTCTAAAAATATATAGATTTATTAAAGAACTGACATGTAATTTACAGTTGGTGTTTCAATTGCAACATTAACAGTTCCAAAAACAGAAAGCTTACAATTCTATTATCAGAGATCCTTATTTTCAAATCTTAACTTCGTTACATTTTTACAGTTCTAAGTCTTATTCCAGGATATCCACCAAAATCAAATACAGTACAATGCCTTGATCCCTGAGGTACAAAGAGTTGTAGACGTACAGAGCTTGACTCTGAAGCCGAGAATCGCTTTGCCCCTTTACAGCGAGACTATCATCCCATTTGAAAGTTCAATATTTATATCCTTTCTCAGTGGTATTTTCCTTTGAAGTTTTCTGCTGATGTAAGCTAATTATCTCTAGTCATTTTTCTGCTGACCCCTGCTATTCTTACAGTCAGTTCAGCTGGTAGCATTAAGAATCGTGTCTCTACCTTTAGGTGTTCGAAGCTTATCATAAAAACGGTGTGACAGCAGATGCATCTATTTGATGTCATTCTTACCAAGGTCTTTGGTTTGTGTCTTTTTACGATGTATAAATTAAAAACACCTCAACCGGGTGCACCATTGTCTTCTTAGTTACCTCAGCTGGTTGCAACACAGAATCGTGTCTCCTGTGTTTCATTTGATGTAATTTTTATGAAGGCATATGTTTCTTAATTTTCTGTGTTTCTTTCCGAAGTGTAATTTAGGACACCTTAATAAGGTGTACCATTGTGTTATTTCCAAAGCTTCAGACTTCAGGAGCTTCCAACCTCCTGTTTCAATAAGGTTATTGATTCAGTGTCAACAACTTATCTTATCTCAATAGCCTGAATGCTGTTTACAGCTTCTCCATTGTTAGGTTTTTAGATTTTCAAGCCCAGTTTGTCATGTTACAAAGGCCAGAATTCTTTCATAGAATGGTGTATTTTTCTGAATATGGCTTATTCCTTCACACAGCTTCTTTCTGTCCCAATACTGGTGCCAGTGTCCAATGAAATGGAACCCCTCTTTCCCACACCACTCCTTCAGCCATGTGTTTACATTCTTAACCTGTTTGTCCCTGTGCCAATTTGCACATGACTCGGGTAATAATCCCAAGATTATAACCCTCGATGTCCTGTCTTTTAATTTAGTTTCTGACTCCTGATATTCCCTCAGCAGGACCTCCTTCATGTTTTTTCTAGGTTCCTTTCCAGCCACCTCAAGATATCCCTTACCCTGGCACCAGGTAGGCAACAAACACTTCGGGACTCTCATTCATGACTGCAGAGGATGCTATCTATCCCTCTAATTATTGAATCCCCTATAACTACCATGTTTCTATTCTGCGCCTCCATCTTTTGACTGTCTTTTGCTCCACGGTGCCTTGGTCAGCATTGTGGCCATCCTTCCTTATCCTTTCTCCTTATTCTCACAAGTAGCAAGTACCCCGTACCTGTTGGATAGAACCAATGTCTGCGGGACCTCCTACTCTACCTCCCCTAGATTCCTTCTACCCTGCTGACTGACAGTCACAGTCTCCCTTTCCTGCACCTGTACGTTTCACTGAGGTGTGACGGTACTCTGGAGAAAACTGTCCAGATATTCCTCCCTCTCTAGATGTGTCGGAGTGTCTCTAACTCGCATTCCAGCTCAATGACCTGTTGCAGTTATCCTTAAATGTCCTGATATGTATCCCAGTCCTCACTTTTTAAAGAAGCACTGCCTTTGTGAAAATATTTGGCAAATTGTTTTGTTATTTTTTCCACCAACTTTGTCGCCTCCCTTCCTTCTCTCCTGACATTACAACAGTGACTACACTACATAAAGTACTTCATTGGCTGTAAAGCATTTTGAGACGTCCGGTGGTCATGAAAGGCGCTATATAAATGCAAGTTTTTCTTTCTTTTTCTTTGACTCACTGCTGGGGAATGGTTCAGCAGGTGATAGTCGCCCACCAATGTCTCTCTCAAGTGGCCATAGTCATCCTTGAGCTAAGACAGTGAGTTATTCAATTATGGGGGTAGTATCACAGCCAAGTCCAATCTTATTCTCACCGGACATGTACGCGTGCGCAGTTCCAACAGGGGTCACTGGATGTAGATCATGTGTTTTTTTTCACCCTAGCCTATGAGTATTGAAGCCAATCATAATGCTCCTACCACGTTGTAACCTGAGATCAGCTACCTTAGTGCAGACTGAGCAAGGAGGAAGTTGCACTTGGGATTTTCCTGGGCCTGTTTGGCTCACTTCCATAATCCAGCTGAGCCATTGGAAAACCAGGCAATTTTGTTTCTGAAGAGGGTAGGAGAGAATCCAGAGGAGTTGTATACCAATAGCATCACGTTGATACATGCATGAGTGACATGACAATGCATTTCAACCTGATTTATGTCATCATCTTGTACTTGTAGGTAATTGCAAAAAGTTTGCCAAGGATGTTTTTATGAAGAAACTATCCGTTTAAAATAATTCTTCTTCAGCTTTAGGTTATTTTTGACTTCCTCATTCAGTCACTGTGGTTTTGATAATCCTCCAAGAGATATAAGGGGAAATGGGATGAGCTGGTCACGCAGGTCATAAAATCTTGCGAGTTGGCCATCTACTTTGTGAACGGATCCCACAGCCCAATTTTTGTGGCTGACCAGCGCTGCGACTGTTGGAGGCTTTTACTCTTAGCTAACAAAAGGCTCCAAAAGTT
Source organism: Squalus acanthias (assembly GCA_030390025.1). Classification (NCBI taxonomy): domain Eukaryota; kingdom Metazoa; phylum Chordata; class Chondrichthyes; order Squaliformes; family Squalidae; genus Squalus; species Squalus acanthias. The sequence continues at coordinate 113,317,613 of CM059432.1, forward strand.
TGTTTGTGAAAGGAAGCATTCTAGTCCCAAAAACTTAGTCCTGATGGAAGGTCCTCTGAGGCTGTTGAATTTTTCTTTCTTAAGGCTGCGTCGTGTTGGTTTGGGATTGTTTCTCAGATAATTATGTTTTTACATTTTGAATTCCTTTCCTTTGCATTTTTTTACATCTTGTACTTTTTGGCATTTGTTTACTCTTTTGTTTTTGACTTTTTTTTTACAATTTTAGTTTTCTGATTTTGTTTTTTTTTCACATTGTACATAGAATTTATAGCACAGAAACAGGCCATTCGGCCCAACGGGTCTATGCCGGTGTTTATCCTCCACACGAGCCTCCTTCCACCCCGCTTTATCAAACCCTATCAGCATAACCTCTTATTCCCTTCTCCCTCATGTACTTGTCCAGCTTCCCCTTAAATGCATTTTTGCTACTCACCTCAACCACTCCCTGTGGAAGCGAGTTCCACATTCTAACCACTCTCTGGGTAAAGAAGTTTCTCCTGAATTGCTTATTAGATTTATTAGTGACTATCTTATATTTATGGCCCCTAGTTCTGACCTCGCCCACAAGTGGAAACATCTTCTCAACGTTTAACTTATCAAATCCATTCATAAACTTAAAGACCTCTAACAGGTCACCCCTCAGCCTTCTCTTTTCTAGAGAAACATGCCACAGCATAAGTATAACTTCTCAGTTCTGGTATGATCCCTGTGAATCTTTTTTGCACTTTCTCTCGTGCCTCTATATCCTTTCTATACTATAGAGACCAGTACTGTGCACAAGTATGGTCTAACCAAGGTTCTATACAAGTTTAACATCACTTCTCTGCTTTTCATATCTATCCTTCTGGAAATGAACTCTAGTGCTTTATTTGCATCTTTTATGGCTGTAGTGACCTGTGTTGCTACACTTAATGATTTGTGTGTCTGTACCCTGAGATCCCTTTGCTCCTGTCCCCCATTTAGACTTTTAGGGGGTGAAATTGGATAAATCCTAAAAATGGACGCGGGGAGTGTGAAGCACAAGGTGCCCGTGCTCGTTTAAGTGGTCCAGGCAGCACGCAAAATTGTTGCTGCCTGCTCATTATAATGATTGGAGCTATGATCTCAGCGTTAAATGTGCTGCTGATTGCCTTAGCGCTCAATGGGGGGGGGGCAATATTGGGTGCAGTCTAATGGCCAATAAAATTTGGCCTAGGCTCTCGGCACTCCTTTGTTGCAGCAGCACCTCATTGTCAGTGTGGATAAAGTCATGGCCCAACAGGGAAGAAAGAGGGCGATGAGATTTTCTGATGAGGCACTGGGGGCCTTGGTCCTGGGGGTTCACAGATGATGTGAGGTCCTCTACCCACAGGGGGCAAGAGGGCTTCCAGGCAGCACGCCAGAAGGCTATGGGAGGAAATAGCGCAAGCTGTCAGTGTCAGAAGTGTTGTCCCAAGGCCTTGATCCAGTGCTGCAAGAAGCTGATGAACTCACATGAGTGTTCAATGTTAGTGAATGCATCTTCAAATGCTATAGCCCACCAACTGCACCACTAGCCTCACACACTGCTCAATGCACCTCACCCCCAGCACTCACCTACCAACAATCTCTATCAATCATGACTCATACCTCACAATCATAGCTTCACCTCACCTTCACACACTTAGCACTGCTGCAAGACTCACACCCACATCTCACACCTTGCACACACTGCCAGCTATTCAACCATGGCAGGCACATCACCCAAACACATTGCACCACACTCACTGACACACATCACCCAGACACATTGCACCACACTCACTGACACACTTCTCTTTCTCTTGCAGGCAAAGGTGGTTCATAACCGCCGACGGGTGAAGTGGAAACCTGACTTCACAACCTCACGGAGCTGGAGGACACAGTGCTGGAGATAATTGGAGGGGCCATCACTGAGGCCGTGGCAAGCAGCGAAGTAAAATCATTGCTGATCTTACATCTCACATCCCACTTCCCCCTCATCCCACAATCTCTTCTCACTTACAAGCTGCTGATGGTGTCAGCATGCACATCTTGCTTTCTCCCCCTCCCCTCACCACAACCTGACCCTTGTGCCTTTCTCCTTTCAGATACTCAAGAAGTCCCGACAGCACAGCCTGTCCCTGAAGTCATGAAGGAGGAGAGTGAAGGAGAAGAAGAGGCACTGTCTCCCAATCTGACACTCCCAGACACCAGCTCAGAGGTGGGATCTGCACGTGGTGAGTCACTGGGCATGAGTGGGCTGCAGCTAGGCCAGAGGGAAAGGGTAGCTAGGGTGCTAGCTACCCAGAGGGCGAATCCTCTCTCAGGATGACAGCATTCCTACTCACCACTGCCACTCTGCCAGTGCCCTTGCTGCTGCCTGTCATCCAGCCAGCCCTGACTGCTGCCACCCATGGCGAGGTGGTGCCATCTACAGAGGGTCCTTCTAGGCCCAGAGCTGCTTGAGGTCATCCTGCAAGGCCATCTGCAGTCTCCCCCACTGAAAGTCAGCAGCCTTCCACCAGCCATGCTGCAACCACTGGGGTAGCACTGCGTAGGAGCGCTAGAGTAGGCAAAAGAACACGCAAGACAGACACTAAGGGAATGCACAAGGGTGATTAGTTGACACTGTTGTGTAGTATTGTAATTGATAAATTTATAAATTATGTTTGGAATGTTTGTTTTGTGGTGTGTCTCATTTCAGCATTGTGCCCCGGAGGATGCTGTGATATTCCGTGACAGAGGGATGGTGAGGTGGGAAAGAGGTGAGCAATGGGGATCTGGGGTTTCATGCATTGGAACCATAGTCTGATGAGGTGCTCACAGACAGTCCATCTGGAACGGGGATCTGCTGCCTCCTCCCTTCCTCCTCCTCCTCCACCTCTTCCTCCTGAGGTGGTCCTGGAACCCATGGTGGCAAGGGCTGCGCCCTCATGATAGCCAAGTTGTGGAGGATACAGCGGACCACCACAAACTGGAACACCCGCTCTGGCATGAACTGGAGGGCTCCTCATGAGCGTTCAAGGCAGCGGAACCGTTGCTTGAGCACCTCGATGCTCTGCTTGATGACGTTCCTCGTGGCAGCGTGGCTGTCATTATATGAGTGATGGTCACGAGTGGAGGGGAGTCATCAGCCAGATGTAGAGCGGATAGCCTTTGTCTCCGAGCAGCCACCCTCGGGTTTGATGTGGTGGCTGGAAGATTCCTGGCACACTGGACTGGTGTTGGATGAAGGCATCATGACTGCTGCCTTTGCGGTTGCGGCATATCTCAGGATTGATATGCAATGCCCGCAAAGTCATGTGTGTGCAATCGATGGCACCGTACACCATGGGGAAGCCCAATATCCTGGCAAAGCCACATGCGTGCTCCTCCTGCTTCTCTCTGTTCAGAGAGAAGACAATGAAGTCCCTTCTCCTGGATAGAGAGCCTCTGTGACCTTCCGGATGCAGTGAGGGACGGTGAACTGGGGGATGTTCGCTATGTCTCCTGCTCCAGACTGGAAGGATCTAGTGGTGAGAAAATTGAGGGCCACAGTGACCTTGAGGGCCACTTGGAGAGCCGTCGTTGCTCTGCTCTGAGGCTGCAGGTCTGGTTCCAGGTGGTGGCAGAGTTCTGTGATCACCTGCTTGGGGAAGCGAAGCCACCGAATACACTGCTCCTGGCTTGAATGCAGGTAGGAAAAGTGCTCCCTGAAGACCCTAGGTGGGTAAGGCCTCCTGCTGAGAGCTCTCCTGCCCCTCTTCCTCCTCCCTTTGTGAGCAGCTTGTCCTCTTCTTCGTTGCTTCTGTTCCATCTCCCTGTCATGATCCAGCTCGAGGGGGACTGCAAGTAGAGCCCCCATGACTGGGAGCAAGTGGTGTGCGCAGAACCTTTGAAATCAGAAGCAAGGCATTCTCCACTTCCAGCAACACTCTCTGTCACCTCAGCAACTTTAAATACCTGTAGGAAGCTCCAAACAGTTGCTCAAACTTACACAGAGCCAGTCGAAATCAAAAAGCAAGTTGGCTGCAAGTTGTTGCTGATCCATTTAAATAGCGCTGATGGAGGATGATTCCTGCTGCTGACTGCATGTACAGCTGTTCATCATTTGGAGATGTAGGGGGTGGTGGTTTGTGTCAGCTTTACCTCTGACTTCTGAGCGGTTCAAATCGCTCCCACTCCTTTGGTTCTAGACCTTGGACTTATTTGGGGGTTGTGATACAAAAGGTGCAGCAGACAACTGAGTTTGATGAAAGAACTTCAATCTTTATTAAAAGGTAAGACACAAATAATAACACTCTTATCACTCTAAAGGTGGGGAACACTTCAGTACAAACGAGGGAAATGACAGTAGAACAATACTTCACCCCTCCCAACCCCACTTTACTAGCTAAGTTAGGTTTTGAAGGACCAGGGATAATGCTCACCAATCCTTTGACAGTTGGGCTAAATCGCGGTTTTGGGATTCACTGTTTATGGCGGTTAGTGTCTGCCGTACCCCGTACGTGGTAGAGGACTTCACCTGGGTCTCTGGTCAGTCTTCGTGAGTCCGCTGATGCGGTAGGATGTCGTTATGGATTTATCTGGTGAGTACCCAATTTCTTTAGTTTAGCAGTAGGGCTTAGAGTCTTTGGGGAAAATCTTACCCAGGGGTAAGTCAGGAGTAGTTTGTAGTGTGGAAACTTTGCGGTTCTTCGGGTTTTCTTCCCTGGAGTTGGTCTTTGTTGGTCGCGGTGGCCTGCTATTACCCAGTCAGTTGGGGGTAATGCGCGGTTGTTGGTTTCGTGAGGCCTTTGATTTCCGCGATGGCTTTAGGCCTTGTTTTGTGTGTCGGTCGACCTTGTGGAGCCGTCGGTGACTTGTTGCTGCTTGTTGCTCCGGGTGACTGTGTTGGGGCCGTTGTTGGAGGTCCGTCGAGGTGGTGTCTTCACGAGCTGGACTCAGGTGTGTCTGAGTGGTGAGCGATGCCGACTCGCTTCCAGCTCGGGCCTTCTTCTTCTTGGTCTCTTCTCCTTCTGATGACCACCGGTTGCGACTGACTGCTTGACCCAACGACCTTGAACTGTGGTGTCTCCCTCGTGTGTGCTTGGTGGGCCTTCAATTATACAGAATTGAAGTGGCCTTATCTACCCGTCAAATCTACTCGGTTCATTGTCTAGTTTTGGCGGGTTCGTAAATCGGTAACGACTTACTAGCACATTAACTGGGGTTTTAACAGGCCTTCAATCTCACCCATTGAACATGGCCTTATCTACTCGCCAAATCTGCTCAGTTCATTGTCTGAATTTGGCGGGCCTGTTACCAGTAACTGCTCTGTAAGTGTCAAATGGGTTTTGGGATGGTTTGCATCCTGTCGATCTCCTTGGCTGATCACTGGTGATTGGTTTCGTGTTTTGGGTTTCTAGGCTGGACTCAGTCTTTTCTACAGCCTAGTCCTGGGTGATTTGTATTATGCAAGTTTCCTGATGGGCCCTGTAATCGGTTTGATGGGGCCTGTTGTTTTGGGTGGGACTGTCTTCTCCTAGGGTCTATTTCAAAATGTTAATGCTTGCTGGGGCTTTGAGTGAGGTCATCCCGGTTCCCCAGACATTGCAATTAACTGCAATACCCAAAACTGCTTTTACAGAGGTTGAACCCAGCTCTTGTTCCTTTACAGGCCCAGACATAGTTTTAAAATGTCAAAACTTGGTTTTTGGTCTTACAGTCTCTTAGGTTAGGCTCAAATACTATATTATCACTCTGAGGTAGTTCCAAAGTCCTTTTTTCTTAGGTTTTGGGGATCTGTAAATTTTGGAAACCTTACAGAGAGGGTGTTGAATGGAGCAACGACGTCCAAAATGGCAGGTTGTGCGTCAAATCAATGTTGCATACTCATTGAGGTCACGATTATTACTATTTCTACAGCAAGCACGAGCAACGGCAGCGCTGCCAACCTGCCCAAAATGGCGGCCGCCACTGGACCTGGCAGAAGTGAGCTGGAGCCAGGCGGCTGCCTTTTTTTTACTGAAACCAGCCTTAACAGCCAGTGCTAAGGGGTCAAATTTCACGGCCTTACTATCTAAGGAGTATGCGGCCTCCTTATTCTTCCTACCAAAATGCACCACCTCACACTTATCTATATTGAAGTTAATTTGCCAATAACACGGCCGTTCTGCAAGTTTATTAAAGTCTTTTTGCATTTTGTCACAGTCTTCCTCAGTATTAACTATAACCCCAATTTAAATCATCTGCAAATTTTGAAATTGTACTTCTGATCTACCACCTTAAACATCCACTCCCTCCACCACCGGCGTACCGTGGCTGCAGTGTGTACCATCTACAAGATGCACTGCAGCAACTCGCCAAGGCTTCTCCAGCAGCACCTCCCAAACCCACGACCTCTTCCACCTAGAAGGACAAGGGCAGCAGGCGCATGGGAACACCATCACACACCATCCTGACTTGGAAATATATTGCTGTTCATTCATCGTCGGTGCTTCAAAGTCCTGGAATTCCCTCCCTTACAGCATTATGGAAGCAATGTTCCCTGTAAGCTGTACGGACGTGTGGCCACACAGCGCTCCAGCTCACACAGCAGCCGGCTTTTAAATAGAAAAATTGCGCATGCGCTGTATTTTGAATGAGCTGCGGAACTGCTTAAACGGGCCATGTGGTCTGAAAAAAAATTATAGGGAACATTGTACCTTCACTATACGGACTGCAGCAGTTCAAGAATGCGGTTCACCACCATCTTCTCAAGGGCAATTAGGGATGGGCAATAAATGCTGGCCTTGCCAGTGCTGCCCACATCCCATGAATGAATAAGAAAAGAAATTCCTGCATCCAAATCGTTTATGTATATAAAGAACAACAGTGTCCCAGCACCGATCCTTGTGGATTACCACTTCCCACCATTATCCAGTCTGAGTAACTACTTTTAACCCCTACTCTCTGTTTACTGTTTTTAAGCCAGGTTGCTATCCATGCTGCTACTTGTCCCCTGACTCCACATGCTCTGACCTTAGTAATGAGTCTACTATGTGGTACCTTATCAAAGGACTTTTGAAAATCCAAATATATTACATCTACTACATTACCCTTGTTTACTCTTTCTGTTACTTCTTCAAAGAATTCAAGAAGGTTGGTCAAGCATGACATTCCATTTTGAAATCCATGCTGACTGTTCTTCACTATATTTTGGTTTCTAGATGTTTTTCTATTGAGTACATCTTTGAGTACAGATTCCATTATTGAGTGCAGTGGGCACAGAGTGAACAACTTGGGAGTTTGGTAAGTGTGGGAGTTCGGTGAAGTGGGGGAAGGAGGTGCTGCTTTGCCTTGCTTTTCCTAACTTCTCCTGCAGAGCGGCGGCGGACCTGAGCGGGAGCAGACCGAGGCCCGAGAGCGGGAGCAGACCGAGGCCCGAGAGCGGGAGCAGACCGAGGCCCGAGAGCGGGAGCAGACCGAGGCCCGAGAGCGGGAGCAGACCGAGGCCCGAGAGCGGGAGCAGACCGAGGCCCGAGAGCGGGAGCAGACCGAGGCCCGAGAGCGGGAGCAGACCGAGGCCCGAGAGCGGGAGCAGACCGAGGCCCGAGAGCGGGAGCAGACCGAGGCCCGAGAGCGGGGATAAAAGCAGCAGCAGACCTGCAACAACAAGAGAAAACTGCAGTGTGATGTCACAGGTAAGGCAGGTAAGTGATTGGTAGTGACTGTGGTCTAAGTTTTAAGTTAACATATAGCATATAACTAAATTATAAAAACTAAAGTTAATTTAATTAATTTAATAAACTAAACGAGGTGGTGAACCTATGGAATTCTCTACCACAGAAGGCTGTGGAGGCCAAGTCACTGAATATATTTAAGAAGGAGATAGATAGATTTCTAGACACAAAAGGCATCAAGCGGTATGGTGTAGAATTCGCAAATTATCGCGATTTCAAAATAATGAGAAAGAGACATACAGTTTCGTAAAAACAGCTTTATTTCAGCAAAATGCTGTCATGTTTCAAAACGGACACAAACAGCCTGTAAAATGGCCGCCGCGCCTCGTGGCAGAAGGTTCCAGATTTTTCAGTAGGCAGACAAGATGGCGTTTCAATAAACATTTCAGCAAGATCGGACAGTACTCAGCATATTGATATAAAACAAGACGCGATCGTTTTGCATTTTTAACACCTAAGCAAGAAATATAAGTGCTGGAATCGGTTTTCCATGCACAAACGAGAGCTATTGTACTGAGCAATCAAGGGCCCATCCAAAGACATTGATACGCAAATTCCCCACGGCTCTACGATGAGAGAGCCTTTCACGGGTACTCACAGCAAGAATTCGGAGGCCCCCAAAACCCCTCCAGGGAGACTCCTAGCCGGTTCCACAATGGGAGAAATATTAACGGGTACTTAGACAGTTACAAGTATCACCGAAACCCATTAACGACAAGAACCACCCCATACAAGAAGTTTGAGCGCCAAAACATGACAAAAGATGAACATTAAGATTGGGCGGGAGATAATGAATTACAGTACTATAACTGTAGTAAACAAACGTCCATCTTTCTCTTGACTCTCTTATCCTCTGGACTCCTGGCTCTTGACTCTTATTCTTCTTATTCCCTGACGACATTTTGACTTGTGCTCTTGCTGCCCACCGAGCTCTTGGTCCGCTGATCTTCCGGGAGTCAACCTCGTGGCTTGCTGCGAAGATCTGTGAAGAGCTGGGCTGCGAAGGCCGGTAAGCGGGTGCACCATCCCGAGGGTCGGTAAACGGTGTAGGGACCCGAAGGCCCGACGAAACGAAACAAGACAAGAAGAAGAAGAAGACGACTACACGTGCCACCGCGGTCAGTAAACCCTGACCGCGCCCGAACTATAAAGACCATTTACAGGTTACCACACGAATTCTACCGCCAACCGGTGTCGGGCACAGGAAGACTCTTCTTTGAGTTTTATCAGGAATCCGAGGTCAACACAGATCTTCATGGCAGCAGACGGTCCAGCCTGCTAGCCGGAGCAGAGCGAGTAAACAAGTGGGGTACAGAGACCCCTGATTAACACGTGAATAGTCAGGTGCTGTGGCGAAAACATCCGAGCACCGTTTTAGAATTCTCCGAGTTATCACGAGTGGTGAGCATTGTTCTCGATCCTACAGATCTAGATTAGGACAGGTATTGATAGGGGAGGGTTTTGTTTTAAGGATAATTATAATGTGTGCCCCCTTTTACGATTTGTCGTGCGCTCCTCGTTTCCCTAAACCTAGTTTCATAAATGTATGTAAGCTTGTACTGTCATTAATCTGTGCTTATGACATGTATTTCGTAATCTTGAACAATATGCAATAAAGATTTTCCATTTCATACTATTCAACCGGGTCTACCTGAGTTTTCTCTGCATTACTGCTCTCGCACCTAAGTCCAGTGTCAGAACCGTAAGGGCGAGTGGGTCGAACCACTCACAGGTGTCTAGTGCTACCAGGCTGGCTGGAGACCAGAACAGGCAACAAGGCCTAACCCCGCACTAGCACCCAGGCTAAGCACAGAGCCACCCGAACCCCTTACAATGGGGAGAGAGCGGGAATATGGTATTGAGATAGAGGATCAGCCATGATCATATTGAATGGTGGAGCAGGCTCGAAGGGCCGAATGGCCTACTCCTGCTCCTATTTTCTATGTTTCTATGCTTCTATGTTTCCTACCACCGACGTTAAGCTAACTGGTCTATAGTTCCTTGGACTTGTTCTATCTCCATTTTTAAATATAGGAATCACATTGGTGACATTCCTATAAGAGTATTCCCTTTTAGAATCCTTGGGCTAAAAATTAATTTGCCCCCGAAAACCCACATCCATTCAAAGTAATGCAAATAGTACAGAAACTTCATGCTGCCTGCTAATGGAATGATTGTGGCGTGCAGCCCAGTGCTGCATCTCTGCTCCAAGGAGAACAATCCCAGCTTCTCTCATCTCTCCACGTAATTGAAGTCCCTCATCCCTGGTACCATTCTGGTAAAACTCTTCTGCACCCTCTCTAAGGCCTTGACATCCTTCCTAAAGTGTGGTGCCCAGAATTGAACACGATACTCCAGGTGAGGCCTAACCAGCGTTTTATAAAGGTTTAGCATCTTTGCCTCTATTAATAAAAATGAGAAGTCGCACAACACCAGGTTATAGTCCAACAGATTTATTTAAAACTACAAGCTTTCAGAGCTATCCTGCCCCTTCTTCAGGTAGAGTTACTGTGAGAGAATATACCAGAATTCACAGAATATAAACACAGAGAAAATGCAGAGATTCAATCTTACCCTACATCAAAGACACACTAAGAGCACAGCCAAGACAATGGGATGTGTCCCAGGGGGTCCAACGTGTCAAAACACCTGCTGGCTGCATATCCTCTCCATTTGGGTTTGTTTCTTGTGTTTGTTTCTTGTGTTTGTTTTTATAAAAAGCTGGAAAGACAGGCGACAATGTCAAGTCACGTTCTGTAGCGTGACATGAACCCGACTCGACGGGTCGGTAAATACTGAGGCAAAGTAACTATTCAATATTTCTGCCATTTCACTGTCATAACCTATGAGTTTATCTTATGCGTCCCTCTGTGGTCCTATCCCTATCCTGATTTTTCTTTGTTATTTATGTGTCTGTAGAATATTTTACTGTTTCTTTTTATATTCCTCGATAATTTAATTTTGAAGTTCCTCTTTGCTTTCCCAATTTTGTTTTGACTCCTTTCCTTCCCTCTTCATATTCCCTTTTGGCATCCTCTCCTTTATTGTCTAAATACTTATTTGCCTTTTTCTTTAGTTTCAATTTTACCCTTATCTCGTGATTCATCCGTGGTGGTTTTTTTTAGCGTAGATGGCACACTTTAAAGAAGTTGGCAAAGTAGAAATACCCGCTGGTACCATGTGTCAGGTAGACAGCTCAAGACTGCACATCATAAAGTGCTGCCTGTCAATCCATTTCACATTTCCTGCTTGCCCATGTCATGCATAACCATACCTTCCCTAGTTCCATTATCATCCCTGAAAAATTAGCTTTTTTTCCAATCTATTACTTTGATCTTTGTCTTACATGTCTTTCTCAATCATTATTTGAAACCTTATTATGTTGTGATCGAAAACATATTTTAAACACCCTCATGTGTTCGGATGGACATTCCTTTCGAGAGTAAGGATAAAGAGGAGTAGCAGAGGAATAACCAGAGGAAGATCCCTCAACATCTGACATATTTTGTGGAGATGTGCTGTTACCCCAGTATGTAGGTCTATAGATCCTGCTCGACCAAAGTGGACATGTCAAAGGAGATCTGCCTTCAGCGCTTATGCTTCACAAGGGAGCTCTTTTTCCAAGTCGGATTGCGCCCTTATGTCTCCTCTTGTTGTACAAGCAGAAAAGTAGTCTTGAGATGCTGTAAACTAAAGGAGCACATGCAAAGTGACAGATATGCCAAACCTGCAGGGCAACCTGGGTATCAGTAAATAATTATACCTCATGCAGCTAGATTGTATTACAATGACTTGAAGCATGATTTACTGGGAAAGATGTGAGTGTGGCAAGGCTTTCAATTGTATGCTGCATGTTGAAGGTGTGCCTGACTGAGGTATGGTTATGCATGAGATGCATAACCACAGAAGAACCAGACAGTGGGCTTGACATGGGCAAGCAGGAAATGTGAAATGGATTGACAGGCAGCACTTTATGATGTGCAGTCTTGAGCTGTCTGCCTGACACATGGCACCAGCGGGTATTTCTACTTTGCCAACTTCTTTAAAGTGTGCCATCTACTTCTGCGTCTGTTCCCACATCCTTCAGGTAGTGTGCACGGTGTTGAGCTTGGTGATCACCTTCTGAAAATCATGATGCACTGCCATTCACTGGAGTGCCTCACTCCCAGCTCATGCAGCGGCACCTCCACCTTACCATCTATAAAATAGAGGGGCAGTCGTTGCAACACTCCATTTGCCGACAGACTCAGGGACGATACCCCCACATCGGGGTTTCTTACACTTCATTTTTGCCTGGCACTTCTTTCTCTTCTCCCCGTTTAACTAAGAAGGACAAGAGCATCAATATCATGGGAACACCATCACCTCCAAGTTCCCTCCAAGTCATACACCATCCTGACTTGGAAATATATCCCTGATTCTCCATTGTTGTTATGTCAGTACCCTGAAATTTCCTAACTTACAACATCGCAGGAGCACCATAATCACAAGGACTGCAATGGTTAAAAAAAAAAGCCTCCACTTGGCTGGGACTGCAAAATCAGCCCTCTATTTCCTTTCCACATCAGTTGAAGTACTTTTTAGAAATGTTCCATTTTCTTTTGATTTACTTTTCTGGTGCTGTCCCTACTTCATCCTCCCGAAGGCTCTTCTCACAATCCCAAACTTTGTTCTCCTATATTCTTGCACATCTGTGCCTTATTTTTAAGCTTAGCCCTAATTATAACATCAAATACAACACACCAATGACTGGAGACCATGGGGGAGAAATTCGGGAGTGCCCAATTTGGAAGGGCCATTGCTTAAAGGGAAGGGCCATCGCTGCAGGCTCTGCAATGGAAAGCAACTTACCTGGACCCTGACGGCAGCCGCGATCCGACCCGATCAGTCCAATGCACTGCAGCAGAGTGCCTGGCTGATCGAGCGCTGGGGGAAAAGCAAAAAAAACAGAGAACCAGCATTTCAGTATTTTTTTTCCTACCTCGGCCACCTCGCCTTTAATATCGCCCCCGCAGCGCCCGGCCTCCCGATGAACGCCTCCTGCAGCTGCCAGTGTTTTCGCCCGGCGATGCAGCAGGGGATGAAACCGAAGTTCGGTCTGGGGCGATGCGCACAGCGATGACATCACGAATTCCGGGTGAAGGAGATCGGGGCACAACCCCATACCGCTGCCACAAACCTCCCGCCGAATTTAGCAGGAGGTGATATTCTCGCCGCGCCCGGGCAGTAATTGGTTAGCGGCCTGTTATCGTCCCTCGGAGGCACTAACCAGCCGAATTTCTAGCCCTTAAGTGCTCAGCCACTTCCAGGTTATTTATCAGTTCTGTAGTACTTTAGTACCAAATCTAGTATACCACATGCTATAGTGCTCTATTTCTCATGTCATGCCATTTATTACCTCTATGAAACTGTTTGTGTGTGCTCCCTTCCCTTTTCATTGTTTCAGATACCCAGGGTCATTACATTATGATTCACTGCACCTTCTCTTATTAGCCTAAGCAATTATATAGCCACTTGGTCAGATTGAATAGCCACTGCCCCACTGTTAACGTTGAGGGTGTAAAGCACCTTCAACATGAGATTGTCTTTGGCACAGTCAGTCAGGGCTTGTTGCTGAAACTCACCAGTCCATGTGTACCAAGTTCCTGTCTGTGGTGCTGCTGGGTTATTCCATGTGTACCAAGTTCCTGTCTGTGGTGCTGCTGGGTTATTAACAGAAAGAAAAACACTCCAGATGCTGGAGATCTGAAGGTCAGGCAGCATCTGTGGAGAGATTAGAGGAGTTGACATTTCGGGTGTGGACCTTCTTTCAAATGGTCAACTCCTCTGTTATCTCTACACATGCTGCCTGACCTGCTGAGTGTTTCCTGCTGAGCTAGTAGCTGTATGGAACATTGTGCGCAGCTTAGGAGCAGAGTTTGTGGCAGGGGCCAAAAATAATGGCTTATGTGTTCTCATCTTGAATTGGAGTTATGGCTTATTGAAGACTGGATGTCAGACAAGCAGTTTGACAGCACAGAGGTTGTCGAGTAATTGAGAGAAGTGAGGCAGAGTTGGGTATCATCAGGGTGCATGTCCCTGCGCCTATGGATGATCTCGCTGAAGGGCAGCATGTAGTTCAGAGGAAGGGGTCAAGTATAAATCCTAGGGGGACTCCAGAGGCTAAAGTGTAGGTGAGGGAAGGGAAGCCATTTCTGGAGATGCTCTAGCTGCATTTAAATAAGTAGCAATGGAACTAATCAAGGGCAGTATCACAGAGACAAACAATGGAGGATGTTGGTACGGTTAACCATGTCAAAGAAAGACTTGCATTTATATAACGCCTTTCACGACCACCGGACGTCTCAAAGCACTTTACAGTCAATGAAGTACTTTTGGAGTGTAGTCACTGTTGTAATGTGGGAAACGCGGCAGCCAATCTGCACTCAGCAAGCTTCCTCAAACAGCAATGTGATAATGACCAGATAAACTGTTTTTGTTATGTTGATTGAGGGATAAATATTGGCCAGGACACTGGGGATAACTCCCCTGCTCTTCTTCGAAAATAACACCATGGGATCTTTTACGTCCACCAAGGAGAGCAGACAGGGCCTCGGTTTAACGTCTCATCTGAAAGACGGCACCTCCAACACTGGAGTGTCAGCCTAGATTTACGTGCTCAAGTCCCTGGGACTATGAACCCACCATCTTCTGACTTAGAGGCAAGTGTACTACCAACTGAGCCACAGCTGACACAGGCTATAGGCAGGTCAAGGCGGATGAGGAGGGATAGTGTAATTCTTTGTCAATATGTGTAATTGAGTTGGATTCTGTTATGTTACAGGGGAAGTTTAGGAGAAATTACTGTCCTTACCCATTTTTTAAAGATTCTAGAAGTTGATTGTTGGTAACAGAGCTCAAGTTGTAGCACAGGCACTTGGGTCTGTTTATGCTTTGTGTGGTAGGTAATCTTTTTGATATCAGCCCCAAATTAGTCGGTGTTTTTGGCAAATTTCTGTCATAAGATTAGTGTACCGGCAAGTTTGGGTTCCGCCAAGACCACTCGGCTCCCAACCTCATTACAGCCTTGGTCCAAACATGGACAAAGGAGCTGAATTCCAGAGGTGAGGTGAGTGTGGCATCAAGGAGCCCGAGTAAAACTGAAGTCAATGGGAATCAGGGGGAAAACTCTCCACTGGCTGGAGTCATACCTAGTACAAAGGAAGATGGTTGTGGTGGTTGGAGGTCAATCATCACAGCCCCAGGACATCGCTGCAGGAGTTCCTCAGGGCAGTGTCCTAGGCCCAACCATCTTCAGCTGCTTCATCAATGACCTGCCCTCCAACATAAGGTCAGAAATGGGGATGTTCGCTGATGACTACAGTGTTCAGTGCCATTCACAACTCCTCAGATAATGAAGCAGTCCATGCCCGCATGCAACAAGACCTGGACGACGTTTAGGCTTGGGCTGATAAGTGGCAGGTAACATTTGCTCCACACAGGTGCCAGGCAATGACAATCTCCAACAAGCGAGAGTCTAACCACCGCCCCTTGACATTCAACGGCATTACCATCACCGAATCCCCCACCATCAACATCCTGGGGGTCACCATTGACCAGAAACTTAACTGGACCAGCCACATAAATACTGTGGCAGCAAGAGCAGGTCAGAGGCTAGATTTTCTGTGGCGAGTGTCTTACCTCCTGACTCCCCAAAGCCTTTCCACCATCTACAAGGCATAAGTCAGGAGTGTGATGAATACTCTCCACTTGCCTGGATGAGGGCAGCTCCAACAACACTCAAGAAGCTCGACAAAGCAGCCCGCTTGATTGGCACCGCCTTAAACATTCACTCCCACTACCACCGGCGTACCATGGCTGCAGTGTGTACCATCTACAAGATGCACTGCAGCAACTCGCCAAGGCTTCTTCAACAGTACCTCCCAAACCTGCGACCTCTTCCACATGGAAGGACAAGGGCAGCAGGCGCATGGGAACACCACCACCTCCAAGTTCCCCTCCAAGTCACACACCATCCTGACTTAGAAGTATATCGCCGATCCTTCATCGTCACTGGGCCAAAATCCTGGAACTCCCTCCCTAACAGCACTGTGGGATCACCTTCACCACACGGACTGCAGCGGTTCAAGAAGGCAGCTCACCACCACCTTCTCAAGGGTAATTAGGGATGGGTAATAAATGCTGGCCTTGCCAGCGATGCCCACATCCCATAAACGAATAAAAAAAAGAAAAATTCCATTCCATAATGTAGATCCTAACCTAATATGAGAGAAAGAAAGAAAAATGAGAGCTTTCATATGTGCAGCCGCTGATGAGTACTAATGGCATTGGAGTCCTGAAATCCCTTGACTTGTGTTCCCATTGCACCAAGAGTAGTTTAGAATGAAATAAATGAGGCGTATCTCTTGCCAGCATTAGCCGAGGCTGCAGAAATGCTTGACATTGGAGCCTGCAGCTTGAAGAAACTTTCAAAAGAGATTGCTGGAGTTAAAGAAGAGCTTTTAAAGAGTTTTGTTTTTGCCTGGCACCTGGATTGAGCTGGCCTAGCATCTGACAGCCGAGAGAATTTTTTGTCCCTACCCATAGTCAGAGGTTCTGAGTACCAGCTGTGGGATTCCTATGGGTATTCCTTGTATGCAATTCTAATAGAGGAGAAGGAGGAGCCGTGCAAGATGGAGGAAAGGAGAGTGATGGAGCATTGGAGGATACAGTGCCCTACAAGATATTATTATGCCCCCCACCCCCCCCAGACCAATTTACAAGCCATGCAGATCCTCTGAATACCGTAGTGAGAAGCTCTGTGTTGGAAGGGTGCGCTTCACCAAAGCTGCAATGGGAGAGCTGTGCCAGCGACTACATGAAGACCTGTGACCATGATCATTTGCCCAGACAGCTCTGCCTGTGACTGTGAAGGTGAAGACCGCACTCTACTTTTATGCCACAGGCTCATTTCAAGCAGCCACAGGGGGTTTGTGCACGACCACCTAGTGGGGGCATATATTCGGCAGGCATATATTCATCAGGTAACTGACACATTTTTAGGAGAGTTGGGGAATTCATTCAGTTCAGCATGACAGCAAGGCAGCTGTGTGATAGGACCATTCACTTTTATCATGTTGCCGGGTTCTTCAAAGTGCAGGGTGCATTAGATGGCACAAATGTACCATGGTGATCTCCTATCATTAACTCCCTCAACATTCTTGACAGAAAGGGGTACCACTCGTTGAATGTCCAGATTGTGTGTGCCCAGATGCAAAGAATCCTTCACGAATGCCACATTTGCTGGAAATTGCCATGATTCATTCATCCTCGGGAATTCTGCCCTCCCTGAGCTCTTCAAAGAAGATAGTTGTTTATGAGTGAAAAGGCATACCCCTTGCTGCCATGAATAATGACCCCTCTAAACATTGCAAGAACTCCAGATGAGGAGCACTACAACAAGGCACATGTCTCTATCAGAGTTGTCACCGTGAGGACCATCAGAGTCTTAAAGGGGCACGTTGGTTATCTTCATAGATCAGGAAGAGCGTTACAATATTCTCTGGATTGAGTATCCCACATAGCTATAACGTGGTGTCACCTCCAAAAAGGCTGGGGAGGTGGTTTAGCTGCTTTGTAGACAAAGCAGCACGGAGTAAAGCATCAGGAGGACTGTTGCTCAGAGCACTCTTCAGTGACAGCTGAAGGGGCATCAGAACTTAACTTACCAATGAAGTATTCTCATCTGTTTAATGCAGTACATTGCAAGCTCGGACTAGTGCAAACAAATTTATCAATCCAGAAATGTAGACCCCAGTGAGCCAAACTCCTTCTTACCTGCTGCTGTAATCTTCAACCATTATTGGCTACACTCCTAATTTACATGCCCCCCACCCCCCCCAACACTCTACTGCTATGTTGCACTACTGAACCCGCCAATAGATATTTAAATGAGCTGACCCTGCAACTAATGGTAGGGTCAGTGCTGGATAGCATTGGCGGCCTGAAGTCTTGGCAAAGGGGTGCAGCACCGGCATAAATGGCCCCATGGAATTTGGGGGCCTTAATATTTATGTGGCAGCCAGGCAATATAGGTGAGCAGTGGTATACAGGAGTGGTGTGTATGTAAGCTGTGGAGAAGGGTTCGTTTTATATCTGTGCAACGTGGAAGAGTTTTAAGTGTGTCTGTACGTCAAGTAGAAGAGAGTTAGCATTGTCTATACACAGTGCTGAGGTGGTATAGTGGTGTGTCTGCACATTGAGTAGAGGTGGGCTAATGATTTATGGGTTAGGGACTGAAATGCTCTATTTGCTGCATTCTGTTACTGTGATCCATCATGGGAATCATCAGTGAGTGGGACTTTGCATTATCCAATGGATATTATGTATTTGGATCATGCTGTTATTGGTATTATTGTTCTCACGTTTCATATAAATAAACGAGGTAAACAGCTAGTGAGGAAGAGTTTACCATTGATTACCCACTTTGAAATATTGCACAGACTATGATGCCATGTGGCTTTAAGGTTATGTCTTCCAATATCAGCTTCATTCTGACTGAAATGCATTGAATCAAAGGCAAAAACTTCAAATATTTTTCCACTTGTCATTCTTCTACTGGAACACTATTAATATGCCATAAATATTGAAACCTTTTCAAAAGTCCCAATAGATCATGCAATCTCACTTAACAAAGCCATAGATGAAAATAGATTAAAAAATGTTCTGCACTCATTGAATAGATCCCAAAAGTATTTATTTCATCTTTTCACGACTGTTGTGTTTATTATGCACCTGTATATAAGAAAAAACTGTTAAGTTTCTTTTTTTTTAATTGACCTTTGCAATATGTGAAGATATTTATTTGTTGGTGGATAAAATGTGTGTGATTTGTTTGTGGTATTCTGACTCTACGGTAAGTAGGGTAAAAATGGTTTCTCGTAAAATGCACATAAAATATAAAATGCAATTAATTATGAATGAAACCACTTAAAGCGAGGTCAGACAATTGAGCAGAATAACAAATGAACACAGTTTCAAGGTTCCCTGAGCTGCAGAGGAGTAATGCGTTCCAGCCTTTCTGTATCGTCAAGCCGTGAACTTCACTGAAGGTCAACATTTATGAACTTACAGTAAAAAAATCTCTCAAAACTGGAAATGAAAAAGAGAAAAGCAGATGTGACGAATAGAGACTGTCTCACTAATGTCAGTGAGTTACTGATGTTCTTTCATGAGTGGAACAGACCCATAACTCACAAGCGACATATTTGTGAGCTAGCTGTAGTTTGCATGAGTGACGGAAATACCTGGAAACAGCCACCAGTGATGAGGTAGTCTGCTTTCTTCTGTGGGAGGGAAGAATTTGTGGGATCTTAACACAGCAGTACTAATTCTAAAATCTGACAACTCAGTAGTTTAAACAATACAGGGGCTGAATTTCAGCAGGGATTGTCCCCGTAACATTGGTGGAAGAGCTGCGGGAGCCCCAGAAAAAAAGTGCCTCTTTCCTGGGGTTTCCTCCTGCAGAAGTTCACCCCCTACATCTATGAATTGCTGAGTATATTAAGAGTTCAGGTAGTCTCAACCAGTTCCTAGTGGACATGAGCCCACAGCACAAAACACTCTCTAACCGTGTATTAATTAGCACTGTCACCCAAAGAGGCAATGAGATGGCTAGTGTGAGGAATGGAAATATCATATTCATGCACAGCAGCCCTTTCCTGGGGTTGGGGCAAGGCGGAGTAGAAGGATCGTTGATCTGTATCTGACTGTGTCACATCTCATCTGTGAGTGCTTGATTCTGACATCAGATGCCTGAAATTTGGCAATGTTCTATTTCCCAGAGCTAATGTCCCTCTCCTTGGTGACCACAAAAAACTGATTGGTCAGTCATGTCATGTGCTAAAATTGCTATGGTAACACCTTTGTCATTTGCCTATGATTCTATGTCAGTGGACTATTTTTAATATTTCTGTTTGACTGAAACTAATTTTATGTAATAAAATGTGTTAACTTGAACACGAGCATAGTCCTTTTATTTTCTTCACTTGTGTTAGTCATTTCAGTGAAAATATCGACGGTAAAATAAATTCAGAAAATTCACAAAATAGCAGTATTTTAGTAATAGTTCTGCTAGTTATTGGTTCACTGGAGTGTTAAAGGGACAGTCTCGCTACATTAGGGTGTTCTCAACCAAGCTCAGTTCTACTGCATCTGTTGCAGCGTAAGCTCTTCAATGCAGTTTTCATATTTCAATTTTTATTGAAAATTAGATTAAACACAATGACATTGGTAGCATTGAACACGCTCAACAATAAAGTTACATTATCATATTGCTAATAATGTAATTGTGCCCTTTTCTCCCATGTTTAATTTATAAAGGGGGAAATATTGGGTATCACCCATTTTGGGATGCTAATATCAGCCGGGCGCAAAGTTTAGCACTCAGCGCTAATTATCGCCGCCGACCGCAAAATTTGTCTCTATCGCCCCCCGGAGGTGATTGGAACACCTCTCTTAGGGCACTAACGTCGGGGAGCGAGATGGTACCTCAGAACGCTACCGAAGCTCAGGCGATGTCAATTATCCTGGAACTCAGACAGACTGGCGCCGTCCAGTTCTTAAAGGGGAGGGTCCATCTTGCTGCACAGCCACACCCTGCTCACTGCAGCATTTGACATGGGCCTGCAAACACCTACTCATTGATACGATAGCAAAATACTGCGGATGCTGGAAATCTGAAATAACAACAGAAAACGCTGGAAAAACTCAGCAGGCCAGGCAGCATCCGTGGAGAGAGAAAGAGAGTTAACGTTTCAGGTCGATGACCTTTCGTCAGAACTACTCATTGATATTGCTCAAACAATTGTGATATACTCAGAGGCCCAGGGAGAGAGCTCGGCGCTATAGCGACCAGGTATTGGAGGCTCTGGTTGGCGCAGTTGAATGGCAACGGGCAGTGCTCTTTCCAGAGTGGCAGGACGCCATTGTCCCGCGAGTTTAGAAGAGTCTGGAGGGAGGTGGCCCAGCATGTGTCATCGTGGAGCCGGGTGCAAAAGACCTCACTCGGGTGGTCAGGGTGAATACCTGCTTTCCAATACCTCTACATCCCACCATCTCAACTTCACTCTGCCCAGATGGTGTAACTACCCAAATGCCCAACACTCATCCAACAACTATGGCCATCTCATAAAACTCACATGCACATCCCACACCTTGCACACATTAACGGCTATTCAGCTATGGTAGACACATCTGCCAAACACATGGCTGCACACTCACTCATATACTGTCCTTTTTCTTGCAGGTCAAGCTTTCACATAACCGCCGAGAGATCCAGCGGATGGGAGGAGGACAGGCGGACCTACACCCCCTCACTGAATTGGAGGAGAGAGTCCACAGACTCATTGCCAGCCAGGTAGTAGGCGCCGTGGCCGGTGGAGAGGTCGGCCCCCTTGGGGACAACAACAGTATGTTCATCAGCTTTCTCTCCTCTCTCATACCGCTTCCCCCTCACAACACCAGCCTTTTACACTTTTGATCCAACTAGCTGTCTCCAGTCCTTGCTCCCTTCCTGCCCCCACGCTAAAGCCACTCTTGTACCTTCCTGCTTTCAGATAGTGAACCACCAGCTGAGCAGCCTGTCCCTCAGCCTGCCAGTGGCAGCGACGCGGGAGAGGAGGAGGAAAGAGGAAGCCGGAGCCTCACCGCCTGCATCTTCTGAGGGTGACACTTCCGACACTAGGGCCATGCGTTCACTGGAGGGGAGCAGGGGGTTTGCATCTGATTTGGGTGAAGCTCCGGGACCCAGCGGGCTGCAGAAACGCCATGGGGAAAGGAAAGCTCGGGGGCCATCTCCCGGAAGGTGAGGAAGTGCACAAGTTCTGCTGCACAGGACTCGGATGAGGACCTTGATATAGCGGCCATGAATACGCAGGCGATGAGCATGCACATTGAGCTCATGGGTGCAATGGCAAGGGTGCCCGACAGCATGGGTGCACTGGCTAGGAGTGTGGAGGAGTCCGCCACCAGCACAGCTGTCATCTGTGCGCAAACCCTTGAACACATCCTTGTCTCATTGCAGAGGATAGTTGAATTGCAGGGAGACTGTGGGGAACCAGAGCCTATGTCGCGGCTAATGGGTGAGGTGGCAGGATCTATTGCAGCACAGGCCAACGCAATGCATCGCAATAGCTTAGTGCTGCAATCGAGTCATTGGCTGGTGCCATCTAGTTTCAGACTGCTCTCATGCAGTCTCAGATTGATGTCACGCAAGCGCTGACTGCTGCCATCCTCGCTGGGTCGCCCACAGTCCACCGGAGATCTCACGGTGCCGCAGCAGGCCAGCAATCTGTGCTTGAGCAGATTGCTCCGGATGCTGAGGTACTGCCCCGGTGGAGTGGCAGTGTGTCGGTCGAGCAGGAACATAGCAACATAGAAAAATAGGAGCAGGAGTAGGCCATTCGGCCCTTCGAGCCTGCTCCGCCATTCAATATGATCATGGCTGATCCTCTATCTCAATACCGTATTCCAGCTCTCTCCCCATACCCCTTAATGCCTTTTGTGCCTAGAAATCTATCTATCTCCTTCAGTGACTTTTCCTCCAGGAAGGCGCTGTCCTCTCTCAGTGTTGTGAATGGCACAGTGTTCAGTGCCATTCACAACTCCTCAGATAATGAAGCAGTCCATGCCCACATGCAACAAGATCTGGACAACGTTCAGGCTTGGGCTGATAAGTGGCAGGTAACATTTGCACCACACAAGTGCCAGGCAATGACTATCTCCAACAAGCGAGAGTCTAAACACCACCCATTGACATTCAATGGCATTACCATCGCCGAATCCCCCACCATCAACATCCTGGAGGTCACCATTAACCAGAAACTTAACTGGACCAGCCACATAAACACTATGGCAACAAGAGCAGGTCAGAAGCTAGGTATTTTGCAGTGAGTGTCTCACCTCCTGACTCCCCGAAGCCTTTCTACCATCTACAAGGCACAAGTAAGGAGTGTGATGGAATACTCTCCACTTGCCTGGATGAGTGCAGCACCAACAACACTCAAGAAGCTCGGCACCATCCAGGACAAAGCAGCTAGCTTGATTGGCTCCCCCTCTACCACCTTAAACATTCACTCCCTCCACCACCGGCGTACCGTGGCTGCAGTATGTACCAGCTACAAGATGCACTGCAGCAACTCGCCAAGGCCTCTTTGGCAGCACCTCCCAAACCCGCAACCTCTTCCACATAGAAGGACAAGGGCAGCAGACTCATGGGAACACCTCCACCTCTAAGTTACACGTCATCCTGACTTAGAAGTATATCGCCGATCCTTCATCGCCGCTGGGTCAAAATCCTGGAACTCCCTCCCTAACAGCACTGTGGGAGTACCTTCACCACACGGACTGCAGCGGATCAAGAAAGTGGCTCACCACCAACTTCTCAAGGGCAATTAGGGATGGGCAATAAATGCTGGCCTTGCCAGCAACGCCCACATCCCATAACAACGAATTTAAAAAAAGGATGACAGCATTCCTGCTCCCACCACTGCCACTTCGCCATTGCACTTGCCACAGCCTGTAACTCAGCCAGCCCAGACTGTTGCCGCCTATGCAGAGTTGGTGCAGTCTCCAGCCGGGCCCTCCAGGCCCAGAGCTGGTCGAGGGCGTCCTTCAAGGCCATCTGTAGTCTCTGGATCCAGCATTCAGCAGCCTTCCACCAGCCTTGCTGCAGCCACTGGGGCACATTACGGAGGAGCAGTAGGGTGGGAAGGGGGGAAGTGCGCAGGGGATGGAGATGACCCTCGAAGGCCGAATAGTAAAAATGATGTAATAAATGGGGGGAATGTTTGTGGGAAAGTTTGATGTTCATCTTAATATATTTGTTCACTCTGTTGGCGCTTATCTCGATGTGGTAAGAATGGGTTTTGCTAGTTTATGAATTGTTGTGTTTGTTTCTAATTGTTTGTCCTGAATAAATAAGATAGAATGGAGGATAAATTCAGTATCGCCCCGTTTGGGGCACAATTATCGGACGGGCACAAAGTTTAGCGCCTGGCGCTAATTATCGTCTCCGACTGCAAACTTGGCTTCTATCGCCCCTGGAGGTGATTGGAGCGCTAAATCAGGTGCTACACACCTCTCTTAAGGCACTAACGCCGAGCAGCAAGGCGCTAACTCAGAGCGCTGGCGAAGTTCATGTGATGTCAGTCAGCAATGGAACACAGACACACTGGCGCTGGCCAGTTCTTAAAGGGGCGGGTCAATCTTGCTCTCCATCCACAACCTGCTCATTGCAGCCTTGAATCTCGGCCTGGAGAGACCTGTACATCAAATCTGCTGGAAAGAACAATGGAGAGGCCCAGGGAAAGAGCTCAGAGTGCAGCCCCCACAGTCTCTTCTAAATCGATGCAAGGAAGGTCAAATCAAAATGAATCTGCAAAGTGCTGTTCAGTACCCAAAACTCCTTCACACAGCGTTGAATCTCTCCAGAAGTCTGTCTCTCTCTCTCAGAATGCGTGGTGCAAAAATGTCGCTGACAAAAAAAGGCAGGAAGCGGTCGCCTTTAAATAGCGCTTCCCCAGTCTCTTCCCGATGGCAAAACCCTCCCCTCAACCTGTCGTTGCTACCAGGCAGGCGGTAAGGCAGGGAGCGCCACTCAATATCCGGTCCGGGGCGCTACCGGGGCGTTGCATGCTCAACTGACGTCACGATCTGCAGGCGCAGGAGATTGTGGCGGTAGTGTTTAGCACCGCTGCAAAATGTCTGGTCAATTTCGCGAGCAGCACAAACATCGCCGTGCCCGGGCGCTAGTTGCTTTGCGCCCCATTAGCGCCTTCTTAAGGCACTAACGGGAGGCGCAAAGCAATTTAATTTGTCCCCCAATTTGTCATATAAATAAAAGTTTTTATTGGAACTTTACAACTTTGCTGATTTGACTCATTGGAGCTTTGCCCAGCAATAGGGTCTGTGGGATACTTGTAATGACGTGCTTGTTCATCCCAGAAGCCATCTTCTCTGTCATTCGTCAGAAGCGGTGTCTTATCAGGTGTTCACGGACGGCTCTTGTAGCGGCAACATTGTGCGCCTCCCTCCAACGTTGGTGCTGCTGATCCTCCTCTTCATCCTCCACCTCTCCCTCTTTCTCCTCCTTCGGTGGTCCACCAATCTCTGTTGGCAATGGTTGTGTCCTCATAATTGCGAGGTTGTGAAGCATGCAGCACACAATAATGAAAAGAGAGACTCGCTCGGGAGAGTACTGCAGGGCTCCTCAGAGTGGTCAAGACACCAGAAGCGTTGCTTCAAGACGACGATCGTTTGCTCAATGAGGTTCCTGGTGGCGGTAGTGACGCCAAGTCAATTTCGCGAGTGGCGCTAAAATCGCTGCGCTCAGGCGCTAAGTTGCGAGCGCCCAGTTAGTGCCTCCGGGTGTAAGCAGGCTCTGGGCCAATGGCAGGGTAGGAGTCAGTGTATGTGGATTGGAGGAGGTGAGCAAGCTCTGGGCCAATGGTTGGGTAGGAGTCAGTGTGTGTGGATTGGAGGAGGTGAGCAGGCTCTGGGCCAATGGCCGGGTAGGAGTCAGTGTGTGTGGATTGGAGGAGGTGAGCAGGCTCTGGGCCAATGGTCGGGTAGGAGTCAGTGTGTGGATTGGAGGAGGTGAGCAGGCTCTGGGCCAATGGCAGGGTAGGTGTCAGTGTGTGTGGATTGGAGGAGGTGAGCAGGCTCTGGGCCACTGGCAGGGTAGGAGTCAGTGTGTGTGGATTGGAGGAGATGAGCAGGCTCTGGGCCAATGGCAGGGTAGGAGTCAGTGTGTGTGGATTGGAGGAGATTAGGGAAATTGACGGCATTAATGGCCGATAAATCCCCAGGGCCTGATAATCTACATCCTAGGTACTTAAGGAAGTGGCCCTAGAATTCCAAAATTTTATAGACTCTGGAACAGTTCCCATGGATTGGAGGGTAGCTAATGTTACCCCACTGTTCAAAAAAGGTGGTAAAGAAAAAATGAGAAATTATAGACCGGTAAGTCTGACATCGGTTGTGGGGAAAATGCTAGAGTCCATTATAAAAGATGTAATAGCAGAGCACTTGGAAAACAGTGACAGGATTGGACAAAGTCAACATGGATTTACAAAAGGTAAATCGTGCTTGACTAATCTACTGGAATTTTTGGAGGATGTAACTGATAGAATAGATAAGGAAGAACCAGTGGATGTGGTGTATTTGGACTTCCAGAAGCCTTTCGATAAGGTCCCGCATAAGAGATTAGCGTGTAAAGTTAAGGCACATGGGATTGGGGGTAAGGTACTGACTTGGATAGAGAACTGGTTGGCAGACAGGAAGCAAAGAGTTGGAATAAACGGGTCTTTTTCCGAGTGGCAGGCAGTGACTAGTGGAGTTCCGCAGGGATCGGTCCTAGGACCCCAGCCATTCATTATATATATTAATGATCTAGACGAGGGAACTAGATGTAATATCTCCAAGTTTGCAGATGACACAAAGCTGGGTGGGCGTGTGTGCTGCGAGGAGGATGCTGAGAAACTCCAGTATGATTTGGACAGGTTGGGTGATTGGGCAGAAGCATGGCAGATGCAGTATAATGTGGATAAATGTGAGGTTATCCACTTTGGTGTCAAAAACAGAAAGGCAGATTATTATCTGAACGGCAATAGATTGGGAGAAGGGGAAGTGCAACGAGACCTGGGTGTCCTTGTGCACCAGTCGCTGAAGGTAAGCATGCAGGTAAAGCAGGCGGTTAAGAAGGCAAATGGTATGTTGGCCTTCGTAGCGAGAGGGTTTGAGTACAGGAACAAGGATGTCTTGCTGCAGCTGTACAGGGCCTTGGTGAGACCACACCTTGAGTATTGTGTGCAGTTTTGGTCGCCTTATCTGAGAAAGGATGTTCTTGCCATGGAGGGTGTGCAGCGAAGATTCACCAGACTGATACCTGGGATGGCAGGAATGACGTATGAAGAGAGATTGGGTCGATTGGGCTTATACTCGCTGGAGTTTAGAAGAATGAGAGGAGATCTCATTGAAACTTATAAAATTCTAACAGGGCTAGACAGACTGGATGCAGGAAGGATGTTCCCGATGGCGGGTGGGTCCAGAACAAGAGGTCACAGTCTAAAGATAAGGGGTAAGCCATTTAGGACAGAGATGAGGAGGAATTTCTTCACCCAGAGAGTGGTGAACCTGTGGAATTCTCTACCACAGAAGGCAGTTGAGGCCAAGTCAGTAAATATATTCAAGAAGGAGTTAGATATATTTCTTAAGGCTAAAGGTATCAAGGGATATGGGGAGAAGGCAGGGACAGGGTACTGTGGTTTGGATGATCAGCCATGATCTCATCGAATGGCGGAGCAGGCTCGAGGGGCCGAATGGCCTACTCCTGCTTCTATCTTCTATGTTTCTATGTTTCTATATGAGATGAGCAGGCTCTGGGCCAATGGCAGGGTAGGAGTCAGTGTGTGTGGATTGGAGGAGGTGAGCAGGCTCTGGGCCAATGGTCGGGTAGGAGTCAGTGTGTGTGGATTGCAGGAGGTGTTCGTGGCACACTTAGTACAAATAAAAATGAGAGGAACATTGGTAATGAGGGCAGACTGGATGGAGACTTGTGTAAAGACTTGCAGCATGTTGAATCTGTTGTGGAAATGCAGTGAGAAAAAGTTTGTGGCTGGGGAAGATTTCTCTGTAAGGTGGGAGCTTTTACTGTACATTTGAAGCAGTCAACTCAACAGCTGATTCAATGGCCACTGAACTCCCGCCTCAGCTGGACAGACGTGGTGCACGACCAGCGTGGAGCTCGTGGGCCAGCTGACCAATGCAGAAGGTAAGCTGAAATTCATTCTTAAGTGGCTCTAAACAAGCCACTAATTACCTGAATTGGGTCCCCAGCTGTGAACCCGCCGCTGTGTGTTGGGTCTGCTCAGCGCTGACAGACCCGACATCGGGGAAAGGCGCGTGGAGGCAGGTTCACAGCGGGGTCCCGACCCTTGGGGAAAAAAACACTTTCCCACCCAACCCGCCACCCATCATGCCCGCTGACCCTCCAGAAAATCCAGCCCAATGGCTTTGTTCTTCCCAATATTTAGTTGGAGGAAATTTCTGCTCATCCAGTACTGGATGTCAAACTAGCGGTCTGATAATTTAAAGCCAGTGGAGGGTGGAGAGAAGTGGTGGTGAGGTAGAGCTGGGTGTCATCAGCGTACATGTGGAAACTGACGCTGTGTTTTCAGAACATGTGGCTGAGGGGCAGCATGTAGATGAGAAATAGGAGGGGCCCAGGATAGATCCTTGGGGGACACCAGAGGTAATGATCCGGGAGTGGGAAGAGAAGCCATTGCAGGTGATTCTCTGGCTACGATTAGATAGACGCGAATGGAACCAGGCGAGTGCAGTCCCACCCAGTTGGACGACGGCGGAGGGGCGTTGGCAGGAGGATGGAGTGGTCAATTGTGTCATAGGCTGCAGACAGGTCGAGATGGACGAGGGGGGATAGTTTACCTTTCTCACAATCACATTGGATGTCATTTATGATTTTGCTAAGAGCGGTTTCAGTACGAGTGTCGGTGTCAGGGTGAGGGTGAGTGTGTGAGGGTGTGTGTGTGAGGGTGTGTGAGGGTGTGTGTGTGAGTGTGTGTGTGTGTGTGTGTGTTAGTGATGGTGAGGGTGAGGGTGTGTGTGTGAGTGTCTGAGGGTGTGTGTGTGTGTGTGTGAGGGTGTGTGTGTTAGTGATGGTGAGGGTGAGTGTGTGTGTGAGTGAGGGTGTGTGTGTGAGTGAGGGTGAGTGTGTGTGTGAGGGTGAGTGTGTGTGTGAGGATGAGTGTGTGTGTGAGGATGAGTGTGTGTGTGAGGGTGAGTGAGTGTGTGTGAGGATGAGTGTGTGTGTGAGGGTGAGGGTGAGTGTGTGTGAGGGTGAGTGTGTGTGTGAGGTTGAGGGTGAGTGTGTGTGAGGGTGAGTGTGTGTGTGAGGTTAAGGGTGAGTGTGTGAGTGTGAGTGTGAGTGTGTGAGTGTGTGTGTTTGCACTCTTCCAGTCACACAGCCGCGGAACCTGCACAGTTTAAAGATCATGATGTGGAGATGCCGGCGTTGGACTGGGGTGGACAAAAATGAGAAGTCGCACAACACCAGGTTATAGTCCAACAGATTTATTTAATTTTACAAGCTTTCGGAGCTGTTCGCTCCTTCCTCAGGTAGGGTAGCAGTGAGAGAATCTCCCAGAATTCACAATATAAACACAGAAAAATCTATTCAAATCTTTCCCTTTAAAGATCAACCAAGAGTTGCAACAACAGGATATCTATTTATTTATAATTCATGAATTTACATATTTACAAGGCATGTTGGAAAATTGATCTGTTTGATGCAAAGACGAGGAGGTGGAGGACAATCGGGGCCTGTGTGTTTAGGCTTCATTCTGACCCAACTGCAGCAGTTCCTGAGGCAGCTGTTCCACCAGGTGAGCCTCCGGGCGGATCGGACACATTCTGACTGCTGGAGAAGTAAAGTTGAAAAGGCCGCTGCACGTGCTCGGAGCTGCTCCTGTGGGTTGTGGAGGAAGGACTGGCAATCCATGGCGTAGGAAGTGATCCTGTTGGGGAAATCTTCAACCAACTGTCGTGAAAGGTCCCTTAGGAGTTCCATGTAGTTCCCCTTAGGCTCCCCTAGATAGTTCTTGATTAATGAGGAAGCCTCGGCCGATCCAATGAGGGGGACAACCAGTTGCAGTGTTGAACTGCAAGACCTGGTGACCTCCTCACTCTTTCCGTCCAGGTGCATCAACAAATGCACAAGATTGGAATGGATCAGCCAGTAGAAGTAGGATCTGGAACCTCCAATTCCACATTTGGTTAAGTTCCCCAACATGCTGATCGCTTCAGCCCGCACTAAATCACACGCGGTGTCAAGGAGTGGTTGAATGCTGGTGAGGATTTTCTTTACAAAGGGTTGGATGGCGCTCCCTCTCAATTTAGTTATGTTCTTGGAGAGGCACGACAGCACCTCAAATGTCAGCACTTCCTCTTGGTTCTCCTTGGTCCCCAGCAGACTCAGCATTGTGCCCATCACTTGATGAGACCAGCGATGGGCTCCAATTGTAATGTTGCCCAGGCCCCTGACACACAGCAACTGGGCAACTGGTCAAGCATCATGCAAACACCTTAGCAATGTGCTCAACAGAGTGTCTGAGAGCTGCAGCTGTGAAACCAGTGGAGATTTTAATCTTCTTCTTCTTAGGCAGTCCCTGGGAACCGAGGATGACTTGCTTCCACATTAAAAATGAGTTCCCCGGTGACTGATGAGTCCAATGCGGGACCTACAGTCTCTGTCACAGGTGGGGCAGACGGTGGTTGAAGGGGCGGGTGGGTGGGATGCTTGGGTTGACGTGTGCTCATTGTGCTGCCTGCGCTTGGCTTCCGCTTGCTCCCGGCGAAGAGACTCGAGGTGTTTGGCGCCGTCCCGGATGCTTCTCCTCCACTTTGTGCGGTCTTGGGCCAGGGATTCCCAAGTGTCAGTGGGGATGTTACATGTTTTCAAGGAGGCTTTGAGGGTGTCCTTGAAGCATTTCCTCTGCCCATCTGGGGCTCTCTTGCCGTGCCGGAGCTCCGAGTAGAGCGCTTGTTTTGGGAGTGTCGTATCGGGCATGCGGACAATGTGGCCTGTCCATCAGAGCTGATCGAGCGTGGTCAAAGCTTCGATGCTGGGGATGTTGGCCTGAGCGAGAACACTGATGTTGGTGCGCCAATCCTGCCAATGGATTTGCAGGGTCTTGCGGAGGTAGTGTTGGTGGTACCTCTCCAGTGCTTTGAGGTGCCTGCTGTACATGGTCCATGTCTCTGAGGCATACAGCAGGGCGGGTATCACTGCTGCTCTGTAGGCCATGAGCTTAGTGCCAGGTTTGAGGTCCTGGTCTTCAAACACTCTCTTCCTCAGGCGACCGAAGGCTGCACTGGCACACTGAAGGCGGTGTTGGACTTCGTCATCGACGTCTGCCCTTGTTGACAGTAGGCTCCCGAGGTATGGAAAGTGGTCCACGTTGTCCAAGGCCTTGTCGTAGATTTTGATAATTAGGGGGCAGTACTGTGTGGCAGGGGCAGGTTGGTAGAGGACCTTTGTCTTACGGATGTTTAGTGTAAGGCCCATGCTCTCGTACGCTTCGGTGAAGGTGTTGACGATGGTTTGGAGTTCGACCTCCGAGTGACCGCAGACGCAAGCATCGTCTGCATACTGTAATTCGACGACAGAGGATGGGACGACCTTGGATCTGGACTGGAGGCGACGGAGGTTGAACAGTTTCCCGTTTGTTCTGTAGATTAGCTCCACTCCAGTGGGGAGCTTACTGAGGGTGAGATGGAGCATTGCAGCAAGGAAGATCGAGAAGAGCGTTGGTGTGATGACACAGCCTTGCTTGACCCCGGTTCGTACGTGAATTGGGTCTGTGGTGGAACCGTTGGTCAGGATTACAGCTTGCATGTCGTCGTGAAGCAGGCGGAGGATGGTGACAAACCTTTGAGGGCAGCCGAATTTGAGGAGGACACTCCATAATCCCTCACGGTTGACAGTGTCGAAGGCCTTTGTGAGATCAAAGAAGGCTATGTACAGCAGTTGGTGCTGTTCCCTGCATTTCTCTTGTAATTGACGTGCGGTGAAGATCATGTCCATTGTGCCCCTTAGTGGGCGGAATCCGCATTGCGACTCTGGGAGGAGCTCTTCGGCCACTGGGAGAAGGCAATTGAGGAGGATTCTTGCGATGACTTTCCCTGTGGCAGACAGCAGGGAAACTCCTCTGTAATTGCTTCAATCGGACTTGTCACCTTTCTTGAAGATGGTCACAATTATGGCGTCTCTGAGATCCCCTGGCATGCTCTCCTCCTTCCAGATAAGAGAAATGATTTCATGAATTCGCGCCAGTAGTGCTTCTCCGCCATGCTTTAGTGTCTCGGCGGGGATTCCATCTGCTCCTGAGACCTTGTTGTTCTTCAGTTGTCGGATGGCCTTTTCAGCCTCATGCTGGGCTGGGGTTGTGCTGAGATTTTAATAACTCTCCAAAGAAGGAAGCCACGGTGACTGCCTGACGCTCTTGGATGGTATGGATCTGTGCTGCCAGCTCTTCCACAATGCCAGGCAGGCTGATGCCAGCAAATCACACCATTGCTCTGGCCAGCAAGACAACCCCCTTGTCAAATATGCGGAGGTTCTTCATCTGGTCCCATCCTCCACTGTTCACCATGTAAGTAGCTACTTCTGTATTGTTTGTCCGAGCCAGCAGGTCCTTTAGTGTCCTCACACAGCTCACACACAGATCTCTACATTTAGGTGTTTCAAACGCAGCTGAGAATTGTCTCTGGTTGAATTTATCACCAGGAGCAAAACTATTGAGCAGAGAAACATGAATGGAAGAGTTGCAAAGAATGAGCAGGGCGCTGAATAACTGCGGGAATAATGCAGTCACCGCGTTTACCGACTCGGGCTTAGTGATCATCTGTCGCAGCCCACAGACGGCAGCCAGGGATTCAAGGGTTGAATACTCTGGCGCGTTCTCAATGACGGGACAGGTTCTGCTCATCCCAAATGGCAACTGCTGTTTCCGTGTGTCCAGCAGCTCTCCCATTGTTCTCATGGCACATTCTGTGTCCTCAGCCAGTGATCGCCACATGTCACTGACGTACTTGTCCAAAGGGACAGGTAGGTGAGGAGACAGGACACAACTGTTGCTGTGTTGTGAGGCCAGAATGGCTACACTACGCAGAACTGAAAGTTTCACCTGCTCGTAAGGAATTGATTGCAATTCAAGTCTCAGTGCATCAATTATCTCCGAGACCTGGTCCCCAAGTTCATGGAGTCATAGAGTCATAGAGTTATACAGCACAGAAAGAGGCCCTTTGGCCCATCGTGTCCGCACCAGCCATCAAGCCCTGTCTATTCTAATCCCATTTTCCAGCACTTGGTCCGTAGCCTTGTATGCTATGGCGTTTCAAGTGCTCATCTAAATGCTTCTTGAATGTTGTGAGGGTTCCTGCCTCTACCACCCTTTCAGGCAGTGAGTTCCAGCTTCCAACCACCCTCTGGGTGAAAAAGTTTTTCCTCAAATCCCCTCTAAACCTCCTGCCCCTTACCTTGAAACTATGCTCCCTGGTTATTGACCCCTCTACTAAGGGGAAAAGTTCCTTTCTATCTATCCTATCTATCCCCCTCATAATTTTGTACACCTCAATCAGGTCCCCTCTCAGCCTTCTCTGCTCTAAGGAAAACAACCCCAGCCTGTCCAGTCTCTCTTCATAGCTGAAGCGCTGCAGCCCAGGTAACATCCTGGTGAATCTCTTTTGCACCCTCTCCAATGCAATCACATCCTTCCTATAGTGTGGCGACCAGAACTGCACACAGTATTCCAGCTGTGGCCTAACTAGCGTTTTGTACAGCTCCATCATAACCTCCCTGCTCTTATATTCTATGTCTCGGCTAATGAAGGCAAGTATCCCATATGCCTTTTTAACCACCTTATCTACCTGTCCTGCTGCCTTCAGGGATCTATGTACATGCACACCAAGGCCACTCTGATCCTCTGTCCTTCCAAGGGTCCTACCATTCATTGTGTATTCCCTTGCCTTGTTAGTCCTCCCAAAATGCATCACCTCACACTTTTCAGGGATAAATTCCATTTGCCACTGTTCTGCCCATCTGACAAACCCGTCTATATCGTCCTGTAGCCTGAGGCTTCCCTCCTCGCTATTTACCACCCCACCAATTTTCGTGTCATCTGCAAACTTACTGATCATACCTCCTACATTCATATCTAAATCATTAATGTACACTACAAACAGCAAGGGACCCAGCACCGATCCCTGCGGTACACCACTGGACACAGGCTTCCAGTCACAAAAACAACCTTCGACCATCACCCTCTGCCTCCTGCCACTAAGCCAATTTTGGATCCAATGTGCCAAGTTGCCCTGGATCCCATGGGCTTTTACCTTCTTGACCAGTCTCCCATGCGGGACTTTGTCAAAAGCCTTACTGAACTACCTCGTAGTTTAATGGTGGTTTGTATGAGAACAGCGGCTGCATTGGAACAGCTGGGGTGTTGGTCGGACAGCCCTTTGAAGATCATGAAGAGTAAGTTGCCCAGCTGGTTATGGGGCAAACATTTGGAAATGACCTCTGTGATTTGAGAGCATGAGTTAAAGAGGACTGAATTGTCAGGGTTAACCAACTGTTCTCTGACTCTTTTCAGTCCCTCTAACTGCTCCGTTTGCTGAACTAGATTGGTGCCTTCACATGACAAATGAATGGCCAGGATTATGTACAAAGAGTCCAGGACCATCTGTCGAACGGGAAGCGATAGGTCTGCACAGTGTGGCATCAGTCGCCCAATCGGAGTCCCCATGTTATTTCCAGGCACTACATTACTAACATTGAGCTTCCTCCAGTAAAGTTTCAGAAGCTCCAAGGTCATTTCCATGGCTCTCTCTCGTTCATGGTCTTTTGTTGAACTGATCCAGGCTTCTACATGTTTGAAAATGGCCTCAAGTCCTTGAGGAGACAGGTCCTGAAGTAATACTTGCTTCAGCAGATTTTGCAGCGAATCTGTGGTTTGGGCATAAAGTGTGGCCGTCTCCTTTGTATTATTATGTGTCCTCGTCATTGTTCAGTTCTGGAGGTACCAAGTCGAATGTACTGATCAGGCAGCTTTGAATCAATTGGCAGGTGTCAGCTTGGATTGATTCACTGTGTAGTTTCACGAGATGCGTGCAGGCGTCCATGGCTAACTGTCCAACAGGGCTCTGCAGCAGCTCTGGTGGCTCGGCCTCGATAAGATCCTGCATGTATGTCAGCAGCACCCTGCTTCTAATAAAGTTGATGGGAAGTCTCCAGCGATTTATATATAGGGATCTGGCTATCTGAGTCACGGTCTGTATTAGGCTGAGCTTGAGTGTGAGATCCCTGGATTCAGCCTTTATCCCCTGCCCACTTGTAATTAAATGACTAAGAGCTGGTAGAATGTGACTCTCGATTGTGAACAGCAGTTCGACAGGTTCGCAGACTGCCATGTTCCCATAGCACAGAACCAGTGTGCTCATGACTTTAATCGATTCCTCATCAGCCTTGACCCTAAATCTGTTGGCGTTAGCAAACTCCTCCAGGCTACTGAGCGTATCATCAAAATGTGCCATGGCACTGAAACCAATGGCGAGGGCTGCTCTCTCTCGCTCTGCGCTCTCTCTGTGCTGCACACTCAGTAGCATTTGGTGAAGCTCCTCCCTTACGTTCCTAGTGCGGGTCTGGCGGAGCACTGACGCAAGAGATTTATATAGAAAGCCCTTCTCTTGTGGGGAATGATGGTTGGTGTTGAGTTGTTTTGATATTTCATCAGCGAGCTGACATGTCCACTCCTCGTCATCAAACATATTTAAAGCTCGGCACAAGACCGCCAATAATTTATTCTCCCATTCCGATTGGGACAGAGACTGCTCAGAATTTTCCAGTAAATGGTCAACTAATGGGGCCAGCTCATCTCCCACCACCTCACTGATTCTGAGTGGACATTGAGACTCAGGACTTTCAGTAGACTCAGTGCCACAGTTCCTCGGCCTCCTCCCTGATATGGGCAACAAGACACAGTGAGGAGCCGGGTCAGCAGTGCCTGGGCTTTAGGGAGATTGGCATTTTCATTGTAAGTAAGGGAAAAGCTTTCACTACCGACTCGCTGTTTCTTTTTCCCAATATGTATGAACAACTGCAGATTATTGTTAAAGCCTTGGTGTACTGGGTGATCGTGACAAACTCCAGTAAGGATGGCCAAAGGACATCCTCCATCTTCACTGCAGTTGTGATTAAACACATCACTCTTTCACATAGTGTGACTAATTCTTCATCTGTTACTGGGTCTGGCTGATGATTGGGTGGTACCAGGGTCCCTGAACCAACGGGTGCAGCACACTGTTGGATGAGGAATTGTACCATTGCCTTTCCTCCCTCGGCCTCAAGGTAACCTTGCTGGGCCATGACACATATTACCTGGGCAATGAGCGTCTTCGCCTGATTGCTGCTCTTGTCTAGAAGGACTGGTTTTATTGTAGCCACAATCTGAGCCTCTTCCTCTCCAAGTGCGATGAGACCGATGTGATGATGTGCTTCAGTACAGTGAGTGTTCCTAGTTTCATTTATTGGTCAGCATTCTCTAACTGAGAGAGGAGAAATTCCACCATTTTGTCTGCATAAGCTGGGGCCAGAACTCTGAAAGAGCGAAGGATCTCAGTCTGGTTCTTCACAGCAAGATCATCAGTAGACTCCAGCAAAACACAAATCTGCTGGTGGAACTTGTTAAGAAGGATGTCCATTTGTGACTTTAGCCCAAGACATCTCTGTCACAACATCCATCTCATGCAGAAATGCACAGTTTGTAGCACTTTGCTGTATTTTGTCCAACCCTAGGTTTCTGTGTTGTCATGGTTTTCATTGTGAGGCCAGGTTACATAAGCCCTCAGTTGTGATGTGGCCCTGGGTCATGTGCCCATATAAGTCCTGCCAGCTCTTTGTGGCAGTTTAAGGTGGGTGCTGAGGGTTAAGG
Organism: Squalus acanthias; assembly: GCA_030390025.1. Taxonomy (NCBI): domain Eukaryota; kingdom Metazoa; phylum Chordata; class Chondrichthyes; order Squaliformes; family Squalidae; genus Squalus; species Squalus acanthias. The sequence goes on from CM059432.1 coordinate 113,353,821, forward strand.
CCCAGACCTGAGACACAGACCATACGGACAAGGCAACATTCCCAACCCTTGGCAGCCATATTGGATTGAGCAGCTGTTTGTTCCTAATAAAGAACCCACCGCACCACAGACATTCAAAGTACTTGTGACAAAAGATGTGGAAATGGGAGTCTAGGGCAGACATTTCTAGCAGAATTGCCCCAAATTGGGATCTTCATGTGTCAGGGATTGAAGCTGCTTAATGATGTCATCAGGAAGTTGCTGTGACATCAGAGTGGCCTGTTGTGAAATCACAGCAGCCCGTTGTGACATCAGAGCGGCCCGTTGTGACATCAGAACGGCCCATTGTGACATCAGAGTGGCCCGTTGTGACATCAGAACGGCCCGTTGTGACATCAGAACGGCCCATTGTGACATCAGGGCGGCCCGTTGTGACATCAGAACGGCCCATTGTGACATCAGAGCGGCCCGTTGTGACATCAGAGCGGCCCGTTGTGACATCAGAGTGGCCCGTTGTGACATCAGAGCGGCCCGTTGTGACATCAGAACGGCCCATTGTGACATTTGTTCCATTCTTGTCTCCTTTAAAATCCTTGTTGTCTATTGCCCACCACCCCTGATTTCTCACCCACATATCTTCCCTACTTTCCTCCTTCAGCCTCTGCACTCCTCATCCGTGGTCATTTCAATCTCCATCTCAACTCCCTTTGTCCTTTCTCCTCCGATTTTACTGCCCTCTACTTTGCCGTCTCTCCTGGCCTCACTGCTTGCATGGTCTCAATCACTGACAAGGCCATCTCTGACCATTCATTTTATCCCCGTAATCCCCTACCACATTCCAACCTTATTTCCATCTGTGTCCATCCCTGCAAAAAACTCTTACAGGAAGATAGGAATAGAAGGAAGCCATTCAGCCCCTCGGGTGTGCTCCACCATTCAATGAGATCCTGGCTGATCTGTACCTCAACTCCATTCACCCACCATTGCTCCATTTGCCTTCATAACCTCACCCAACAAAAACCCATCAGTCTGATTTCACTGATCAACGATTGATATCGCACCATTATGCAGCACCTATTCAGATAGAGGTCTGTAGCTCTCCACTCACTCAGCAACAACCACAACAACCTATATTAGCATAGTGTCTTTAAAGCAGTAAAACATCACAATGCACTTCAGAGGAGTTTTATAAAACTAAATTTGACACCGAACCACACAGGGAGAAATTAGGGCAGATGACCAAACGCTTGGTCAATGAGATAGGTTTTAAGGAGTGTCTTAAAGGAGGAAAGAGAGGTCGAGAGGTGGAGAGATTTAGGGAGGGAATTCCAGAGCTTCGGGCCTTGGCAGCTGAAGACACGGCCACCAATGGCTGAGCGATTAAAATCAGGGTTACTCTAGAGGCCAGAAATAGAGGAGCGCGGATATCTCGGGGGGTTGTGGGGCTGGAGGAAATTACAGAGATGGGGAGGGGCGAGGCCATGGAGGGATTTGAAAACAAGGATGAGAATTTTAATATTGAAGCGTTGCTTAACCAGGAGCCAATGTAGGTCTGCGAGCACAGGGGTGACGGGTGAATGGGACTTGGTGCGAGTTAGGACACGGGCAGCCGAGTTTTGGATGACCTCAAGTTTGCGTAGGAGATAGTGGGAGGCCAGCCAGGAGTGCGTTGGAATAGTCAAGTCTAGAGGTAACAAAGGCATGGATGAGGGTTTCAGCAGCGGATGAGCTGAGGCGGGGTGGAGTTGGGCGATGTTATGGAGGTGGAAATAGGCAGTCTTAGTTATACCGAGAATATGTGGCCGAAAGCTCATTTCTGGTTCAAATATGCCACTAAGGTTGCGAAGAGTCTGGTTCAGCCTCAGGCAAATGCTATGTAGAGGGATGGAGTCAATGGCTAGGGAACGGACTTTGGCCGCACTTTTACTAACCTTGGCGGGTCCGTGGCGAGCGACATCGGTGGTGGGTCCCGACCCCGCTGCTGTCTCCATCCCGGCTCTCTGAAATGAACTGATGCTGATCATCTTCCAACATTCGATGGAATCTGGAACTGTACCCATGGATTGGAGGGTAGCTAATGTTACCCCACTATTCAAAATGGGTGGTAGAGAGAAAGCGGGGAATTACAGACCGGTAAGCCTGACATCGGTAGTGGGGAAAATGCTAGAGTCCATTATAAAGGATGTAATAGCTGAGTACTTGGAAAACAGTGACAGGATCGGACAAAGTCAACATGGATTTACAAAAGGTAAATCGTGCTTGACTAATCTACTGGAATTTTTTGAGGATGTAACTGGGAAAATAGATAAGGGAGAACCAGTAGATGTGGTGTATTTGGACTTTCAAAAGGCTTTCGATAAGGTCCCGCATATGAGATTAGCATATAAAGTTAAGGCATATGGGATTGGGGGCAAGGTATTGACTTGGATAGAGAACTGGTTGGCGGACAGAAAGCAGAGAGTAGGAATTAATGGGTCTTTTTCCGAGTGGCAGGCAGTGACTAGTGGGGTACCGCAGGGTTCGGTCCTTGGACCCCAGCTATTCACAATATACATTAATAATCTGGATAAGGGAACTAAATGTAATATCTCCAAGTTTGCAGATGACACAAAGCTGGGTGGGCGTGTGTGCTCCGAGGAGGATACTGAGAAACTCCAGGATGATTTGGACAGGTTGGGTGAGTGGGCAGAAGCGTGGCAGATGCAATATAACGTGGATAAATGCGAGGTTATCCACTTTGGTGTCAAAAACAGAAAGGCAGACTATTATCTGAATGGCAATAGATTGGGAGAAGGGGAAGTGCAACGAGACCTGGGTGTCCTTGTGCACCAGTCGCTGAAGGTAAGCATGCAGGTGCAGCAGGCGGTGAAGAAGGCAAATGGTATGTTGGCCTTCATAGCGAAAGGGCTTGAGTACAGGAACAGGGATGTCCTGCTGCAGTTGTACAGGGCCTTGGTGCGACCACACCTTGAGTACTGTGTGCAGTTTTGGTCGCCTTATCTGAGAAAGGATGCTCTTGCCATGGAAGGAGTTCAGCAAAGATTCACAAGGCTGATACCTGGGATGGCAGGAATGACATATGAGGAGAGATTGGGTCGATTGGGCTTATACTCGCTGGAGTATAGAAGAATGAGAGGGGATCTCATCGAAACATATAAAATTCTGACAGGTCTGGACAAACTAGATGCAGGAAGAATGTTCCCGATGGTCGGAGAGTCCAGAACCAGGGGTCATAATCTAAGGATAAGGGGTAAGCCATTTAGGACAGAAATGAGGAAGAATTTGTTCACCTAGAGAGTGGTGAACCTGTGGAATTCTCTACCACAGAAGGTAGTTGAGGCCAAGTCATTAAATATATTCAAGAATGAGTTAGATATATTGCTTAACGCTAAAGGTATCAAGGGATATGGGGAGAAGGCAGGTACAGGGTACTGAGTTTGGATGATCAGCCATGATCTCATCGAATGGCGGAGCAGGCTTGAGGGGCCGAATGGCCTACTCCTGCTCCTATCTTCTATGTTTCTATGAATTTCCCCTGATTGGGCTTGTTAAGCCCGCCCAGCGCATTTCCAGGCCAATTAGAGGAAGCGTCATTTGATGACGCGTCATTAGCGGGTTTCCTTAAAGGGGCCATGTCCAAATTTATTTTGCCATTTGGGCTGTCGGTGTTCTACAGCATTGAGGTGCTGCAAACACTGACAAGCACTGCACAGAGGTGCAGGGCTGCACCCAGGCTCTCCCATGACTCCCTGCATATGCTCCCTCCAGAGCACGCAGGGTGGTCCTCTTCCCTTCCCATGAGCGGAAGAGACCTCCCCAGGAGATCAACACAGCCTGGTTGCACTTTGCGGATTGGGCACAAGCAGGGATGTGGTCAGGAGGACCTGGGAGCAGTGGCGCAAACCTTTCAAGGATCACAGTAGATCACGAAACGTTACTGCAAAGCCACATTCAACCTCATCCTGCTCTGCCTCTCATCACATCCCTATCACTCTGCAATCATTCCAACTAACAACACATAAGGGTAGGCACTTGGGTATTTTATGCAATGTTCACGTAAAGTTTCTGTTAAAGTGGTGTCAAGCATTGAAACCTTTATTTTCAACACTTTGCTTTCTTGGACAGATTTGTGTGCACTTTTGGAAGTGGCTTAGTGAGTTGCAGTGAATGGTGAGACATAACGGTACCCCCTGCAATGGTGATGAGAGTGAAACGAATGGCTTGGAGAAGGTGAGAGAGTATAAAGGGCACCCATGCTGATGGATAGATGGTAGGTGAAGTAGAGATGACAGAAGCAATCGGTCAATGGTGAGAGGTAATGAGCAATGTTCTCTCTAAAGGGCACGGGTGTACAGCGATTTGCAAGGTCCCATGCAGTCAAATTCCCGGGGCGGGGCCCAGCGGCCAGAGTGTGAGCCAGCAGAGAGCGAGAGACACAGTGTCATTGGGGGCGGGGCAGAGGGGAAAGTTTCATCTGATTGGCTGCCAGCTCTTACACAGTGCTGTCAGTGTGTGTGGATTGGAGGAGGTGAGCAAGCTCTGGGTCAAGGGCAGGGTAGGAATCAGTATGTGTGGGTTGGAGGAGGTGAGCAAGCTCTGGGTCAAGGGCAGGGTAGGAATCAGTATGTGTGGGTTGGAGGAGGTGAGCAAGCTCTGGGTCAAGGGCAGAGTAGGAATCAGTATGTGTGGGTTGGAGGAGGTGAGCAAGCTCTGGGTCAAGGGCAGGGTAGGAATCAGTATGTGTGGGTTGGAGGAGGTGAGCAAGCTCTGGGTCAAGGGCAGAGTAGGAATCAGTATGTGTGGGTTGGAGGAGGTGAGCAAGCTCTGGGTCAAGGGCAGGGTAGGAATCAGTATGTGTGGGTTGGAGGAGGTGAGCAAGCTCTGGGTCAAGGGCCGGTTCGGAGTCATTCTGTGTGGATTGGAAGAGGTGGGCAGGCTCTTGGCCCATTGCAGGGTAGGAGTCAGTGTGTGTGGATTGGAGGAGGTGAGCAGGCTCTGGGCCAATGTCCGGGTGGGTGTCAGTGTGTGTGGATTGGAGGAGGTGAGTAGGCTCTGGGCCAATGGCAGGGTAGGTGTCAGTGTGTGTGGATTGGAGGAGGTGAGCAGGCTCTGGGCCAATGGCCGGGTAGGTGTCAGTGTGTGTGGATTGGAGGAGGTGAGCAGGCTCTGGGCCAATGTCCGGGTAGGTGTCAGTGTGTGTGGATTGGAGGAGGTGAGCAGGCTGTGGGCCAATGGCAGGGCAGGAGTCAGTGTGTGTGGATTGGAGGAGGTGAGCAGGCTCTGGGCCCATTGCAGGGTAGGTGTCAGTGTGTGTGGATTGGAGGAGGTGAGCAGGCTGTGGGCCAATGGCAGGGTAGGTGTCAGTGTGTGTGGATTGGAGGAGGTGAGCAGGCTCTGGGCCAATGGCAGGGTAGGAGTCACTGGGGGAATAATTTCTTCCCGCCCCCTTTGGGGCGCTAACTTCGCCGGGGCGCTAAAGGTAGAAAAAGTTAGCACCCCCGTGACCGAAATTCAATTGTAGTGCCCCAAGCTGGAGGTGGGGCGCTACTGCAAGTGTCCCGCCTCCCTCTTGGGGCGCTACCAGTGAATATCTGGGCACTGCTGCATGTTGCGGCACGGTACTGCAGGCCTTCCTCCCCTTATTAAAGATGAGGGGCCTAGCGCAGCGTGGGCCACCAGGGATAGAGTTCCAGCAAAAGAGCCCGGCACTCAAGAGGAGAGCCGGGCTCACGGAGCGCAGCTGGCACTCCGCGGGGGGGGCTTCACTGGAGGCCGGGGACGGCAACGGGGGCAGGTGCTGGCATGCGGCCAGCAACAAAAATGGCTGCCCGGCACCTCCCTTTTAAATATTGCCGCCCCAGCCGCACATACGCCCCCCTGACCCTGTCGGACATAGAGTATGGTGATAATCCAGGGGGCGCTACTGAAGATCGCAGCTGGGGCGCGAGCGGGGCGCTGCGCATGGCGATGACGCCATCGCCAGAGGCGCTACACCATGGAGCACTACCAGTTACCGCCGCTGCTAACCTCCCGCTGAATTTCGGGAGGTGTTAGCGGTGCCGCGCCCGGGCGCTAGGTGGTTTGCGCTCCATTAGTGCCCTCTTAGGGCACTTACGGGAGGCGCAAAGCAACCGAACTTTGCCCCCAAAAGGATACTTTATTATTGTGACAGTACCCCTTTAAAAGCAAGGTCCCCATCATAATCAATCTCCTTCCCTTTTCAATCGATTACCTCTTACTAATAAATGCGTGCCAGTAGTAAAATGCCAATCTTCCACTGTATATCTTTTTCTAGTCGTCGAAGGATGTGCTGTGTTGGTATTTTAAATGTCATCTTGATTTTTATCAGACCAAACCAAACATTTCAAAGAAAGAAGCTTGTCCTTGGGGGGAACTGCCCTTAAAACTTGGGGCGAAGGTCTTTCAAACCATTCCTGGGTGAGTTTTTTCTTCTTCATTTTAATTAAAAACAACACTGCTGTTATCTTCGTCTCCATTACATTAAACCCAACCTTGAAATGAAAGACGTCACCCTCAAGGGAACATGCTTGTAAAAATGTTTATTTATAGAAAAACTTTGAGCTGCTGTCTCTGTGCAAGTGGAAATTGTTTGCCCTAAATACACTTTTGCTTGGTTTAGAAATCAGAAGGGTACATACATCTAAACAGTGTGTCAGTGTGTGTGTCGGTGCTAGATAATGTAAACACAAGTGAATAATGCTGTTTGAATAGGCCATCAACGTGAATATTGCCAGAAGCTCATTTACTGTTTGGGGGTATTGCTGAGTTAACTGTATTGTATTCCAGTAGTGAGGGATTGAGTTTGAGGCTTAACAGCTCTTTATTGTGATCACCAAGATTACCTCCATCACGTCGAGGTCTTTGGAGTGGATGGTGTTGCCCGACACTCAGCTTCAATATATACGACAGATTAACAATAGATTGCCTTCACTTCTGCTTCTGCAGCGGGATGTAACAGAACAGAGATTGGGTCGATTGGGCTTATACTCGCTAGAGTTTCGAAGAATGAGAGGGGATCTCATTGAAACTTATAAAATTCTAACAGGACTAGACAGACTAGATGCAGGAAGGATGTTCCCGATGGCGGGGGAGTCCAGAACCACAGGTCACAGTCTAAGGATAAGGGGTAAGCCATTTAGGACTGAGATGAGGAGGAATTTCTTCACCCAGAGAGTGGTGAACCTGTGGAATTCTCTACCACAGAAGGCAGTTGAGGCCAAGTCATTAAATATATTCAAGAAGGAGATAGATATATTTCTTAAGGCTAAAGGGATCAAGGGATATGGGGAGAAGGCAGGTACAGGGTACTGAGTTTGGATGATCAGCCATGATCTCATTAAATGGCGGAGCAGGCTCGAGGGGCCGAAAGGCCTACTCCTGCTCCTATCTTCTATGCTTCTATGCTTCTAACTCACTCCATCCCTTTTCCAGTCATCGTCCATTTCTTTGTTTGTTACTGAGATTTGAATAATTTGATGCAGAAATGCCACTGTTGTGTAGTCTACCCATACCCAACTTCACCCAGTTTTGGTACTATTTCACAATATACATACTTTCACGACTGGAATGCAATAATTAACTCATCCATAATGATTACAATGGCTGAAGATTGTTTCAAATAGAGATACATGGGGTACAGTAGCACAGTGGTTACATTACTAGACTAGTAATCCACAGGCCTGGACTAATGATCAGGAGATAACAACAGAAAATGCTGGAAACACTCAGCAGGTCAGGCAGCATCAAGGAGAGAGAAACAGAGTCAAAGTTTTGTGTCAAGGACCCGGAGGAGAGATTTTAAAGCAGGAGTAGGGAGGAGGGGAGGAAAGAACAAAGGGAAGGTCTGTGACAGGCTGGAAGGCAGGTTTAATGACAATGTTAGGGTTGGATCGGAGAGAACGGAGTGCTGCAAGTTCAGAGGGAGGTAGATTGGAGTGAGTGAGGGGAGCAGAGAAATTGAGATGGCCGATGTCACGCTGGCAGTTAGCAATGAAAAGAATCTAGAGAGGGTAAGAGGCCAGAGGGAGGGGTCCAGGTGGAACGAGAATTCTGAAAGCGGGAGAAAGGGGGGAAGACTCCTGGCCAAAGAAGTGGGCACGGAGATGAAGGCAACAGAAAAAGAGCTCAGCATCGTGCCAAGCTCGAAATTCATTGAGATGGGGGTGTAAGGCAATGAAGCTCAGGCCTTTGCTGAGGATTAATCGTTTGGTGTCAGAGAGGGGAAGGTCAGAGGGAATAGTGAAAACACGGCAGGGGGTGAGATTGGAAGAAGGGATGGGGTCAGAGGAAAGTGAAGGGGAAGAAGGTTCCGGAGGGGCGTTGGTGTCCAAGAGTTGTTGAAGCTTATGATCCTTGACTTCTGAAAGGAAGAAAAAAAGTTTTTGTTGATGCGTCGGATGAGTCGAAGGATGAAATGGAACTGCAGTCCAGGACAGCTTTGAGATAGAGTGAGTCGGTGCTGCTGAAGAGAGAGGTCGAGAGTGTTCATGTGGCGGCGCATGGCGTTGATCGTGGATCTCAGAATACGGCGAGAGCAGTAGTTCGAGGAGCGCTGGAGATATTTGTAATCCTGGGTGGATCCGAAACACGAAGGGTGGAATTTCAATTGGAATCCACGTGGAATAAGTCAGAACTGGAGACAGTTGCTGAGGAAAGAGATATGGCTGTGAAAACGAGTCTTGGCAGATTCCGGTTCAAACACGAGAAGGGAAACAGAAAGCAATGAAGATGAACAAGGTTGAAGAGATGAACGGAAATTGCATCGGAGAGAAGAGCAGAATTTCTTCAAGGTGGGCATTCCTAGAAGAGAAGTGGCAGTGAACCAAATACTAGTACAAAAGCAAAATACTGCGGATGCTGGAAATCTGAAATAACAACAGAAAATGCTGGAAACACTCAGCAGATCAGGCAGCATCAAGGAGAGAGAAACAGAGTCAATGGGTTGGATTTTGTGAATGGAGACATGCTGGAGGCGGGACTGCTGCTTGTCGGGTCTCAGTCCCGCCTCCATCATGTTCTGGCCAACCAGAGGGATTTTCCCCTGATTGAACTTGTTAAGCCCGCCCTGCGGGCTCAGCAGGCCAATTAGGGGGAAGTCATTGACAGAGCACGTCAACGTCTGATGTGCCATCTGTCAAGACTTCTTGAAAGAAGAAGTGTCAGCGTTTGACAGCTCTGTGAAGCTGTCAAACACTGACATTCTGTGTAGTTTGATGAGTCCTTGTGTTCAGGACTCATCAAACCTTTCAACTTTGTAGAAAGCAGATGATTGTTGGTTCGGAGGATCCAACAGGCAGTCTGTGAAATCTACAACGAAGATGTCGGGACTCCGGAACCACTGCGGCTGAAGGCTGTAGGCAGAAACAAAGGTAAGTGAACATTTTATAACATTTAACACTCACCTCACATACTTACCACTCCACACTTGCACCCATCACTCACCTCCACATCTCACTTTCAGGCCCCTCCGACCCCCGCAGACTTCCTAATCGACTCCTCCAACCCGGCGGGGTTCTCCGAGGTCGGGAAGCCTTCACCTGAAAAGGTAAAATGGCACTAATCTTTTTTTCTGCCTGTTAACTATCTGTTAACAGGCAGTTAAAAGGATTTAATCCCTTTCCCGCCTCGAGGAGACGGGACCCGAAGCAGCACATCTTCCCGCCTCCTGGCAAAAGGGCACGGAGGCAGGATGGGGGCGGGTTTGCCATCCGCCCCCACTTTCTGCAACTTTACTGGCAGTCCCGCCTCCATGCCTGCCTCCTCGGGGCTGACAAAATCAAGCCCAATGTTTCAGGTCGGGGACCCTTCGTCAGAACTGGAAAAGGCTAGAGAAGAGAGATTTTAAAGCAGGGGCAGGGAGGAGGGGAGGAAAGAACAAAGGGAAGGTCTGTGACAGGCTGGAAGGCAGGAGAGATTGACTGACAAAAGGGATGATGATGCAAGGCATAAAGAGAGGTAATGGGACAAGTTAAGAAACAAAAGATGACTCTTGATCAGGTGTGAATGGCGATGGCAGAATCATCTGCCATGTGAGAAAACAAGGGGGAAAAAAATTTAAAAATATAGGGACCGAGGTTATAGTCTGAAATTGTTGAACTCGATGTTAAGTCCAGAAGGCTGTAAAGTGCCTAGTTGAAAGATGAGGTGCTGTTCCTCGAGCTTACGTTGAGCTTCTTTGGAACAGTGTAAGAGACCAAGGATGGAGAGGCCAGAGTGGGAGTGGAGCGGAGAATTAAAGTGACAGGCGACCGGAAACTCGGGGTCACGCTTGCGGACTGAACGGAGGTGTTCCGCAAAGCGGTCACCCAATCTAATGATCAGGAGACATGAGTTCAAATCCCACCACGGCAGCTGGGGAATTTAAATTCAGTTAATTAAATAAATCTGGAATAAAAATCTAGTATCAGTAATGGTGACCATGAAACTGCTGGATTGTCGTAAAAACCCATCTGGTTCACTAATGTCCTTTAGGGAAGGAAATTCTCCGTCCTTACCCGGCCTGGCCTATATGTGACCCAAGACCCACAGTTGACTCTTAACTGCCCTCTACGGTTCAAGAAGGCAGCTCACCACCTTCTCAAGGGCATTTAGGGATGGGCAATAAATGCTGGCCTAGCCAGTGATGCCCACATCCCGTGAATGAATTAAAAAAGAGATGCCTAGGATATTCACACAACTTGCATTTACAGTGTGTTTCATGTGGCAATGATCCTCAGGTGCTTTGCAGAAGATTTGATGGACACCGAACAGACTGTGGGAGAAAAGTTATGGGCAGTGACCAAAGGAACAGTAGAGCAGGTAAGTTTTGAGAAGGGGTGGCAAGGGAAGGGCTTGGGAAGAGAGTTCTAGATTACAGTGGTGTTGTGACTAAAGGCTCTGCCACCAATAGAAGAGCAGAGGGAGGTAGACAAAAAGAGTAGACTAGAGTGGGAACACTAGAGAGTGTTGCTGGAACATAGGACTGAGGAAGATTTCAGAGGTAGAGTAGCCATGGAGGAAATTGAAAATGAGGATGAGAATTTTAAAGTTGGTATGCTGGCAGTGGGGAGCCAGTGGAGGTCATCATGGACAGGGGTGATGGGTGTACAAGGCTTAGTATGGAATAGGATAAGAATAGCAGGGTCCAGGATGGCTTGGAGCTTATGTAGTGTGGCACTCAAGAAGCCAGTGAGAAGAGCATTAGCGAAATCAATGCTCCACTGTGACCTTGGTGGGAAGGCGGGGGCCAGATGTGGGGGTTTGAAGTTAAGCTCAGGTCGAACTGGTGCATATTGGACATTCAAGACTTCAGTGACCAAACAGAAGAACTGTGAAGTAGAGATGTTATATCCGTTGATACCAGCTGCCAGCCAAAATATCCTGGGCTAGAAATTCGTGTGGTTTGTGCCACATGTTAGTGTCACAAGATGGCGCTAAAATGCCATTGACCGCTGTAACGACAGCTGATGCTGGTTCCAACGCCGCACGCCATATCGATGTTGCCGGTAGCGCTGCCGGTAACTTCAATCGCCAGGGACCTTGCCATCATGGAGATTGTGACGTCAGTGAGTACGCAACGCTCACTGGACGTCCGATATCCCAACTTCGTTATAGTCACTTACCTTAATGGCAGCGCAGAATAACGACAGGGAGAGCTGGCATCTACCAGCAGGAAACAGGCTGCAGCAGCGATATTTAAAGGTACCATCCCCAATCAGCTGCAACTAACATGGTTGTGCAGGTTCAGTCCCTGTTTGCTACTTCCTGAAACTGAAACAGCTCTCTTCAGTTATTTCAAATTTTTTTGGTGACAAGGAGTGTTGATTCAAGTGCAGAAGCTACTCATTATTTGTTAAAGTCTTCTGCTCACAACACTTCCTCACAGTCATGGGGCTGCAGGATTGAGGGATTACCTCAGGAGGACGTCGAGGCAGAGGAGGATCAGGAGGAGGAGGAGGATGAGGAAGAGGAGGAGGAGGAGGGCGAGGAGGGCGAGGAGGAGGAGGAGGAGGACGAGGAGGGGAGGAAGAGGAGGAGGAGGATGAGGACGAGGAGGATGAGGAAGAGGAGGAGGATGAGGAAGAGGAGGAGGAGGAAGAGGAGGAGGAGGAGGACGAGGGGGATGAGGAAGAGGAGGAGTAGGAAGAGGACGAGGAGGATGAGGACGAGGAGGATGAGGACGAGGAGGATGAGGACGAGGATGAGGAGGGCGAGGAAGAGGAGGAGGAGGATGAGGAAGAGGAGGAGGCGGACAAGGAGGGCGAGGAGGAGGAGGAAGAGGACGAGGAGGGTGAGGAAGAGGACGAGGAGGGTGAGGAAGAGGACGAGGAGGGTGAGGAAGAGGATGAGGAGGGTGAGGATGAGGAAGAGGAGGAGGCAGACGAGGAGGAGGAGGAAGAGGACGAGGAGGGTGAGGAGGAGGAGGAAGAGGATGAGGAGGGTGAGGAAGAGGACGAGGAGGGTGAGGATGAGGAAGAGGAGGAGGCGGACGAGGAGGAGGAGGAAGAGGACGAGGAGGGTGAGGAAGAGGACGAGGAGGAGGCGGACGAGGAGGAGGAGGAAGAGGAGGCGAGGAGGAGGAGGAAGAGGACGAGGAGGGCGAGGAGGAGGGCGAGGAGGAGGAGGATGAGGACGAGGAGGGCGAGGAGGAGGAGGATGAGGACGAGGAGGGCGAGGAGGAGGAGGATGAGGAAGAGGAGGAGGTGGACGAGGAGGAGGAGGAAGAGGACGAGGAGGGTGAGGAAGAGGACGAGGAGGAGGCGGACGAGGAGGAGGAGGAAGTGGACGAGGAGGGCGAGGAGGAGGAGGAAGAGGACGAGGAGGGCGAGGAGGAAGAGGATGAGGAGGGCGAGGAGGAGGGCGAGGAGGAGGAGGATGAGGACGAGGAGGGCGAGGAGGAGGAGGAAGAGGACGAGGAGGGTGAGGAGGAGGGCGAGGAGGAGGAGGATGAGGACAAGGAGGGCGAGGAGGAGGAAGAGGAGGAGGAGGATGAGGACGAGGAGGGCGAGGAGGAGGAAGAGGAGGAGGAGGATGAGGACGAGGAGGGCGAGGAGGAGGAAGAGGAGGAGGAGGATGAGGAAGAGGAGGAGGCGGACGAGGAGGAGGAGGAAAAGGACGAGGAGGGTGAGGAAGAGGAGGAGGAGGATGAGGACGAGGAGGGCGAGGAGGAGGATGAGGACGAGGAGGGCGAGGAGGAGGGCGAGGAGGAGGAGGATGAGGAAGAGGAGGAGGCGGACGAGGAGGAGGAGGAGGAAGAGGACGAGGAGGGTGAGGAGGAGGAGGAAGAGGAGGAGGAGGATGAGGACGAGGAGGATGAGGAAGATGAGGACGAGGAGGACGAGGAGGATGAGGAGGAGGAGGAGGAGGATGAGGAGGAGGAGGATGAGGACGAGGAGGAGGAGGGCGAGGAGGAGGAGGATGAGGAAGAGGAGGAGGATCAGGAGGAAGAGGACGAGGAGGGCGAGGAGGAGGAGGATGAGGAAGAGGAGGAGGCGGACGAGGAGGAGGCGGGTGAGGAAGATGAAGGCGAGGAGGATGAGGACAAGGAGGTGGAACAGGAGGGAGGGCGGAGGCAGCAAGACAATTGGCCTTCGGGACGGGCTGTCCATGATCGGCTTATCAGACTCCGATTCACATGAATGAATACGCAGATCCCTATAGCTCACCACATCCCCATCATACAATCCCTGTCTCATGGCATATCACAGCGTCCTCCTGGGCACAAAGGTGAAATGAGAGAGACCACAAAATATTCCAAACACACTTAATAAATGTATCTATAAACATATCATACATATGACATGAATTCTAATAACTAATGACCCTTGTGCCTGCCATAGTTGAATAGCTGTCATTGCGTGCAAGGTGTGAGATGTGTGTGTGAGTGTTGCTAGGTAGAGATTGTTGGTGGGTGAGTGCTGGGGGTGTGGTGCATTGAGCAGTGTGTGAAGCTTGTGGTACAGATGGTGGTATGTAGCATTTGTTGAAGCCTTCACTCACCCTGACCACCCATTTGAGGTCGTTAAACTTCTTCCTGCACTGTGTGTGGGTCCTGGGGACCACAGTGCTGTCCATGACATGGTGTGCAACCTCCCTCCACATAGTCTGACAGACTTGTGGCGAGCGCCTCCTGCCAGTTGGCGGGTACAGGACAGCCCGCCTTCTCGCCACCGCTAAAATCAATGCCTCCAGAGCTTCATCCGAAAACCTCCGGGCTCTCTCCCTGGGGCAGCGATCTGCCATCAGGATTTGTAATAAGTGCTCCTTCTCCTTGTCCTTGTCCTTCTTCTTATGGTTGTTGAGGGAACTGCACACCCAACAATGCTGAGAATGAGGTGCTGCAGCATCAATGAACCTCTCCTTTAAGTAGTGAAAAAAGCCTGTGGCAATCATTACTTGAGTTTAGACTGCCCCCTGATATTGGTTCATCTTTTCAGTGTAACGCCAATGAGCTTGGGTTTTTAGACTAGAATCATGACTGCAATCATTTTAATGAGGAGTGAGAATTAATTTTGCATGCATTCTAGATGATTTTCAGGTGGCGCTACTGAACCATTTTTAGTCTAAACACTGCCCATTTCTTGGCTATAATGAATTTCTAGCCCCCTGTCTTTATGTTGACTCAGACCAAGCAGATCATATTTGCTGCTGCAAACTGCCATATCTAACCTTTGCAGCTAAACATTGGCATTAGCGCACAGCTCTGGTTTAAAGTATGCTGCAGAAATGCTTTGATAGATGGGGAAAGTTAACTAGCAAAATGAAAGGGGAGCCGATGGCCATACGAAGCCCCAATATAAAAAAAAACCTGTCATCAGCTTGCCAGCGGTTCCAAGTCCAAAATTACCTCCAAACTGCAAGATTCTCAGACAAGCTCCAAGGAGAGGGGGAAGACAGTTAGCATCTGATTCCCAATCACATTATCTGTCCTTCTAAGAAGGAAGAGAAGGACTTGCCTCCTCCACCCAGGAATATTTCCAGCCCTATTGCAACTGGAAACAGCATTACGGAGAAAGGATTTTGTATGTTTTTTCTATCTATAAGCAATGCCCCTTACATCAGGAGTCGTGATATTTATCAGAGAAAGTTACAGCGAGACAATTGCACACATGAACTAATTTAAAATTTCATTCTCCAACTTCTTTCTTGCTGAGATTTTTTCCATTTACCATAATTGTTGGTTTTGATAATACACTGCTATTGCAGTTACATTTTAGAGCATTGGAAAGGTATTACAATCTTTATTTTAAAAAGTCTGTTCATCATTTGTTGTACACAGTATACCAGCATTTCAGAGATGACGCTGAAGTTATCAACTTAATTTTCTTCTATTCTGAGAATCCATCCTTGCATTCTGTTTTTAGAGACAGCCGATGGCAGGCTTTTTGAGTCCCAAAAAAGTGCTTTGAATGCCTGAAATTATGTCGCATTTCATCACACAATTATTATAATTCTATTATTCACTATATCTACAAAATCCACTCTACAGGCAGGAGCTCATTGAGATTAATGCCAGTAAGATCAAACCCCACTTCAGCTTTGACTTTTAAAATCACGGTGTAGAAAATCATTGCTATTCAGTGCACTATGAAATCTCACTGACCAGATCAATTCTTACTTCAGATCAATGGGCCCCATATTAAGACAGTCAATAATGTTTCCCATCAATTGACACAAAGCAGATAAAGTAATCATGCCAATAAGCATTTCTAGTGGTTTTGCTGTCACTTCACCTTTTCTGATATCAGTATAAAATAGTAACATTTACCAGTAGTAAACTCACAACACCAATTTAGCTGGTCAGGCATTTTCTGATACTTAAGCCCTTTATGCCACCATAAGTCATATTCAAACCAACAGTTTTAGCAGCGACAGACTTAGGTTAAAATAAATACAACACCTGCCCTTTTACCTCCTCCCTTCCCACTTCCAGGTGAAACAGCAATTTACTTGTACTTCTTGCAATTTAGTATACTGTATTTGCTACTCACGATGCGGTCTCCTCTACATTGGGGAGACCAAACACAGATTGGGTGACCGCTTTGCGTAACACCTTCGTTCAGTCCGTAAGCGTGACCACGAGCTTCCGGTCGCCTGTCACTTTAATTCTCCACTCCATTCCCACTCTGACCTCTCCGTCCTCGGCCTCTTATACTGTTCCAACGAAGATCAACGTAAGCTCGAGGAACTGCACCTCATCTTTCGATTAGGTACTTTACAGCCTTCTGAACTCAACATCGAGTTCAACAATTTCAGACTATAACCTCAGCCCCATGTTTTTTTTTCTCACTCACTTGGCAGCTGTTGATGATTCTGCCATTGCCATTTACACCTCATCTAGAGTCATCTTTTGTTTCTTAACTTGTCCCATTACCATCTCCTTTTGCCTTGCACCATCATCCCTTTTGTCTTTTAATCTCTCCTGCCTTCCATCCTATCACAGACCTTCCCTTTGTTCGTTCCTCCCCTCCTCCTTTCCCTGCCCCTATACTTGCTTAAAAATCTGTTACTTCTCCAACCTTTTCCAGTTATGACGAAGAGTCATCGACCTGAAACGTTAACTCCATTTCTCTCTCCTCGATGCTGCCTGACCCGCTGAGTGTTTCCAGCATTTTCTGTTGTTGTTTCAGATTGCCAGCATCTGCAGTATTTTGCTGTTGTATGAGGTTAAAATGTATTTAATTTATTCTAAGACAGAATTAACAATATAACATGAAAGTTTGAAGAGTGCTGTTTTTGCAACATGTATAACAAATCTGTTAACAATACATCATTTCAGTGCATTACTCTGAATAGATAACTGTAACAATATTGTGCAGAAAATAATTGATGTATTTGATTTAGCGCAAGCTAAGCCATTTGTACATGATTGTATTATATAATGATTATATAATTTCCTGGCAGATTTCCCATGGGAATGCTCATCATGAGTTGGACAATAAACTATTTTGTAATGACCTCTGAAAAGGTAGGGGATCTATTCTTCATTTTGTTAAATAAGACATGTGGGGAATACTTTGGACATTTAATGTGTTTCCCCTTAAATAACAAAAGATAAAGGAAAAAAAGTACATTTTTCTGAACAGGTTCTCCCATTGATTTGTGCCATTGCTCAGGGTTGCCTGGAGTCTGGAGTACGATTGTGATGTGTACTGTGCTACAGGAAGATGAGCAGAATAGGGGTGTAGAGTGCAGCACAATGTGGGTATAGAGTACGTCAGGAGCCCATGGAATGGAGCACAGTGAAGGGGGAACAGTTGATGAGTAGAAGGCTGGGGAGTTCAGAACAGCAGGGTGGCTGGAGGGTGCAAACCAGAATAGGGAACAGGGGAAAAGCAGGAGTGGATGACAGGAGGAGGCCAGGGAGTGAAGTACACTACAGGACCTTGAGAAAAGTTGAGACTTACCTGTTCGGTAGCACCAGAATTTGCTGAACTGTGTTCTGAGCTGTTCTGAGAATTTTTTTTCGTCTGAATCTTATTTCCAATTAGAAGGCCATATCTGGGGAAAAGAAATACAGTTAGGAAATTGGGAATTGTCTTTAAAGCACCGATTTTTCTTATGACTGACAGCAAGACTCATCATTCCTGGAGAATGCCAAGACTCCCTGTTTGTAAGCCCCACATCCTGTTTAATATTAAATTCAGCAGCAAGTAACAGGCTTAAGCTGCATTCCACTAATGTCACATGGACAGAGTGATCCTGGTGCATTTTGTGAGTCAGCTATTTGGTTAAGCCTCTTCATTCCAGCATGGCCCAGGTACTATAGGAATGCATCATAAGAACATAAGAAATAGAAGCAGGAGTAGGCCATTCGGCCCCTCGAGCCTGCTCCGCCATTCAATAAGATCATGGCTGATCTTCTACCTCATCTCCACTTTCCTGCACTATCCCCATACCCCTTAATTCCCTTAATCAGAACTGAAGCTCCAGACCCCAAAAAGAGGGTCCATTCTATGTAAGGAAAACTTCTTGGAAGCATTTCTACAACGGCTGATTTTATGGACAAGGCCGTCTTTTAGAATTATTTCATGGTATTTTAGGTAACATGTTTAAATACTATTTTATCTGCATATTGTGTGTTTTGAGGAAGCAAGATGGCTCCTCAAAGCACTTTAAAACAATTCAAGTATTTCATTGGTTGGTTCTGAGGGGATTGCTGATTTATAATTGGTAGATTTTCCTACCTATCCAATTACAGTAGGGTATTTGAGCAACTAGCCATGGTGAATTGCACAGATAGGGGTTATTTAATCCTATCATTAAAGTGCGATGGAAGACTTATGTTGCTACGGACCCACTTAAGGTGTTGATATGCATTAAGAAAGAAAGAACTTGTATTTATATAGAGCCTTTCATTAACTCATATTCAAGACAGAGATCAATAGATTTTTGAATATTAAGGGAATTAAGGGGTATGGGGATAGTGCAGGAAAGTGGAGATGAGGTAGAAGATCAGCCATGATCTTATTGAATGGCGGAGCAGGCTTGAGGGGCCGTATGGCTTACTCCTGCTCCTATTTCTTATGTTCTTAATTCAAGATGTCCCAAAGGGCTTCACAGCCAATGAAGCACTTTGGAAGTGTAGTTACTAATGTAGTATAGGAAAGACAACATCCAAGTTGCACACAGCTAGGTCTCACAAGCAGCAATGTTTTTGGTGCTGCTGTTTGAGGGATAACTATTGGCCGGCACACTGGGAGAATTTCACAGCTTTTTTTTGAATAGTGCAATGGGATCTTTTACGTCCACCTGAGAGAACGGTTTAATGTCTCGTCCAAAAGACAGCACCTCCGAAAGTGCAGGACTCCCTCAGTACAAAGGACCTTTAATGTTATAGAAAGATAAAGGAGGGGAAAAGTTGCATTTATGTAGGGCCTTACTGTGTCTTGGAAATGTCTCAAAGCACTTTACATCGAATAACTTACTATGAATAGCAGCAACTGTTATTATGTAGGTAAATGAGACAGCCATTTTGTAGACAGAAAGGGGGGAAAATTCAGTTGGTTTGCGCCTCCCGTTAGCACCTTAAGAGGGCGCTAATGGGGCACAAAGCAACTTGTGCCCGTGCGCGGCGATGTTTGCGCCGCTCATGAAATTGACTCGACATTTTGCGGCGGCGCTAAACACTACCGCCACGATCTCCTGCGCCCGCAGATCGTGACGTCAGTCGAGCGTGCAATGCCCCGGTAGCGCCCCGGATCAGATATTGAGTGGCGCCCCCTGTCTTACCGCCTGCCACTAGCAATGACAGGTTAAGGGGAGCGTTTTGCAGTCAGGAAGGGACTGGGGGAGCGCTATTTAAAGGCGGCCGCTTCCTGCCTTTTTTTGTTCGCGAAATTTTTTCACCACGCATTCTGAGTGAGAGAGAGAGACTGCAGGAGATATTCAAAGCTGTGTTGAGGAGTTTTGGGTACTGAGCAGCACTTTGCAGGTTCTTTTTTATTTGATCTTCCTTGCATTGATTTAGAAGAGACTTTGGGGGCTGCACTCTGAGCTCTTTCCCTGGGTCTCTCCATTGTTTTTTCCAACAGATTTGATGTACAGGTCTCTCCAGGCCTAGATTCAAGGCTGCAATGAGCAGGGTGTGGATGGAGAGCAAGATCGACCCTCCCCTTTAAGAACTGGCCGGCGCCAGTGTGTCTGTGTTCCATTGCTGACTGACATCACCTGAGCTTCGCCAACGCTCTGAGTTAGCGCCTCGCTCCTCGGCCTTTGCACCTGAATTAGCGCTCTAATCACCTCCAGGGGCGATAAAAGCCAAGTTTGCAGTCAGAGGTGATAATTAGCGCCAGGTGCTAAACTTTGCGCCCGACCGATAATCGCGCCCCAAACGGGGCGATACTGAATTTCTCCCCCAAAGATCCTACAAACAGCAGTGAGCTGAAGGACCAGATGGTCTGTTTTAATGGTGTCAGTAGAGGGAGGAATGTTGTCCAGAACAACTCCAAGGTAGAGCTATTGGATTTTTAATATCCATCTGAACCCTTGGAACTGTAGAATGTAGTTTTAGCCATCTGAAAAATGGCACCTTTGATAATGCAGCACTCCCGCAGTACCACACTGGAATGATAGCCTAGATTATGGCCCCAATTTACATGAGTCTTTGATCACAGTTTAAGTGCCAGGATCACTCGCCTGGAACTTTCGCTCTTGACCCTGCTGGAGTATGCAGACTTGGAGGGAGCTTCGCAAATGTAAGGGTTTAAATCAAACGTGGCCACAGTAAAAAAAAATTCTAAAAGGTCTAAGAGCGTTAAAAAAACAAGCCTGAAGGCTTTGTGTCTTAATGCGAGGAGCATTCGTAATAAGGTGGATGAATTAGCTGCGCAAATAGAGGTAAACGAATATGATATGATTGGGATTACGGAAACATGGCTCCAGGGTGACCAAGGCTGGGAACTCAACATACAGGGGTATTCAATATTCAGGAAAGACAGGCAAAAAGGAAAAGGAGGTGGGGTAGCATTGCTAGTTAAAGAGGGGATTAACACAATTGTAAGGAAGGATATTAGCTCTGATGATGTGGAATCTGTATGGGTAGAACTGAGAAATACCAAGGGGCTGAAAATGCTAGTGGGAGTGGTGTATAGACCCCCAAACAGTAATACGGAGGTTGGGGATGGCATTAAAAGGGAAATTAGAGAAGCGTGCAATAAGAGCACAGCAGTTATCATGCGCGACTTTAATCTACATATAGATTGGGCTAACCAAATTACTAACAATACTGTGGAGGAGGAATTCCTGGAGTGTATACGGGATGGTTTCCTGGACCAATATGTTGAGGAACCAACTAGAGATCAGGCCATCTTAAACTGGGTATTATGCAATGAGAAAGGATTAATTAGCAATCTTGTTGTGCGAGGCCCCTTGGGTCGGAGCGATCATAATATGATCGAATTCTTCATTAAGATGGAGAGTGAAGTAGTTGACTCAGAGACTAGGGTCCTGAATTTAAATAAAGGAAACTATGATGGTATGAGGCGCGAGTTGGGTAGGATTGATTGGGAAATGTCACTCAAAGCGTTGACGGTGGAGAGGCAATGGCAAGCATTCAAAGATCGCATGAATGAACTACAGAATTTGTTCATCCCAGTTTGGCATAAAAATAAAACAAAAAAGGTGACTCAACCGTGGCTAACAAAGAAAATTAGGGATAGCATAAGATCCAAGGAAAGGACATATAAATTGGCCAGAAAAAGCAGAAAACCTGAGGATTGGGAACAGTATAGGATTCAGCAAAGAAGGACAAAGGGATTAATTAAGAGGGGGAAAATAGAGTATGAGAGTAAGCTTGCGAGGAACATAAAAACTGACTGTAAAAGCTTTTATAGATATGTGAAGAGAAAAAGATTGGTGAAGTCAAGCGTAGGTCCCTTGCAGTCAGAATCAGGGGAATTTATAATGGGGAACAAAGAAATGGCAGACCAATTAAATACATACTTTGGTTCTGTCTTCACAAAGGAGGACACAAATAACCTCCCAGAGATGTCGGGGAACATAGGGTCTAATGAGAAGGAGGAACTGAAAGAAATCAGTATTTGTAGGGAAATAGTGTTAGGGAAATTGACGGGATTGAAGGCCGATAAATCCCCAGGGCCTGATAATCTACATCCTAGGGTACTTAAGGAAGTGGCCCTAGAAATAGTAGATGCATTGCTGGTCATCTTCCAAAATTCTATAGACTCTGGAACAATGTTACCCCACTATTCAAAAAAGGTGGTAGAGAAAAAACGGGGAATTATAGACCAGTAAGCCTGACATCGGTAGTGGGGAAAATGCTAGAGTCCATTATAAAAGATGTAATAGCAGAGCACTTGGAAAACAGTGACAGGATCGGACAAAGTCAACATGGATTTACAAAAGGCAAATCGTGCTTGACTAATCTACTGGAAATTTTTGAGGATGTAACTGGTAAAATGGATAAGGGAGAACCAGTGGATGTGGTGTATTTGGACTTTCAGAAGGCTTTTGATAAGGTCCCGCATAAAAGATTAGCGTGTAAAGTTAAGGCACATGGGATTGGGGGCAAGGTATTGACTTGGATAGAGAACTGGTTGGCAGACAGAAAGCAAAGAGTTGGAATAAATGGGTCTTTTTCTGAGTGGCAGGCGGTGACTAGTGGGGTACCGCAGGGATCGGTCCTAGGACCCCAGCTATTCACAATATATATTAATGATCTGGACGATGGAATTGATGTAATATCTCCAAGTTTGCAGACGACACAAAGCTGGGTGGGAGTGTGTGCCGTGAGGAGGATGCCGAGAAACTCCAGTATGATTTGGACAGGTTGGGTGATTGGGCAGAAGCATGGCAGATGCAATATAATGTGGATAAATGCGAGGTTATACACTTTGGTGTCAAAAACAGGAAGGCAGATTATTATCTGAATGGCAATAGATTGGGAGAAGGGGAAGTGCAACGAGACCTGGGTGTCCTTGTGCACCAATCGCTGAAGGTAAGCATGCAGGTGCAGCAGGCGGTTAAGAAGACAAATGGTATGTTGGCCTTCGTAGCGAAAGGGTTCGAGTACAGGAACAAGGATGTCTTGCTGCAGTTGTACAGGGCCTTGGTGAGACCACATCTTGAGTATTGTATGCAGTTTTGGTCGCCTTATCTGAGGAAGGATGTTCTTGCCATGGAGGGAGTGCAGCGAAGATTCACCAGGCTGATACCCGGGATGGCAGGAATGGCGTATGAGGAGAGATTGGGTCAATTGGGCTTATACTCACTGGAGTTTAGAAGAATGAGAGGGGATCTCATTGAAACTTATAAAATTCTAACAGGACTAGACAGACTAGATGCAGGAAGGATGTTCCCGATGGCCGGGGAGTCCAGAACCAGCGGTCACAGTCTAAGGATAAGGGGTAAGCCATTTAGGACTGAGATGAGGAGGAATTTCTTCACCCAGAGAGTGGTGAACCTGTGGAATTCTCTACCACAGAAGGCAGTAGAGGCCAATTCATTAAATATATTCAAGAAGGAGTTAGATATATTTCTTAAAACTAAAGGGATCAAGGGATATGGGGAGAAAGCAGGGACAGGGTACTGAATTTGGATGATCAGCCATGATCTCATTGAATGGCGGAGCAGGCTCAAGGGGCTGAATGGCTTACTCCTGCTCCTATCTTCTATGTTTCTATGTTTCTATGTAAGCACTGCTGGTAGGTGCCCATGCTACTATGTTCGTATCTTAGGCACCTGCCGTCGTAGGGGGTGTGGGTATCGTGGCAGAGGTCTACTGCTCCGAAATGTTCTGAAAACCCCAGGCCCAACAGTTTTTTGATTGTAGCAATTCTGCCCCCTTTATATAAAGGGGGCTGATTCTTCACAGCATCCTCCTTTTGTCTTCAGGGCCCCGGGACAAGACTCGGGTGTGGACTCCCAGATGGATTTGACTTCTGCTAGCCAGTAAGCCGGTACGCCTCTTCTCACCCAGCGTAGCAACGATGCAGATCCCAGGCCAGGATTAAGGAAACTCCTGCCCCAAGGGTCCCCTCCTCTGGCCATATCTCCTCTGGTACACATCCTGATCCTAGCCCATTGTCTGGGCCTTCCGCAATGCTCCCATCCAACTTACGGGGCTTATGTGTTCAAGTACTGGTATGGGACTCTGAGGTGAGAGTGCTACCGACTGTGTACAAAATACTGTCTAAAAGGGTACCTGAGGCACACAGTGCTCATTGAAAAATAAATTGCAGATCTTGGCACGACTTATATATTGTAGCTGTCTTGTCCATGGGAGATAAAGGTCCCCCATGAGTAGAACTGTTGCCTGAATAGAATTAGCAGAAACACATACATTTATATCTTCGTCGGTTCTTGCTTCCAGTGAAATAAAATTAA
The DNA here is from genome assembly GCA_030390025.1 of Squalus acanthias. Taxonomy (NCBI): domain Eukaryota; kingdom Metazoa; phylum Chordata; class Chondrichthyes; order Squaliformes; family Squalidae; genus Squalus; species Squalus acanthias. Next base: position 113,377,644 of record CM059432.1, read on the forward strand.
TTCAACCATGGGAATATATTGCTAAGCAGAAACAGCACTGGAAAAGTTATTACATTGTACCTTGTGAGTCACTTTCAAATGTTTTGTACAACTGGCACAGGCATCTTCTACAGAGTTTGCGTTCGAGTGACATGTGATCATCATGAGCGAAGACAGTCTCTGTACACTAGCGCCACGGGGGGAGGGGGAGATTCCACCTTCCCCTGTGAAATCAAATATTTCCACACAGATATTCTGTGTTGTATTTTTGTAACTATTTTATTCCCTTTTTTATAAGTTCACGTCTCTATCTGACACCCTTGCTCTCTCGACCAATATGGAAGTCATCTAGGTGTGGGTAAATCAACCATTTTTTAGGCCACAAAGGTGGTTTCATCAAGGTCAACACTGCCACTACAAATGGAATGAGCACACACTTTTCTCAGGAACAAAAGGGTCAATATTCCGAATATGTGCTCCTGGCTCGAAGCCTCGGCTGCTGGGAATGCATATCGAGAAATCAGAGTACACTCTCCACATTTTTCCATCGCTATTCATATCTGAATTTCCAACATGCTCTGCTGGTAGAAGAGGATTTCCAATGGGAGCCTGAAATGGGAAATGTACCCTTACTGTGTATTAAAAATGTCGCTTTTGACTAGTGAATTTACTTTAAATCAAAGAACTTGTATATCAGCTCAATGGACTTAAACTGGAGTCAGGGCCATTGACTGAAGCGTCGACATTTTTATTTCTGATTATCTGATTTTGACTTTTAAAAATACTGATAAATATTTGTAAAAACAGTCATTTTATGGTGTTCTGTACATGTTGCACAGAACATGCTGAGGGTATCAGGGGCCAGAATGTTGGTGATCAGCAGCCAGTAAAGGGCGCATGGGTACATGGAGTGCAGTGATGGCAAAAGGGACATGGGAAAGGCCAGGTGGAGGAATTTTTTTAATCTATTAGGCTCTCCTCTACTATGTTTTTGCTGGGAGTGTACTATAGGCCCCCAAACAGTCAGGGGGAGATAGAGGAACAGATATGTAGACAAATCTCAGAGAAGTGTAGAAATAATAGGGTAATAATAGTAGGGGATTTCAACTTCCCCAATATTAACTGGGATAGTCAGAGTGTGAAAGGCTTAGAGGGTGCGGAATTCTTAAAGTGCATCCAGGAGAGCTTTTTGAGCCAGCATGTAGAAAGTCCTACAAGAGAGGGGGCGGTACTGGACCTAGTTCTAGGGAATGTAGCCGAGCGAGTGGTAGAAGTGTCAGTAGGAGAGCATTTTGGTGACAGTGACCATAATTCGGTGAGATTTAAGGTAGTCATGGAAAAGGATGAAGATGGACCGGAAATAAAGGTTCTAAATTGGGGGAAGGCCGATTTTAATATGATAAAGCAGGATCTGGCCAAAGTGGACTGGGATCAGCTACTTGTAGGAAAATCCACATCAGAGCAATGGGAGTCTTTCAGAAAGGAAATAGAGAGAGTACAACGCCAACATGTTCCCGTAAAGGTCAAGGGTGGGACCAACAAGCCCAGGGAACCCTGGATGTCAAGGGATATACAAGAATAGATTTGGAAAAAAAGGGAGGCTTTTGGCAGATACAAAGGACTAAAAACAGTGGAAGCCCTAGAGGAGTATAGAAAGTGCAGGGGGGTACTTAAAAAAGAAATTAGAAGAGCGAAGAGGGGGCATGAAAAAACACTGGCAGGCAAAATAAAGGAAAATCCCAAGGTGTTTTATAAGTATATTAAGGGCAAGAGGATAACCAGGGAAAGAGTAGGGCCCATTTGGGACCAAAGTGGCAATCTGTGTGTAGAGCCGGAAGATGTAGGTGAGGTTTTAAATTAATATTTTGCATCTGTGTTCACTATGGAAAAGGACGATGTAAGCATAGAAATCAGGCAGGGGGATTGTGATATACTTGAACAAATTAGTATTGAGAGGGAGGAGGTACTAGCGGTTTTAGTGGGCTTAAAAGTGGATAAATCCCCAGGCCCAGACGAGATGTATCCCAGGCTGCTGTGTGAGGCAAGGGAGGAGATTGCAGGGGCTCTGACACAAATTTTCAGAACCTCTCTGGCCACAGGGGAGGTGCCAAAGGACTGGAGAACATCTAACGTAGTACCATTATTCAAGAAGGGTAGTAGGGATAAACCAGGGAATTACAGGCCAGTGAGCCTAACATCAGTGGTAGGGAAATTATTGGAAAAAATTCTGAGGGACAGAATTAGTCTCCACTTGGAGAGGCAAGGATTAATCAAGGATAGTCAGCATGGCTTTGTCAGGGGGAGATCATGTCTAACTAATTTGATTGAACTTTTCAAGGGGGTGACTAGGTGTGTGGATGAGGGTAGTGCAGTTGATGTAGTCTACATGGACTTCAGTAAGGCTTTTGACAAAGACCCGCATGGGAGACTGGTCAAGAAGGTAAGAACCCATGGGATACAGGGCAATTTGGCACATTGGATCCAAAATTACATAGAAACATAGAAACATAGAAGATAGGAGCAGGAGTAGGCCATTCGGCCCCTCGAGCCTGCTCCGCCATTCGATGAGATCATGGCTGATCATCCAAACTCAGTACCCTGTCCCTGCCTTCTCCCCATATCCCTTATCCAAAATTGGCTTATGGCAGGAGGTAGAGGGTGATGGTCGAAGGTTGTTTTTGTGACTGGAAGCCTGTGTCCAGTGGTGTACCGCTGGGATCGTTGCTGGGTCCTTTGCAGTTTGTAGTGTACATTAATGATTTAGATATGAATGTAGGAGGTATGATCAGTAAGTTCGCAGATGACATGAAAATTCGTGGAGTGGTAAATAGCGAGGAGGGAAGCCTCAGGCTACAGGACGATAGAGACGGGTTGGTTAGATGGGCAGAACAGTGGCAAATGGAATTTATCCCTGAAAAGTGTAAGGTGATGCATTTTGGGAGGACTAACAAGGCAAGGGAATACACAATGAATGGTAGGACCCTAGGAAGGACAGAGGATCAGAGGGACCTTGGTGTGCATGTACATAGATCCCTGAAGGCAGCAGGAAAGGTAGATAAGGTAGTTAAAAAGTCATATGGGATACTTGCCTTCATTAGCCGAGGCATAGAATATAAGAACAGGGAGGTTATGATGGAGCTGTACAAAACGCTAGTTAGGCCACAGTTGGAATACTGTGTGCAGTTCTGGTCACCACACTATAGGAAGGATGTGATTGCATTGGAGAGGGTGCAGAAGAGATTCACCAGGATGTGGGCAACACGGTGGCATAGTGGTTAGCACTGGTGCCTCACAGCGCCAGGGACCTGGGTTCGAATCTGGCCTCGGGTGACTGTCTGTGTGGAGTTTGCACATTCTCCCCGTGTCTGCGTGGGTTTCCTCCGGGTGCTCCGGTTTCCTCCCACAGTCCAAAAATGTGCGGGTTAGGTTGATTTGGCTATGATAAATTGACCCTTAGTGTTAGGGGGGATTAAATATGTGGGGTTACGGGGATAGGATGGGATATGTTAGGGGGAATTAAATACGTGGGGTTACGGGTGGGATATGTGTCGGTGCAGGCTCGATGGGGATTCTGTGTGAGAGAGCAGGGACAGGGTACTGGATTTGGATGATCAGCCATGATCGTATTGAATGGTGGAGCAGGCTCGACGGGCCGAATGGCCTACTCCTGCTCCTAGTTTCTATGTTTCTATGTTTCTATGTTACCTGGGCTGGAGCGCTTCAGCTATGAAGAGAGACTGGACAGGCTGGGGTTGTTTTCCTTAGAGCAGAGAAGGCTGAGGGGGGACCTGATTGAGGTGTACAAAATTATGAGGGGCATAGATAGGGTATATAGAAAGGAACTTTTCCCCTTAGTAGAGGGGTCAATAACCAGGGGGCATAGTTTCAAGGTAAGGGGCAGGAGGTTTAGAGGGGATTTGAGGAAAAACTTTTTCACCCAGAGGGTGGTTGGAATCTGGAACTCACTGCCTGAAAGTGTGGTAGAGACAGGAGCCCTCACAACATTCAAGAAGCATTTAGATGAGCACTTGAAACGCCATAGCATACAAGGCTACGGACCAAGTGCTGGAAAATGGGATTAGAATAGATAGGGCTTGATGGCCGGCGCAGACACGATGGGCCGAAGGGCCTCTTTCTGTGCTGTATAACTCTATGACTCTATGGGGGAGAAATTCAGTATCGCCCCGTTTGTGGCGCGATTATCGGCCAGGCGCAAAGTTTAGTGCCTGGTGCTAATTATTGCCTCTGACTGCAAACTTGGCTTTTATCATCCCTGGAGGTGATTAGAGCGCTAATCATTCGCTGCACACCTGTCTTAAGGCGCAAAGGCCGAGGAGCGAGGCGCTAACTCAGAGTGCTGGCGAAGCTCATGTGATGTCAGGGTGCAATGGAACACAGACACACTGGCGCCGGCCAGTTCTTAAAGGGGAGGGTCGATCTTGCTTTCCATCCACACCTTGCTCATTGCAGCCTTGAATCTAGGCCTGGAGAGACCTGTACATCAAATCTGTTGGAAAGAACAATAGAGAGGCCCGGGGAAAGAGCTCAGAGTGCAGCCCCCATATTCTCTTCAAAATCGATGCAAGGAAGATCAAAAAAAAAGAACATGCAAAGTGCTGCTCAGTACCCAAAACTCCTCAACACAGCTTTGAATATCTCCTGCAGTCTCTCTCTCTCACTCAGAATGCGTGGTGAAAAAATTTCGCCGACAAAAAAAGGCAGGAAGCAGTCAGCTTTAAATAGCGCTCCCCCAGTCCCTTCCCGAGTGCAAAATGCTCCCCTCAACCTGTCGTTGCTAGCGGCAGGCGGTAAGGCAGGGGGCGCCACTCAATATCCACTCCGGGGCGCTACCGGGGCGTTGCACGCTCGACTGACGTCACGATCTGCGGGCGCAGGAGATCATGGCGGTAGTGTTTAGCGCTGCCGCAAAATGTCTGGTCAATTTCATGAGCGGCGCAAACATCGCCACGCACGGGCGCTAGTTGCTTTGCGCCCTATTAGCGCCCTCTTAAGGCGCTAACGGGAGGCGCAAACCAACTGAATTTTTCCCCCTATGACTCTATGTCCATTCAGACATTATCTGAGATTCCCTCATTTTAAATTTTTGGGGCCTTAATGTGCTTAGTGCACAGCTTCTGCGCAGATTCCCAGTGTCCTTCATGTTTGCTGGCTGCAGTGGGACACGTTAGTTATCTCATGCATTTTACAACCTCCGGCTTCTGTGTCCCATACTATGAAGGAACCAATGGCATCGAGCGCCCACCATCTCATTATCACCAACCCACCATACTTTCATTTAAATTTTTACCTCTTTCCCCACCCCCCCCATTATATCCTTTGCTGTCCTCATAGTTTGTCGTGAAGGTAAGGGGATGATCTGCAGGCAGCTGGTAAAACTTTTCACTGCAGGACTCGCACCTCACCTTCCCTGCTGATATGAAAGGTCAGCCAACAAAGCATCGACTCGCTGTGTTAGCAGACAAGTGGCTCTGGGGACCATAGGTTAAACCTTGATGCCAATGGAAGCATTTCATGACTTTGTCTTTCGTCTATTTTTAACTACAGAAGAAGCACTGGAAGAAGGAGTAACATGCGGTAGTTGGCACACGTCCCCATTCAGTGCTACCGCCAGGCTCAAAGGCAAGATGCCCCAGGTGGTAGTTGCATCATTGGAGAAACTCAGAGCTGATGTGTTCATTTTTGTTCTTTTCTTTGATTTTTCTTCATCAATTCCTATCTACCTTTAATCATGTACCTAGGGGTGATCTGGCATTATAATCAAAAAATAACATTGGCACTGAAGTGATTAACTACAAAAATTAAATTTGTGCTGTATTTCATCTCCTGTGCTGGGTTTTATTTCTATCAGAGCCCTTTGTCGGCATACTTACAGGAGGAACGGGAATATGAATAGACTTGTATATAAGCTACATATAGCACTCATCTGTCACAGCCCAGTGGATTGGAAGGTAGCAAATGTAACACCGCTGTCCAAGAAAGGAGGGAGAAAGAAAACAGGGAACTACAGGCCAGTTAGCCTGACATCAGTCATCGGGAAAATGCTGGAATCCATTATTAAGGAAGTGGTGACAGGGCACTTAGAAAATAATAATATGATTAGGCAGAGTCAACATGGTTTTAAGAAAGGAAAATCGTGTTTGCTGATGATACAAAGCTAGGTGGGAATGTAAGCTGTGAGAAGGACACAAAGGGCTGGAAATTCATTATAGCCAAGGAATGAGTGGTGTCAGTAGAAAAGTTGGAGTATTAGAGCCAGGCGCAAAAGCTTTAGACTGCACAAAAAATTCATGCTCATTGCTCAATTAAATTATTGGAGTCCTAAATCAAGTCTTAAAACCCAAGCTCATTGGCGTTACACTTAAATGGTGGACCAATATCGGCTGCAGTCTAATCGCAACTCATCATTGCCACAGGCATTTTTCACTACTTAAAGGGCAGGTTCATTGATGCTGCAGCACCTCATTCTCAGCATTGCTTGCTGTGCAGCTGCCTCAGCAAGCAAAAGCAGAACAAGGAGAAGAAGCCGGAGGACTGAACCAGGTGTGCTCATGGCAGGTCCACGCCCCAGGGAGCGAGCCCGCAGATTCTCTGATGAAGCATTGGAGGCATTGTTTTTCGCTGTGGAGAGTTGGAGATTGGTGCTCTACCAGACAAGTGGCAGGAGGCCCTCACCACAAGTCTTCCAAACCAGGTGGAGGGAGGTAGCGCAGCACGTCTCGGGCAGCACTGTGGTCCCCAGGACCCACACACAGTGCAGGAAGAAATTTAATGAGCTCACTTGGGTGGTCAGGGTGAGTGAATGCCTCAACAAATGCTATGTACCACCGTCTGAACCTCAGTTTGCACACACTGCCCAAAGAACCACACCCCCAGCACTCACCCACCAACAATCTCTACCTACTAACACTCACATCCACATCTCACACCTTGCACACAATGACAGCTATTCAACTATGGCAGGCACATCACCCAAACACATTGCTCCACACTCACTCACACACTTTCCTTTCTCTTGCAGGCCAAGGTGGCTCACAACAGGAGGGAGCAGGAGCTCACAGGCGGGGGGACAAGCCGACACCCAACCACTGTCTGAGCTGGAGGAAAGAGTGCTGCAGATCATTGGGCACCAGGTGGTGGGTGCCGTGGCCACTGAAACTGCACTAACCTGATAGCTGCGAGTGATTACTGATGATCCCTTTAAATAACGTCCCAGGAACCGGCTTCCTGGTGCTGCATGCCAGGTGGTGCGTTAAGTGGCGAGAATCAATTTTGTAAATCAGGCGGTCAGTGAGCGTTGCACACTCACTCACTGACGTCACGATCTACCTGCCATTGACGTTCCTGACGATAACTCTTACCGGCAGCGCTACAGGGGGGGAGGGGGGCCAGATTTGGCGTGTGGCGCTGGATTCGCCTCGCCCCAGTGATACTGGTCTAGTGCCCCATTAGCGCCATCTACTGGGACAAATCTTTCCCCCAAAGAGTCTGCAATAGGATATAGACAGGTTAAGTGAGTGGGCAAGAAGGTGGCAGATGGAGTTTAATGTGGGGAAATGTGAAGTTATTCAATTTGCTAGGAAGAATAGAAAAACAGAACATTTTTTAAATGGTGAGAAACTATTAAATGTTGGTGTTCAGAGAGATTTAGGTGTCGTTGTGCACAAAACACAGAAAGTTGACATGCAGATACAGCAAGCAATTAGGAAGGCAAATGGTATGTTGGCCTTTATTGCAAGTGGGTTAGAATACAAAAGTAAGGAAGTCTTGCTGCAGTTGTACAAGGCTTTGGTAAGACCACAACTGTGTACAGTTTTGGTCTCCTTACCTAAGGAAGGATATACTTGCCTGAGAGGTTCACTCGATTGATTCCTGGGATGAGAGGGTTGTTCTATGAGGAGAGATTGAGTAAAATGGGCCTATACTCCGGAGTTTAGAAAAATGAGAGGTGATCGCATTGAAACATATAAAATTCTGAGAAGGCTTCACAGGGTAGAGGCTGAGAGACTGTTTCCCCTGGCTGGAGAGTCTAGAACTGGGGGGCATAGTCTCAGGATAAGGGGTCAGCCATTTAGGACTGAGAGGAGGAGAAATTTCTTCACTCAGAGGGTTGTGAATCTTTGGAATCCTCTACCCCGGAGGGCTGTGGATGCTCAGTCTTTGAGTATATTCAAGACTGAGATCGATAGATTTTTGGACACTAAGGGAATCAAGGGATATGGGGATCGGACGGGAAAGTGGAGTTGAGGTCGAAGATCAACCATGATCTAATTGAATTGTGGAGCAGGCTCAATGGGCTTAGAAATGACTAATGACACCACTGCACAGGACCATCAATGCAGATGAGGAGAGATGCAATGGCCTAGAAATTCGTTGGCACCTAAGCATCCACACTGAGAGTGTGCCGCCCACCATATTGGTAAAGGCTACTGAATAGGTATCCAGGGCCTGCACCTGAAATAGGTTCTAACCCCTTTGCATATGCAGATAGAGGGCCTAATGCTTGTTTCAGTCCCCCCTTGCAAAATTCATTAGCGACTGGCCACTGCATGTGCCGTGCATTCCTGCAGTCAGTATTCTCAAGCGCCTGACAGCCAAACTAGCCATCCTTAAAGAGGCCACTGGAGGCTGCTCCCCAAAATCTATGCTGTAACTTTTTTACTTACAGTATTGTGTTGCCGAGAGGAACAGGAGTGCTCCTCCCGACTCCATATAAAATTTGCGTGTGACTGCCGGTCACTGTTTGCCAATCACCTGATTGTTTCACCCCCTTCCCGTACTCTGTGTACCATCTCGGCCGGTGTTCAAGGTTTCGTGCTTCCCCGGGCTCTCGAGCTGCCTCTGGGACCGCGACTGGTGCCTGCAGCTCGCTGATAATAAATAAATGAGGCCGGTGGTCCAATTTTCCTTGTGGTCCTGCCACTGGATGCATTATGCACATGCAGCGTGCACTGCACTGGACGCATTATGCACATGCAGCATGTACTACACTGGACGCATTATGCACGTGCAGCGTGCACTGCACTGGACGCATTATGCACATGCAGCGTGCACTGCATTGGATGCATTGTGCACGTGCAGCGTGCACTGCACTGGATGCATTATGCACGTGCAGCGTGCACTGCACTGGATGCATTATGCACATGCAGCGTGCACTGCACTGGACGCATTATGCACGTGCAGCATGCACTGCACTGGACGCATTATGCACGTGCAGCGTGCACTGTATTGGACGCATTGTGCACGTGCAGCGTGCACTGCACTGGACGCATTATGCACGTGCAGCGTGCATTGCACTGGATGCATTATGCACATGCAGCATGCACTACACTGGACGCATTATGCACATGCAGCGTGCACTGCACTGGACGCATTATGCACATGCAGCGTGCACTGTACTGGACGCATTATGCACATGCAGAGTGCACTGCACTGGACGCATTATGCACATGCAGCGTGCACTGCACTGGACACATTATGCACATGCAGCGTGCACTGCACTGGATGCATTATGTACATGCAGCGTGCACTGCACTGGACGCATTATGCACATGCAGAGTGCACTGCACTGGACGCATTATGCACATGCAGCGTGCACTGCACTGGACGCATTATGCACATGTAGCGTGCACTGCACTGGACGCATTATGCACATGCAGCATGCACTGCATTGGATGCATTGTGCACGTGCAGCGTGCACTGCACTGGATGCATTATGCACGTGCAGCGTGCACTGCACTGGATGCATTATGCACATGCAGCGTGCACTGCACTGGACGCATTATGCACGTGCAGCATGCACTGCACTGGACGCATTATGCACGTGCAGCGTGCACTGTATTGGACGCATTGTGCACGTGCAGCGTGCATTGCACTGGATGCATTATGCACATGCAGCATGCACTACACTGGACGCATTATGCACGTGCAGCGTGCACTGCACTGGATGCATTATGCACATGCAGCGTGCACTGCACTGGACGCATTATGCACGTGCAGCATGCACTGCACTGGACGCATTATGCACGTGCAGCGTGCACTGCACTGGACGCATTATGCACGTGCAGCGTGCATTGCACTGGATGCATTATGCACATGCAGCATGCACTACACTGGACGCATTATGCACATGCAGCGTGCACTGCACTGGACGCATTATGCACATGCAGCGTGCACTGTACTGGACGCATTATGCACATGCAGAGTGCACTGCACTGGACGCATTATGCACATGCAGCGTGCACTGCACTGGACACATTATGCACATGCAGCGTGCACTGCACTGGATGCATTATGTACATGCAGCGTGCACTGCACTGGACGCATTATGCACATGCAGAGTGCACTGCACTGGACGCATTATGCACATGCAGCGTGCACTGCACTGGACGCATTATGCACATGTAGCGTGCACTGCACTGGACGCATTATGCACATGCAGAGTGCACTGCACTGGATGCATTATGCACATGCAGCATGCACTACACTGGACGCATTATGCACATGCAGCGTGCACTGCACTGGACGCATTATGCACATGCAGCGTGCACTGTACTGGACGCATTATGCACATGCAGAGTGCACTGCACTGGACGCATTATGCACATGCAGCGTGCACTGCACTGGACACATTATGCACATGCAGCGTGCACTGCACTGGATGCATTATGTACATGCAGCGTGCACTGCACTGGACGCATTATGCACATGCAGAGTGCACTGCACTGGACGCATTATGCACATGCAGCGTGCACTGCACTGGACGCATTATGCACATGTAGCGTGCACTGCACTGGACGCATTATGCACATGCAGCGTGCACTGCACTGGACGCATTATGCACATGCAGCGTGCACTGCACTGGACGCATTATGCACATGTAGCGTGCACTGCACTGGACGCATTATGCACATGCAGCGTGCACTGCACTGGACGCATTATGCACATGTAGCGTGCACTGCACTGGACGCATTATGCACATGCAGCGTGCACTGCACTGGACGCATTATGCACATGCAGCGTGCACTGCACTGGACGCATTATGCACATGTAGCGTGCACTGCACTGGACGCATTATGCACATGCAGCGTGCACTGCACTGGACGCATTATGCACATGCAGCGTGCACTGCACTGGAATCATGCACCAATTTGGGCGCGATCCAATTTCTAGGCCAACGACTCTCATACAAGAGACAGAATTCATATAGAATAAGCAATAAGAATGCTAAAACCAAGGTTCAGATATGGATTGATGGGGGTCACTTGAACTGTGGTGGTCTGTTGTGCCTCCACAATGTTAAAATACAAAAATGCATTGAGGTGGACATGCCAGAGGAGGAGGGAGAGTCAGATTGTGACACAATGCAGTTTGAAGATCAATCACAGTAAGAGGGGGCAGCAGAACCAACAGCTACAGCAGCAAGAGAGTTATAATTAAGATTTATTCATGATACATTCAATGAGGCCTAAATCACTACTTGTCAAAGCCTCCTTCCCTTAATAGAGCATCTCTGCCCACCCTTCCTTTACATGAAGTCCCTCCACTTCTCTTTGAATGCAGTCCTATCAGGAAAACACAAAGTCAACACATTAATTACAATTCAAAAGTGTCACTTTCCTGTTTATCGTATTCAAAAAAGCAGAAAATTACATTAGCCATTCACAAAAATGACAAAACAAAACTCATTAACGATATGCACTAAGATTTTGCACCATGCACACCCCTTGTGACTTTCCTACTTTTCCTGATATCTAGTCCAACACAATGTTAAAGTGTTATATTAGGCCCAGGGGTCTGAGCCATTGATGGCTTCTCATAAATACCAAGTGCATCTCGGGACAGGGATGACCCTTCACTCATGACCGCTGAGATCTGAAATGGACCTGTGACAGAATGAGGTGTACTCAGTTGCTAATCTAAGCTTGAGTCTGCCCTGTTCCTTCCACTTGTCTGGAAATCTCTGAGGTTCTCCTATCCTGAGTGAAAGCATCCTCGTTAGTGTGATCTCCAGACTGCAACCTAATCTGGAACAGGATACTGGAGGTCGACGATCTATGGGAGAATACTACGGGAGCACTAATTTCCTTCAAGCCCTGAGAGACATTGTACCAGTTATCCTCCAAGCTGTTGAGGAGCAAAGGCTCTCTCCATACAATCTTTCAAGGTCTGAAGACCAGCAGTCAATGCTTAAACCTGTTGTGCCTTGACTGGCCTGGAAGCCTTTGTGTTTGGCTGACGCTTGCAGATATCCCCAGAGATATCAGCCTCTCCAGCAGGCATCGCACGGAAGAAAATGTATCAGATTGTGTTGCAGGGAATGACTTAGTGGCCATGATACCACCTGTCTCACCTGCTGAGAGGCTGCACAGTGCCTCCACATGGTAGCATTGCTCTCCAAGCATCCTTTGTTTCATGTCAGGACCCATGAGAACATCATCCGCTTACTCTGCTGCCAGAGAATAACATTACCGATGCCTCCGCTCAGCAACATTATACTCCACTTCCAAAGGTTCATCCTCTGGTCTTCCTGTGCTCAGTGACTTATTCAGGGACAGTTCCTGATCAGTACTATCTTGGTTATCGCTAGTAACTGTATCTGGGCTGGTGAGAATGGGCGAGATGAGCTGGATGTGATGCTGCCACTAGTTGCCAGATTAGACAGGCCTGGTAACTCATCTCCATCAGCTTCATATACACCATCTTGACTTGCTGGTTCTGTGGATACAAAAGAAAATCAATGATTCTGCTGTCACTGTACGATACGCTCATCAGCTCATGTTGCTCCTTGCAACAACAACAACTTGTATTTATATAGTGCCTTTAATGTAGTAAAATGTCCCAAGACGCTTCACAGGAGCATTATAAAACCACTCCTGGAGTATTGTGTACAGTTTTGGTGTCCTTACCTAAGGAGGTATATACCTGCCATAGAGGGAGTGCAATGAAGGGTCACCAGACTGATTCCTGGGATGGGGGGATTGTCCGATGAGGAGAGATTGAGGAGACTAGGCCTATATTCCCTAGATGTTTGTAGAATGAGAAGTGATCTCATTGAAGCATACAAAATTCTTACAGGGCTTGACAGGGAGGATGCTGGGAAGATGTTTCCCCTGGCTGGGGAGTCTAGAACTAGGGTCACAGTCTAAGAATAAGGGGTCGGCCATTTATGACTGAGATGAGGAGAAATTTCTTCACTCAAAGGGTTTTGAATCTTTGGAATTCTCTACCCCAAAGGGCTGTGGATGCTCAGTCGTTGGCTGAGATAGATAGATTTTTGAATATTAAGGGAATCAAGGGATATGAGGATAATACGAGAAGGTGGATTTGAGGTAGAAGATCAGTCATCATCTTATTGAATGGCAGAGCAGGCTTGAAGGGCCGAATGGCCTACTCCTGTTCCTATTTCTTATGTTCTTATGTTCTTATGACCAAAAGCTTGGTCAAAGAGGTAGGATTTATGGAGCATCTTAAAGGAGAAAAGAGAGGCAGAGAGACAGAGTGGTTTAGGGAGGGAATTCTAGAGCTTAGGGCCTTGGTAGCTGAAGGCACGGCCACCAATGGTTGAGCGATTAAAATCAGGGATGCTCAAGAGGTCAGAATTTGAGGAGTGTAGATATCTCGGAGGGATGTGGGGCTGGAGGAGATTACAGAGATAGGGAGGGGCGAGGCCATGGAGGGATTTGAAAACAAGGATGAGAATTTTAAAATCGAGGTGAGAGGGGAGCCAGTGACCGAGAGCGGCGGGGATTAAAAGAGCTGTAGACATTGCAATGCATCAGGGATGGGGAGAGTTATCTGAACACTTTGATACAAGAAGCAGTCACACCCCTTAGGTTAGGTAGATATTTAGATTTGGTCAATGGTCACAGACAGGAGGGTGTGACTGCAACTCAGGCAGGTAAGGGGACCCAGGATGCAGCAATGGAGGAGCCTCGGCCTTTGCCCTTGTCCAACAGGTGCGAGGTACTTGCTACCTGTATGGTTGAGAACAAAGACTGCAGGGAAGATGGGCAATTTGACCACAGCACCATGGTGCAGGAGGCCTTCAAGTTGGGGGAGTAAAAAGGAATGTAGCTATGGTAGGGGACAGTATAGTTAGGGGGATAGATACTGTTCTCTGCAACTGTGACCGCGAGTCTCGAAGGCTGTGTTGCCTGCCCAGTGCCAGGGTTAAGAATACCTCCTTGCGGCTGGAGAAGAACTTGGAGCGGGAGGAGGAGGGGCCAGCTGTCGTGGTTCACGTAGGAACCAACGACATAGGTAGAACTAGGAATGAGTTTCTGCTGATGAAGTTTGAAGAGCTAGGGTCCAAATTAATAAGCAGAACCTCTCTGGATGACTACCTGAGCCATGCGCAAATTGGCATGGGTCAAACAGATCAGAGAGGTAAATGCATGGCTCAGAGTGGTGTGGGAGACAGGGCTTTCAATTCATGGGGCACTGGCACCAGTACTGGGGAAAGAGGGAGCTGTTCCATGGGATGTGCTCCGCTTAAACCAGGCTGGGACCAGTGTCATGATGAATCGAATAACTAGGGCTGTAGATAAAGTTTTAAACTAAAAAAGGTGGTGGGGGAGGGGAGGGAAAGGTTCAGGTGAGAGGAAATTTATAAATCCAAATAGAAAAGTCAAGGCCATAGAGTTGTGTAGCGATTTGGGTAAAAATAAGCAGAGTGTGACAGAAACGGACAGATAGTTTAACGGTAATAGTGCATTAGTGAATAAGGTCAAATCAAGGAAAAATGGTAAAAGGTAAATGGGGCAGAATTTGCTGTCATACCACCTTTGAAATGGACAGCAAGTTAGGGATTTTCGCATGTGCTTGACAGATCATCCGCTCCGACTGTGAAATCCTTATTGCTGGTGAAGAGTTGGGCTAATTGCCCACAAACTGCTCAGCAATTACACATGAACATTTTACAGCTGGTGCAACAGGCGCAGGAGCAATTTCACATTGAGTTTGAGAGTGACGTACTAAAATCTGGAACTAGAGTCTTAAACTTAAATAAAGCCAATTACATCGGTATGAGGGGCAAGTTGGCTAAGGTAGATTTGGAAATTAGATTAAAATGTATGATGGTAGATAAGCAATGGCGAACATTTAAAGAAATATTTCATAATTCTCAATGAATATACATTCTATTGAGAAATAAAAGTTCCACAGGAAAAGTGATCCATCCGTGGCTAACTAAAGAGGTTAAGGATAGTATTAGATTAAAAGCAGAGGCTTATAATGTTGCCAAGAAGAGTAGTAAGCCTAAGGATTGGGAGAGTTTTAGAAACCAGCAAAGGATGACCAAAAAATTGAAGAAGAGGGAGAAAATATAATGAGAGTAAACTAGCAAGAAATATAAAACAGATTGTAAGAGCTTCTATCAGTATGTAAAAAGGAAGAGAGTAGCAAAGGTAAAAATGGGTTCCTTAGAGGCTGAGACAGGAGAAATTATAATGGGGAATAAGGAAATGACAGAGACGTCAAAGAAATATTTTGTATCTGTCTTCACAGTAGAAGACACAAAACACATACCAGAAATAATGGGTAACCAAGGGTCTAATGAGGAACTTAAAGTAATTAATATTAGTAAAGAAAAATTACTGGAGAAATGAATGGGACTAATCGGTGTTTGCTAAGGAGGTGGATGCTGACAAAATATTGATGGAAGTGGAAAAGGTAGAAGAAATGGAAGGGGTGAAAATTGATAGACAGGATGTACTAGAAAGGCTGGGTATGCTTAGAGTGGACACGTCGCCTGGTCCAGATGGCTTGCATCCCAGGTTGCTAAGGGGATTGGGGGAGGAGATAGCGGAAAGGCTTGCCATAATTTTCCAATCTTCCCTAGATGCGGGGGAGGTGCCTGAGGATTGGAAAGTGGCAAATGTGACACCATTGTTCAAGAAAGGGTGTAAGGACAATCCTAGTAACTACAGGCCGGTCAGTTTAACATCAGTGGTGGGTAAAGTTTTAGAAACAATAATCAAGGAAAAAATGAACGGGCATTTGGAGAGGTTTAAGCTAATTAAGGAGAGCCAACATGGGTTTGTAAAAGGAAGATCGTGTTTGACTAATCTAATTGAATTTTTTGATGAAATAACAGGGAAGATTGATGAAGAGAATGCAATGGATGTTGTCTACATGGATTTTCAGAAGGCGTTTGACAAAGTACCACATAGAAGGCTGGTTAACAAAATTGAAGCCCATGGAATAGGTGGGTCAGTGGCAGCTTGGATAAGGAATTGGCTTAAGGACAGAAAACAGTGAGTTGTGGGAAATGGCTGTTTTTCAGACTGGAGGATGGTAGACAGTGGTGTTCCCCAAGAGTCAGTGCTGGGGCCACTGCTTTTTTTGATATATATAAATGACCTGGATATTGGAATACAGAGTAGAATTTCTAAATTTGCCGATGACACCAAACTTGGGGGTGTGGCAAACAGTGATGATGATATCAATCGACTGCAACAGGACATAGAAAGGCTAGCAGAATGGGTAGACAAGTGGCAGATGGAATTTAATACAGAGAAGTATGAGGTGATGCATTTTGGCAGAAGGAACAGGGAGAGGCAATATACACTTAATGGCATAGTTTTAAAGAGTGTGCAGGGACAGAGGGACCTGGGAGTTAATGTGCATAGGTCCCTGAAGGTGGCAGGACATATTGAGAGAGTGGTTAACAAAATATATGGGATCTTGGGCTTCATAAATAGAGGTATTGAGTACAAAAGTAGAAAAGTTATGCTGAACTTTTATAAAGCGCTGGTTAGGCCACAACTGGAGTATTGCGTCCAGTTCTGGTCACCACACTTTCGGAAGGATGTGAAGACCCTTGAGGGGGTGCAGAAGAGATTTACCAGAATGGTTCCGGGGATGGGGGATCTTAGCTACAAGGACATGTTGGCGAAGCTGGATTTGTTTTCATTAGAGCAAAGGAGGTTGAGGGGTGATTTGAAAGAGGTGTACAAGATTATGACAGGTTTGGATAGGCTAGACGGGGAAAGGCTGTTCCCACTAATTGATGGTACAAGGATTAGGGGACACAGATTTAAGGTTTTGGGCAAGAGATACAGGGGGGATGTGAGGATATACATTTTTACGCAGCGAGTGGTGATGACCTGGAATTCACTGCCGACGGACGTGGTGGAAGTGGAGACACTCAATGGTTTCAAGGGGAGACTGGATAGGCACTTGAGGGAAATAAACTTGCAGGGCTACGGGGATAGAGCAGGGGAATGGGACTGACTGGATTGCTCTACAGAGAGCCGGCATGGACTCGATGGGCTGAATGGCCTCCTTCTGTGCCGTTATGACTTTGACTCTAAAAGCTGACAAATCCCCTGGACCTGATGGCCAACATCCTAGGGTTGTAGAGGTGGCTGCAGAGATAATGGATGCTGAGATTGATAGATTCTTGGACTCTAAGGGAATCAAGCGATATGGGGAGTGGGCGGGAAAGTGGAGTTGAGGTCGAAGATCAGCCATGATCTTACGGAATGGTGGAGCAGGTTCGAGGGGCTGTATGGCCTACTCCTGCTCTTATTTCTTATGTTCTTAACCGGGAGCCAATGTAGGTCAGCGAGCATTGGGGTGATGTGTGAACGTGACTTGGTATGCCTTAGGACACATGTTTACGGAGGGTAGCACGTGGGAGGCCAGCCAGGAGTTCATTGGAATAGCCATGTCTACAGGTAACAAAGGCATGGATGTGTGTTTCAGCAGCAGATGAGCTCAAACAGAGGCGGTGTCGGACGATGTTACACAGATGGAAATAAGCGGTCTTACTGATGGCATTGATATGTGGAGTTTGTGTACAGTGTGTTTCAGCCTCAGACAGTTGGCAGGGAGAGGGATGGGGTCGGTGGCTAGAGAACGGAGTTTGTGGCGGGGTCCGAAAACAATGGCTTCGGTCTTTCCAATATTTAGCTGGAAGAAATTTCTGTTCATCCAGTACTGAATGTCAGACAAGCAGTCTGACAATTTAGAGAGTGGCGAGGTCGAGAGAGGTGGTGGTGAGGTAGAGCTGGGTGTCATTAGCGTACATGTGGAAACTCACACTGTGTTTTCGGATGATGTCACCGAGGGGCAGCATGAGGATGAGCAACAGGAGGGGCCCAGGATAGATCCTTAGGGGGGCACCAGAGGTAACAGTGTGGAAGCAGGAAGAGAAGCCATTGCAGGTGATTCTCTGGCTACGATTAGATAGATAAGAATGGAACCAGGCGAGTGCAGTCCCACCCAGCTGGTCAACGGTGGAGAGGTGTTGGAGAAGGATGGAGTGCTCAACCATGTCAAAGGCTGCAGACTGATCGAGAAGGATGAGGAGGGATAGTTTACCATAGTCACAGTCACATAGGATGTAATTTGTGTCTTTGATAAGAATCAGTTCAGTACTGTCGTAGGGGTGGAAACCTGATTGGAGGGATTCAAACATGGAGTTCCAGGAAAGATGGGCATGGATTTGGGAGGAAAGGGAGATTGGAGATGGGGCAGTAGTTTGCAAGGATGGAGGGGTCAAGGGTTGTATTTTTGAGGAGAGAAGTGATGACGGCAGATTTGAAGGAGAGGGGGACAGTACATGAGGAGAGGGAACCGTTAACAATATCAGCTAACTTGGGAGCCAGGAAGGGAAGTTGGGTGATCGGCAGTTTAGTGGGAAAAGGGTCGAGGGAGCAGGAAGTGGGTCTCATGGACAAGATGAGCTTGAGAGGGCATGAGCGGAGATAGGAGAGAACTCAAGTAAAATGTGAGTTCAGGGCTAGGGTGGGGGGGAACCTTAGAGGAAGTTTTGCCCAGTGGGCTAGGTGAAGGGAGGGAAGCGGCAGAGGCAGCTGATCGGATGGTCTCAATATTTGTGACAAAGAAGTCCATGAGCTCCTTACACTTGTTGTTGGAGCTGAGCGTGGAGGAGACAAAGAGATAAGGCATGCAAGAAGACAGTTTGCAGTCGAGAAAAGAAGCCGGGGGTTATCTTTGCATTCCAGGATGATCCTGGAATAGTGAGCAGTTTTGGCCGAGGACAGCAGGATCAGATTGTGCTTTATGTGGTCCAGCCAGATCTGGTGGTGAATGGCTAAACCAGCTGTCTGCCATATCCGTTCAAGTCTGCGTTTAATTCAAACATTCCTTCAAGCTCTGATCTATTTTCATAACCGTTGCTTTTCACAGAAATATATGGTCATCATGAACAAATTAAGGGTACAGGAACTCCTCGGGGTTTGCAGGGCCTCCTCCTCCTTTGGGCTAATGCCAGATGTCAGGGACTCCTCTCCCTGCAGTCTGAAGTTCTCTATCATTATGTGTTAACTTCTCCTGAAAGGAGAATGCGTACATTTGATGTGGCAGCATCATAGTTTCATCTCAGATAAGTGTTTACTTTCAAATTGTGGAGCGAAATGGAAAGAGCTGGACATGGGAGGTGACATTCAAAGGCCTAACATGCATGGCAGGGGTTTGATGATGTGGGTGTTAGGGAAGTTGTCGATCTATGTGAGAGACACATGATGCATGGAGCTATATATGTTCTGGCAAACCCAATAGTGCAGTTCATTGGGGGCAATGCATGATGGCTGCTCTCTGTGGGTCTCAACAGTTAATCCTGGCACTTAGTTGAAGTCGATTACTTTTGCTGGTCATGTCAGGTCATTACATTTCTTCCAACATTGCAAGGGGGTCCCTGGGGTTATGGAGATACCATTGACTGCAACTGCCACCTCCGTCTACATCGCACCAGAGCAGCATTGACAGGTTTCTTCCCACCAGAACCAAGCGTGCTATCCATCATTACATTGACATTGCGCTCTGTGACATTTGAGGCACTCCTCTTTGCCCTTATGCAGGTGCCATCTCTGTGTCTTCTCTAGTGCTCTGTCCCCTTTAACATGCTGCAGCCCTTTAAATGTGGTCTTGCACTTTGAACCATCCTCCTTTGTCCTCTCTCCAAGTTTCCCAGGACTCCGTGGGCCAAACTGCCCTAATGCTGGTGGAACCTGATCAATATCCCACCCAATGATATTCAAGTGAGCTGACCCCAGGAGTTCAGATGGGGTTAGTGTGTATCTCTACAGGGGGCTGGAATTCCCGCAATGCAGCTCATTCCCAGGGGAAGTGGAGGGCCTGGAATTTCTGGTCCAGGGACTATAATATCACTAAGAATTTGTCTTGAAGAGAAGAAATATATATCCTGATTTTCTAAGTTCTCACTCACAGTGGCCAGTGACCCATGGTTTTAATGCGGAGCCTGGAGGACCACTGCTGCAACTCCCGGCTCCACTTTCACGTAAGTATTTTTTCTAAACTTATCTTTTTGGTGGCAGCCTGCAGACCTGGTTTTCATGAATGACCGGCCCCACTCTGGCTGTGTTCAGGGCAACCAAATTTTGCACAGGGGCCCCCAGCAGGCGTTAGGTCCCTTTTCTGCTTATGCAAGGGGCCTAACGCCTGTTTCAGGTGCAGGTCATATTTTTTGGCCTGTATCAATACGGCAGGCAGTGTGTTTCTGGCTCTTGATGAGCGTGTGCTTCCTGCCAGCCATATTGGAGGCTTAGGCACCATTTCACACCTGAAAATTGGACGCGGTGCCATCGAATTTCCAGGCCATAGTCTATCCACTGCACGCAGCACTGTGGGAATGGGCCCTCCATTAGCAGTAGATCGTGATCTCACACATGACATGCATGTCAAATCTTAGCGAATTGAGGAATTTGATGGCTGCACCGGAGCTAGAATACAAAGTGTGAAATTCAGTGGAGATATCACAATGGTGGCACATTGTTTCTATGCATTTTCCAATTATCTCTTTTTCCATTTTCGTTCAGGTTGTATGTTAAACTTTGCTCCAGTGAGGTCTATTTCATTCTTGCATGCATCCACAATATTGTGATTCAACTGAAAGAATAATTAAGAGAGGTTATTTTTCTATATCCTCCTATTGGAATTAAACAGAAAAAAGGGATAGCTGAGTAAAGTTTCCGAAAGCAGCCTCATGAGAAATGCAGTAAAGCTGAGTTTTGATTGTTAAGCCCCATTAATGGCTGGTATACTTACGCTTTATTACAGTTTTGCAGCCATGTGATTAATTCATTTTCCTAAGAGACTATACCGTATGTAAAAAGTAAACATAAGGAGGAAGAAGTTGTTGGAGAATCATTGAATTGAATAACAACTCATGCAATATTCATGCACCGACCTCGGCACCGGCTATGGACACGGAAACGGCACACCCAGTCCAGTCGACCCTGCAAAGTCCCCTTCACCAACATCTGGGGACTTGTGCCAAAATTAGGAGAGCTGTCCCACAGACTAGTCAAGCAACAGCCTGACATAGTCATACTCACAGAATCATACCTTTCAGCCAATGTCCCGAACTCCTCCATCACCATCCCTGGGTATGTCCTGTCCCACCAGCAGGACAGACCCACCAGGGGTGGTGGCACAGTGGTATACAGTCAGGAAGGAGTGGCCCTGGGAGTCCTCAACATTGACTCCAGACCTCATGAAGTCTCATGGCTTCAGGTCAAGCATGGGAAAGGAAACCTCCTGCTGATTACTGTGGTAACACAATACAGCTTCCTGTGACTCGAACTTTATTGCATCACTTCTTGTGATTAGTCCAGGATAAATACTGGACTGATCAGTTGGATCCTGGAGAGGCATAGAGTAAGACCTCTTTTGTATGTAGCACCTTTTTAGTTGATTAAAGCTTACTTTAAGTTCACCACGCGTAAGGCTCATTCTTACGACAATTTAATCAACTTTGGAAAACTTCGCACTCAAACTTTTTGGACGAACTCGGAACTAAGGATCCAGGGAATCACCCATCATGGAAAACATCCTTAAACCATCGCGTCTTGACTTGGACCCAAACACCCCAGCAGCCGGTAAGGTGTGGAAACACTGGTATCGCACGTTTGACAATTTTCTTGAATATTGTAAGGCTGATGATGACTCAAAGTTGCGGATACTCATCAACTGTGTCACCCCGAATGTATTTCAGTATATGGAGGAATGGGACAGTTACGAGGAGGCAATTCGGACGCTTAAGAGACTATATACTAAGACACCGAATGAGATCTATGCCAGACATCTACTAGCTACAGCCCAACAAGGGCCGGAGGAATCCATTGATAAATTCCTCCAAGAGCTTCGCAGACTTAGTATGGACTGTAACTTTCGGGCGGCCTCAGCTGAGCTGTACCGTGAAGAAATGATCCGTGATGCTTTCATCTGCGGGCTTGCCTCCCCATTTATACGCCAGCGTCTACTGGAAAGTAAGACACTTGAGCTTCAGAGAGCTTATGACATGGCTTGCTCTCTAGATCTGGCAAAAAGAAATGCAGACCTTTATACAGTGCCCAGACCTCGGTCTACTGCCTTAACTACAGTCAAGCAATTTAAGAGGCCACAGGTGAACTCTATTAGGGAGGTCTTTATCCCTGACGATCAATCTGATGACTTCACTGATGAAGAGGATGATGACCCCACTGTGGCAGCCTCTTGGCAATCTAAGAAATGCTTCTTTTGTGGTGATGAGTTCCACCCTCGGAAATTCTGCCCTGCTCGCAATGCGTTTTGCAGTCATTGCAACAAAAAGGGTCATTTTGCAAAGGTTTGCCTATCAAGAGCCTCTACAAGGGCTTATCAAGCTAAGTCCTACCGAACTGCCCCGGTAAGGGCCTATCAAGATGTTCCGGCTAAAATCTATCGTGCTTCCTCTCGAAGAAACACACCTAGAGTTTCAGCCACTCTTTGTGCAACGACACCAATTACAGCTGCTTGTCCTCAGAACCTATTCCATGCAGCTACAAAAGCATCAATTAATGGACATACTTTAGATGCCTTAATTGACTCAGGTAGCACTGATAGTTTCATTAGGGAACAGATTGTTGCAGAGTTAAAGCTACATGTTTTCCCATCGGACCAGGCAGTTGCGATGGCTCAGTCATCACTTAATACCAGAATTTCTGGCTTTTGTATGGTTGAAATAACACTTAATGGTCGCAGGTATCCCTCCACCCGGCTTTCGGTGCTCAAGGACTTATGTAGTGATCTTATCTTAGGGCTGGATTTTCAAAAGCAGCATAAGAAGCTCACCATTGAGTTCGGCGGATCCAAACCTGAACTCACTATTTCTAATACACTACCTCGATTACCGTTCTGTGCATTGTCAGCAGCTTCACTGGATGATCCCTCACTGTTTTCCAGTATCCCTCCTCGATGCAAACCGATTATAACAAAGTCACGACGTTTCAGTCAGGAAGACCAGTCTTTTATTGCGGCTGAGATTTCTCGGCTTTTAGCAGAGGATATCATCGAGCCTTGTTCGTCGCCATGGCGCGCCCAGGTCGTTATTGTTAAAAACCCTCTACAACCTCACAAGAAACGGCTGTGCATTGACTATTCACAGACCATCAATCAATATACGGACTTGGACGCATACCCATTGCCGCGCATCGATGATATGGTTAATAAATTGGCTGAGTACACGGTGTTCTCAACATATGATCTAAAAAGTGCCTATCATCAGGTACCCTTGAAGGTCTCAGACAAGCAGTATACGGCCTTTGAAGCCAATGGACGGCTGTATCAATTTCGTCGCCTCCCCTTTGGGGTCACTAATGGAGTGGCTGTCTTCCAGCGAGCAATGGATGACCTGGTCAAACAGGAAGACTTGAAGGATACGTTTCCTTATCTGGACAATATTACTGTCGCAGGTCGCAATCAGCGGGAACATGACGCCAATCTCCAACGATTTTGGGATGCACTCCAGCACTGTAATTTGACATTAAATGCGGCTAAATCCATTGAGTCACAACCAACCATCAACATCCTTGGCTATTGTGTGGGCAATGGCATCATTAAACCTGACCCTGAAAGGCTTCGCCCACTCCAAGAACTCCCGCCACCTAAGAATCCGGCCTCCTTGCGCCGGGCCCTCGGCCTGTTTGCATACTATGCTAAATGGATTCCTAACTTCTCGGACCGAATCCAACCTCTACTGAAGGCCAGCACATTCCCACTAGACACAGCGGCTGTTGCAGCCTTTAACCTCCTGAAAAAACAGTTGGAGAAAGCGACTCTTCACTCCATCGATGAGAGTCTTCCTTTTGTCGTTGAGTGTGATGCCTCGGAGGTGGCGATCTCGGCCACTCTGAATCAGGAAGGTCGTCCGGTGGCATTTTTGTCCAGGACTTTTCAAGGGGCTGAGCTACATTATCCTCCAGTCGAGAAAGAAGCTACAGCCATCATAGAGGCAGTACGGAAGTGGAGTCATCTCCTAGCTCGCCAGCACTTTACCTTAATCACGGACCAGCGATCGGTCGCCTTCATGCTCGATAATCGAAAACGGACCAAAATTAAAAATAATAAAATCCAGCTTTGGCGGCTGGAATTGGCCTCTTTTGGTTACACCATCCACTATCGACCTGGCAAGGAGAATGTGGCTCCAGATACCTTCACACGAGCATTCTGCTCCGCCATGGCACCCTCTACGCTCGTAGACATCCATGATGGGTTGTGTCATCCGGGCGTTACTCGCATGCTACACTTCGTGCGGTCCCGAAATCTCCCATTCTCTACCGGGGATGTAAAGAAGATGTGTTCGGACTGCAGAGTCTGTGCGGAATTGAGACCTCGGTTTTTCCGCCCCTCGGGTGGTATACTCATACATGCGACCCAGCCAATACAACGGCTTAGCATCGATTTTAAGGGGCCGTTGCCCTCTTCAACTCGCAACACTTATCTATTGACCATGGTCGATGAGTATTCCCGTTTTCCGTTTGCCTTTCCCTGCCCCAATATGCTGACGACCACGGTTATCAGCTGCCTTGAGCAGGTATTTGCTTTCTGTGGCATGGCATCCTATGTTCATTCGGATCGGGGCCCTTCTTTTATGTCAGGAGAACTCAAGGCCTATCTCTCGGAACGGGGTATTGCTGCCAGCAAAACGACGCCTTATCATCCGGTCGGGAATGGGCAAGTCGAGCGTTTTAACGCTATCATCTGGAATGCGGTACGTCTGGCTTTGAGATCTCGGGGCCTACCCAACCAGCAATGGGAAGCAGTACTTCCAGACGCATTACACTCCACACGGTCCCTCCTTTCGACCGCCACAAATACGACGCCTCATGAACGGTTCTTCCGATTTCAGCGTCGCTCATCCTATGGGATATCTCTCCCGTCGTGGCTGACTGCACCGGGACCAGTGCTACTCCGAAGATATGTCCGGGCATCTAAGAATGACCCCCTGGTAGATGAGGTTGAGCTCACTGACATCAACCCTACCTACGCCTATATTCGGTATCCTGACGGTCGGGAATCTACCGTGTCATTGCGGGATCTGGCTCCCTGCCCGCCGAAACATAGTGGGACACCAGGGGATGATATTGTACCAGGCACATCTCTGGGCTCGCCAGGTGCCTCTCATCACGATCTGGATCTGACGCCGGCTGGTACCTCACTCCAGCGTGCCGACCTGTGGCAGACTGACTATGAGCCCATCGGGGCTCGCACGCGCAGCCACGATCCACCCTGTACCGTACGCTCGGAAACGGATCTGCCACAGCCCTGCCCGACACCCGTTCGGGCACCAGTACACAGTCAGGATCGTCCTGACCCCTCACAGAGCGGGCTGGATCACTCGGACTCTGGTCCACGGCCCGCGGCGGGTAAACGGGCTAGGGGCCCTCTACCGCTACGAGAACCCAAACGGGTGCGGCTCTCCCTCGTCCAGCGGCTACGAAATGGAGGGAGAATGTGGTAACACAATACAGCTTCCTGTGACTCGAACTTCATCCCGGCCTCCTAATCTTTTGAGGGGGGGAGAATGTGGTAACACAATACAGCTTCCTGTGACTCGAACTTTATTGCATCACTTCCTGTGATTAGTCCAGGATAAATACTGGACTGATCAGTTGGATCCTGGAGAGGCATAGAGTAAGACCTCTTTTGTATGTAGCACCTTTTTAGTTGATTAAAGCTTACTTTAAGTTCACCACGCGTAAGGCTCATTCTTACGACAATTACCACCTACCGCCCTCCCTCAGCTGATGAATCAGTACTCCTCCATGTTGAACACCACTTGGAAGAAGCACTGAGAGTAGCAAGGGCACAGAATGTACTCTGGGTGGGGGACTTCAATTTTCATCACCAAGAGTGGCTCGGTAGCACCACTACTGACCAAGCTGGCCATTTCCTGAAGGACATTACTGCCAGTCTGGGCCTGCGACAGGTGGTGAGTGAACCAACATGAGGGAAAAACCTACTTGACCTCGTCCTCACCAATCTCCCTGTCGCAGATGCATCTGTCCATGACAGCATTGGTAGCAGTGACCACCGCACTGTCATTGTGGAGACGAAGTCCCGTCTTCATACTGAGGACACCCTCCATCGTGTTGTGTGGCACTAACACCGTGCTAAATGGGATAGATTCAAAACAGATCTAGCAGCTCAAAACTGGGCATCCATGAGGCGCTGTGGGCCATCAGCAGCAGCAGAATTGTATTCCCACCACAATCTGTAACCTCATGGCCCGGCATATCCCTCACTCTACCATTACCACCAAGCCAGGGGACCAACCCTGGTTCAATAAGGAGTGCAGAAGAGCATGTCAGGAGCAGCACCAGGCGTACCTAAAAATGAGGTGCCAACCTGGGGAAGCTGCAACACAGGACTACATGCATGCTAAAAAGCAGCAGCAGCATGCTATAGACAGGGTTAAGCGATCCCACAATCAATGGATCAGATCAAAGCTCTACAGTCCTGCCACATCCAGTCGTGAATGGTGGTGGACCATTAAACAACTAACGGGAGGAGGAGGCTCCAAGAATATCCCCATCCTCAATGATGGTGGAGCCCAGCACGTGAGTGCAAAACACAAGGCTGAAGCGTTTGCAACCAACTTCAGCCAGAAGTGCCGAGTGGATGATCCATATCGGCCTACTCCCGAGGTCCCCACCATCACAGAAGCCAGTCTTCAGCCAATTTGATTTACTCCACGTGATATCAGGAAATGGCTGAGCGCACTGGATACAGCAAAGGCTATGGGCCCTGACAACATCCCGGCTATCGTGCTGAAGACTTGTGCTCTAGAACTAGCCGCGCCTCAAGCCAAGCTGTTGTAAAGTTTCGCAATTATCGCGATTCAAAATAACATAAGAGAAGCAGATTCGTTTGATCAGTTTTATTAAACGAAATGCTGTCCTGATTATAAAGGACACAGAAGCCTGTAAAATGGCCGCCGCGCATCGTGGCAGAAGCTTCCAGAAACACAGTGGGCAGACAAGATGGCGTCGAATATACATTTCAGTATAAGATTGGATCATACTTGGTAAACACTGATAAAGACAGGATGCAACCCGTTTGCATTTGGAACAATAGCAAAGATATGAGTGCTGGAATCGTTTTCCTATGCACAGTAAGGATCATTGTACTGGGCAATCGAAGGCCCATCCAGACACATCAATACACAAATACCCCCCCGGCTCTACAATGAGAGAGACATTGACGGGTGATTAAGTCGGTATTCGGGGGCCCCCAAAACCAGTCAGGGAGACGATTCATACACATCCTGGCTGGTCCAACAATGGGGAAAACATTAACGGATAGTTGGTCAGTTTCAGGTGCTACCGAAACCCGTTAAAGAAGATAATCGCCCCATGCTGGGAGTTTTGAGCGCCAAATATTACACAAAGGACAAACATTAAGATTTGAGCGGGAGATAAGGAGGACACATCACTATAACTATAGAGAACAAATGTCCATCGGTCTCTTATCTCTGCTGACTCTTGACTCGAGCTGAACTCTTATCCCTATCCTCTGGTATCACTCTGCTGGACGAGCAGCCTCTTGATTTTCTCTCTGGACTTTGTTGACTCTTGACTCTTAGCCGTACTGGTCGGTTATTCGAGTATTGGGTGGAGCTCAATCGGTACGAGCCGCCCCGACAAGGGCAAGCAACAGGGTACACCATCCCGAGTGTCGGTAAACGGTGTCTGGACCCGGAGGCCCGAGGAGACGAGACGAGAAGAAGACGAGAAGAAGACGAGAAGAAATTCCACGTGCCGCCATGGTCAGTAAACCCCGACCGTGCCCGAAAATATAAATACAGGACTCTTCTTTGAGTTCTACCGACTACAACCTGTGTCGAACACAGGAAGACTCTTCTTTGAATTTTATCCGAGTTCCGTCGAGTTCTTCATGACAACAGGGAGTCTGGCCTGCTTTTCGCAGCAGCGAAAGTAAACAAGTGAGGTGCAGAGACCCTTCCAAACACGTGACAGTCAGGCGCTGCAGCGAAACGAGCTGAGTGCCTCACTTTAAAATCTCCGAAGTAACACGAGTGGTGAGCATGTTTTACGATCCTACAAATCTAGACGTAGTGTAGGTATTATTAAGGGAGGGTGGTTTTAACAAGGTTAAGATATAATGTGTTCCCCTTTCTACGATGTGCCGTGTGTTCTCCATTTCCACAGACCAAGCTTTATGAATGTATGTATACTTGTACTATCGTTGATTTGCGCCTATGACATGTATTTCATGATTTTAGACGCCATGCAATAAAGATTTCCATTTCGTACTATTCAACCGGGTCTATTTGAGTTTTCTCTGCATTACTGCTCCCTGCACCTAAGTCCAGTGTTAGAACCGTAAGGGCGAGTGGGTCGAACCACTCACAGGTGCTTATTGCAAAAGGCTGGCAGGAGACCAGAGCAAGCAATAGTATTAGGCAACGAAGGCCTAACCTCGCACCAGCACCGTCTGAGACATGCCCCCTTGCACTGTTCCAGTACAGCTACAACACTGGCATCTATCCGACAATCTGGAAAACTGCCCAGGTATGTCCTGTCCACAAAAAGCAGGACAAATCCAATCCGGCCAATTACCGCCCCATCAGTCTACTCTCAATCATCACCAAAGTGATGGAAGGTGTCATCGACAGTGCTATCAAGCGGCACTTACTCACCAATAACCTGCTCACTGATGCCCAGTTTGGGTTCCGCCAAGACCACTCGGCTCCCGACCTCATTACAGCCTTGGTCCAAACATGGACAAAGGAGCTGAATTCCAGAGGTGAGGTGAGAGTGACTGCCCTTGACATCAAGGCAGCATTTGACCGAGTGTGGCATCAAGGAGCCCTAGTAAAACTGAAGTCAATGGGAATCAGGGGAAAACTCTGCACTGGCTGGAGTCATACCTAGCACAAAGGAAGATGGTTGTGGTGGTTGAAGGTCAATCATCTCAGCCCCAGGACAACACTGTATGGGTTCCTCAGGGCAGTTTACTAGGCCCAACCATCTTCAGCTGCTTCATCAATGACCTTCCCTCCAACATAAGGTCAGAAATGGGGATGTTTGCTGATGACTGCACAGTGTTCAGTGCCATTCACAACTCCTCAGATAATGAAGCAGTCCATGCCCGCATGCAACAAGACCTGGACGACGTTCAGGCTTGGGCTGATAAGTGGCAGGTAACATTCACGCCACAGAAGTGCCAGGCAATGACTATCTCCAATAGGCGAGAGTCTAACCACCTCCCCTTGACATTCAATGGCATTACTATCGCCGAATCCTCCACTATCAACATCCTGGGGGTCACCATTAACCAGAAACTTAACTGGACCAGCCACATAAATACTGTGGCAACAAGAGCAGGTCAGAGGCTAGGTATTCTGCGGTGAGTGTCTCACCTCCTGACTCCCCAAAGCATCCCACCATCTACAAGGCACAAGTAAGGAGTGTGATGGAATACTCTCCACTTGCCTGGATGAGTGCAGCTCCAACAACTCTGAAGAAGCTTGACACCATCCAGGACAAAGCAGCCTGCTTGATTGGCACCCCATCCACCACCTTAAACATTCACTCCCTCCACCACCGGCGTACCGTGGCTGCAGTGTGTACCATCTACAAGATGCACTGCAGCAACTCACCAAGGCATCTTCGGCAGCACCTCCCAAACCCGCACCCTCTACCACCTAGAAGGACAAGGGCAGCAGGCGCATGGGAACACCACCACCTCCAAGTTCCCCTCCAAGTCACACACCATCCTGACTTAGAAGTATATTGCCGATCCTTCATCGTTGCTGGGTCAAAATCCTGGAACTCCCTCCCTAACAGCACTGTGGGAGTACCTTCACCACACGGACTGCAGCGGTTCAAGAAGGCAGCTCACCACCACCTTCTCGAGGGCAACTAGGAATGGGCAATAAATGCCGGCGTTGCCAGCGATGCCCAGATCCAATAAGCACATTTTTTTTTAAAATTCTATTTGTACAAAAATATCTGTTCAATTTAGGACGTTCTTTTGTTAAAAATTTAAAACAAGCTTACCTTTCAGCCCTGAAGATTTGGTCTGATGTGATGGTCTTGTTTTGTTGTGCAGAGCATGACAAAACAACAGAGAGAATGCTTCGTGCCAGCTATCATTGTGATGCATGGCAGACAGTTGTGAAAGGTGGAAGCCTTGTACAATGACTGCTTGTTACAGAGTGGTGGAGAGATTTGCTTTATTCAATTATATTTTGGTCCAGTGAGATCAATGTGGTGGATAGAAAGGGTCTATTTGTTAGTTATTTCCGAAGAATGAACAGTGAAAGCTGCTACGTTTACAGCTAGCACTTGGTGGTGCTGTAAAAGATTGTATATATCGATTCAGTTTTTTTTAAATGATAGTGGCTCATAGGAATGCTGTTACAGCTAGCTTGTTAGCTCATGTACATGAATCAAATTTTATACCTTAGAATTGTAGAGTAGTACAGCACAGAAAGAGGCCATTTGGCCCATCGAGTCTGCGCCGGCTCTTTCAAAGAGCAATCCAGTCAGTCCCATTCCCCCGCTCTTTCCCCATATCCCTGCAATTTTTTCTCTTTCAAGAATTTATCCAATTCCCTTTTGAAGGCTACTATTGAATCTGTATCCACCACGCTATCAGGCAGCGCATTCCAAATCCTAACCCACTCGTTGCGTAAAAAAGTTTTCCCTCATGTCACCTCTGGTTCTTTTGCCAATCACCTTAAATCTGTGTCCTCGAGTTATCGACCCTTCAACCATTGGAAAGAGTTTCTCTTTATTTACTCTGTCTAAACTCTTCATGATTTTAAACACCTCTATCAAATCTCCTCTTAGCCTTCTCTGCTCTAAGAAGAACAACCCCAGCTTCTCCAGTCTATCCACGTAACTGTAATCCCTCATCCCTGGAACCATTCTAGTAAATCTCTTCTGTACCCTCTCCAAAGCCTTCACGTCCTTCCTAAAGTGTGGTGCCCAGAATTGGACACAATACTCCAGCTGGGGCCAAACTAATGTTTTATAAAGGTTTAGCATAACTTCCTGGCTTTTGTACTCTATGGGTTGGATTTTCATTGACCCGTGGAGGCGGGTTTCGAGGCGTGTGGGGGGTTAAAGTTGCAGATTCGGGGGTCCCGAACCCATCCCGCCCCAACCCGCCTCCATGCCAGTTTCGCTGGAGGCGGGTACCCGACCTGTGCTGGGACCCACCTCCCCGAGGCGGGAAGGGGATTAGTGACAATTAACTGCCTGTTAACAGGCAGTTTTTTGCCGAATCCCTATTTTAAAAGCTGAAATGTGGGCTTCCCGACAGGTCCCAACCACGCCAAGTTAGCGAGGCGGACCGTGGGTCTGCAGGGGTTGGAGGGGTCGATATGTCCGGTGGGCAGGTGAGTGATGGGTGCATGTGTGCAGAGGTAAGTGTGTAAGGTAAGTGTAAAGTGTGGAAAAATGTTTTACTTACCTTAACTTCCTCCTGCAGGTGTCAGCCCTTCAGTTCTCAGGAGTCAGAAATCTCACCGGCACAGAAAGCACAATGGCCATTGATTTGTCAAAAATTGCAGCCTTCTGCTTTCTGTGCTGGAATGATTTCTAACTCAGCCTGAGAGGAAGGACTCAAGTTAGAAGACAGATTGTCAGTGTTTGACAGCTTCACAGAGCTGTCAAACGCTGATATTTCATCTGTCAAAAGCTCTTGACAGATGAATTGTCAATCTGTGATGTCACCTGTTGCCGGGTGGCCCTTGATTGGCCTGCTGAGCTCGCTGGGCGGGCTCAACAAGGTCAATCAAGTGAAAATACAGTGGGTTGGCCACAAGTCGATGGAGGCGGGACTACAACCCAAAAAGTGGGAGTCCCGCCTCCATCTCGTCCCCAGTATCAAAATCCAGCCCAATGTATCACCTCACACATTTCTGCATTGAATTTCATCTGCCATGTGTCCGCCCATTCCACCAGCCTGTCTATGTCCTCTTGAAGTCTATTACTATCTTCCTCACTGTTAACTACACTTCCAAGTTTCATGTCATCTGCAAATTTCAAAATTGTGCCCTGTACCCCCAAGTCCAAGTCATAAATGTATATCACAAACAGCAGTGGTCCTAGTACTGAACCTTGGGGAACTCCACGGTATACCTCCCTCCAGTCCGAAAAACAACCATTCACCACAACTCTGTTTTCTATCACTTAGCCAATTTTGTACCCATGCTGCTACTGCCCCTTTTATCCCATGGGCTTCAATTTTACTAACAAGTGGTACTTTATAAAATGCCTTTTGAAAGTCCGTATACACAACATCAACTGCACTGCCCTCATCCACCCTCTCTGCTACCTCATCAAAAAACTCAATCAAGTTAGTCAAACACAATTTTCCCTTTATTAGTCCATGCTTGTCCAAGTTGCTGTTAATTTTCTCCCGGATTATTTTGATTCTATGGCCTAGAAATTCGCAGTCTTACCGCTGGCTGTTAAGGCCTGATTCTGTCCAGTGCAAGCGGGTCCCGAAACAGCCGCCATTTTCTGCTGGGCGGCAGCACTGCCAATGTCCGCACTCACTATCATTATGGAGATTATGCAGATCGTGACGTCAGTGTGTGTGCAACGCTCACTTGACACCCGATCTGCCATTTTGGACTGCGCCACTCAACTTACCGACCTGTGTCAATTGCGAACAGCTGAGCAAGCATTGAGAAGCAGGAAGGAGGCTCCAGCAGCGGTCTTTAAAGGGATCATCAGCAACTATTTGCAGCTGACATGTTTCTGCAGTCTGACTGGCTCTGTGGAACTTTCTGCAACTCCAGCAGCTTTATTAACTTTTTTCAAGGTCTTCGGTAACAGGGAGTGTTGTTGCAAGGCTTCTGCTCACAGTCATGGGGGCTCTACTTGCAGTCCCCCTTGCACTTGTGTATCTTAGGGAGAGGGAGCGGAGGCAGTGAAGAAGAGGAGAAGATGCGCGCAGAGGGAGGAGGAGGAGGGCTAGGAGGGCTCTCAACAGGAGGCCTTACCCACCTAGGGTCTTCCAAGAGCACTTCTCTTATATCCACTTAAGTGAGGAGCAGTGTATTAGGAGGCTCCGCTTCACCAAGGAGTTGGTCACAGAACTCTGTCACCTCCTGGAACCAGACCAGCAGCCTCAGAGCAGGGCGGCCACAGCTCTCCCAGTAGCCCTCAAGGTCACCGTGGCACTCAATTTCTTCGCCAGTGGAGCCTTCCAGGCTGCAGCAGGAGACATAGCGAACATCTCCCAGTTCGCCATCCATCGCTGTATCCGGGAGGTCACTGAGGCTTTCTACTCCAGGAGAAGGGACTACGTTGTCTTCTCTCTGACCAGAGAGAAACAGGACGAGCGTGCATGTGGCTTTGGCAGAATAGTGGGCTTCCTCATGGTGCAGGGCATCATCGACTGCATCCACGTGGCTTTGCGGGCACCGCATAACAATCCTGAGATCTTCCGTAACCGCAAAGGCTACCACTTCACTTAATGTGCAGTTGTTGTGCAACCACACCCAGTGCATCCTGATGGTGATTGCCCGCTATCCTGGCAGCAGTCATAATGCCTTCATCCTGCGTCAGCCTGTGCCAGCAATCTTTCAGCCACCACATCAAGCTCGCGACTGGCTGGTCAGAGACAAGGGCTATCCACTCTCCACCTGGCTGATGATTCCCCTCCGCAACCCCACCACTCGTAGCCAGCACTCATATAATGAGAGCAATGTTGCCACCAGGAACATCATCGAGCAGACCATCGGGCTGCTGAAACAACGGTTCCGCTGCCTTGACCGCTCGGGAGGCGCCCTCCAGTACTCACCGGAGCAGATGTCCCATTTTGTGGTGGTCTGCTGCATGCTTCACAACTTGGCCACCATGAGGGTACAGCCCTTGCCAGCAGGGATTGCGGAACCACCTCAGGAAGAGGACGAGGGAGAGGAGGAGGAGGAAGAGGAGGACGAGGAGGACAAGGCGGAGGTGGAGGAGGAGGAGGACGAGGAGGACAAGGCAGAGGTGGAGGAGGAGGAGGAGGATGAGGAGGAAGGGAGGAGGCAGGCAGAAAGTCCCCTTTCAGCAAGAGCTGCCCGTGAACACCTCATCAGACCCCAGTTCCAGTGAATGAAACCCCCGATCCCCATTGCTCACCACATCCCCATCAACCACATCCCCGTCATACCATCCCTCTGTCACGGAATATCACAGTGTCCTCCTGGGCACAAAGCTGAAATGAGAACCAACACAAAATAAAGATTCCAAAAAAATGAATATGTTTATCAATAATCCGTTCACAAATACAATATCAACTAATCACCCTTGTGCAATCCCTTAGTGCCTGTCGTTCGGGTGCCCTTTCCTGCTTTGGTGCTCTTACGCAGTGCTCCCCCAGTGGCAGCAGCATGGCTGGTGGAAAGCTGCTGACTTTCAGTGGGGGAGACTGCAGATGGCCTTGGAAGACGACCTCGAGCAGCTCTGGGCCTGGAAGGCCCGGCTGCAGACTGCACCACCTCGGCATGGGCAGCAGCAGTCTGGGCTGGCTGACAGGCAGCGACAAGGGCAATGGCGGAGTGGCAGTGGTGAGAGTAGGAATGCTGTCAGCCTGAGAGAGGACAGCAGGTTCCTGCTCCACAGACCCATTGCCACTCCCCCGGGGTGGCACCTCAGCATTCCTAGCAATCTGTTGGGCTGCTGAGACACCCTGCAAGATCTGTTCGACACTGGTAAACCCAGCCAAGTCTGAACTTGGGTGACAGCAAGCTGAGATTGCATGAGACCAGTCTGAGCTTGGGTGGCAGCAAGCTGAGACTGCAGGACAGCGGTCTACGCTTCCGCTGCAACACTAAGATGTTGGGCTGCTTCTGCCTGTGCTGCAAGGGCAGCCGCAACATCGCCCATCACACACGGCATCATGTCTGGGTCAACACAGTTTCTCCTGGAGTTGTCCATCATTTCCAGCCTGGAAATCATCGGCTCCAAGCTCTGCGCAAAACCCCGGCCAATATTGAAGGGGACTCCTCCATGCTCCTTGACATTGCCAAGAGGCTCTCTGGTAGGCTTCCCATTGCAACCAGCATTTCGGTGTGCGTGCCCATTACCCTTCTTCTGAAGGCAGGCCCATCGAGGTCCTCATCTGAGCAGAACTTGCGCGCAAACTTGCCCTCCGGGCAGCTGGCCCCCAAGCTACCCTTACTCCCTGGTCTTTCTGCAGCCCTCTCGTGCAGATCCCACTTCTACACTAGCCTCTAAGGTACACATAGTGCCAGTTTCTGAGCTGGTGTCTGCGAGTGACAGATGCAGTGATGCTGTGTCTTCTTTTTCTCCCTCGCTCTCCTCCATCACCTCAGGGACAGCTCTGCGGCTGGCTGTTCTTGGGTATCTGAAAGCAGAAAGGCACAAGAGTCGGGTATGGCGAGGGGAGAGGGATAAGCAAGATATCCATGCATACAACATCAGCAGCTTGTAAGTGAGAAGAGATTGTGGGATGTGGGGGATGTGGGATGTGAGAAGAAGTTTTAGGAATGACCAGACCGTTATTATCCCTAAGGGCTTCAACGTCGCCCATTGCCACGGCCTCGGCGACTTCCCCTCCAATGATGACGTGCACTCGCTCCCCCAGTTGGCTCAAGGCCTGTATTGCGGCTTGCCCCCGCCTGTCTGCCGCTGACTCCCGGCGAATGTGAACCACTTTCGCCTGCAAGAGAAAGAGAAGTGTGTGAGTGAGTGTAATGCAATGTGTTTGGGTGATGTGCCTGCCATAGTTGAATAGCTGTCAGCGTGTGCAAGGTGTGAGATGTGGGTGTGAGTGTTGCAGCAGTGGTAAGGTTGTGAGGATGAAGTGAAGCTCTGATTGTGAGGTCTGAGTGATGATAGGTGGAGAATGTTGGTAGGTGAGTGTTGGGGGTGTGGTGCGTTGAGCAGTGTGTGAGGCTTGTGGTACAGAGGGTGGGATATGGCATTTGCTGAAGCCTTCACTCACCTTGACCTGCCTTGTGAGGTCATTAAATTTCATGCGGCATTGTATTCAGTACCTGGGGACCACGCTGTTGGCCATCACGTAATCAGATATCTCCTGCCACAGCCTTCTAGATGTATGGGCAAATGGCTTCCTGCCAGTCTGCGGGAAGAGGACAGCCCACCTCCTCTCCACTGCCACCACCAGTGACTCCAGAGCCACATCAGAGAACCGTGTAACTCTCTCCCCCTGCTGCCACTTAGCCATCTCTTGCTAATTCAGGTCTGCTTCCAAGTGGAGCTCCAAATGGAATGACAATGAGGTGCTGCTGCATCAAAGAACCTTCCCTTTAAGTACTGAATAAAGCCTAGGCCAAACATGAGTAGGAATTAGACTGGACCCGATATTGGCCCACCTGTTGAGCGGTAAGCCAATGAGCAACAGTTTTAGCGCTATAATCATGTAAATGAGCACTGAGCATGAATTTTCGTGCTACCTGAACCACTTTGATCTGGCACAGCTAAATAGCGCTGGGCCATGACACCACCCATTTTCGGGCCATATCCAATTTCTAGACCCATATCTTGATTCACAAATTGCCCCATTGGATTGAAAAATTGACAATGTCACTCTGTTATTTAAGAAGGATGGGAGAGAGAGAAACTTCTCCCATTTGTCTAACGTCTGTTGTGGGGAAGTTACTGGAATCTGTTATGAGGGGCAGAGTGACTGAGCACTTGGACAAATATGAACAGATCAGATCAGAGAGAGCCAGCATGGATTTGCCTAACGAACTTGGTTGAATTTTTTGAGGAGCTCACTAATGTGGTAGATAAGGAAATGTCTATGAATGATATTTATATGCACTTCCAGAAGGCATTTGATAAAGTTCCACACAACAGACATCTAACAAAAATGAAAGCGCATGGAATTGGAGGCAACCTATTGACATGGGTGGTGAATTGGTTTGGAGGTAGGAGACAGAGAATAAGGATAATAGGTCTGTACTCCAATTGGCAGGATGTGACTAGTGGTGTCCCCCAGGGATCTGTACTTGGGCCTCAGCTTTTCACTATATTTATCATAGACTCAGATGAAGGAACAGAGAGGGATCCATGTTTGCTGACTACACCAAGTTAGGTGGCACAGTAAATAGTGTAGATGGGAGCAGAAACTAGCAAAGAGACATTGATAGATTAAGTGAGTGGGCAAAACTGTGGCAGATGGAGTTCAGTGTGTCAATGTGGTGAAGTGTGAGGTCAGCTACTTTGGACCTAAGAAAAATAGATCAGAGTATTTTCTAAATGGCAAGAAGCTAGGAACTGTGGAGGAGCAGGGAGATTTAGGTCACTAAAAGCTATTGGACAGGTACCAAAAATTATCTAAAAGGCAAATGGAATGTTAGCCTTTATCTCAAGAGGGCTGGAATACAAAGGGGTGGAAGTTATGTTACAGCTGTACAGAGCTCTGTTAGACCCCTTCTGGAGAGCAGTGTTCAGTGCTGGGCACCGCCCCTCAGGAAGGATATATTGTCCTTGGAGGGGGAGCAGCGCAGATTCGCCAGAATGATTCCAGGGCTAAAAGGGTTAAATTATGAGGACAGGTTGCATAGACTAGGCTTGTATTCCCTTGAGTATAGAAGATTAAGGGGTGATCTAATTAAGGTGTTTAGATGATTAAATAATTTGATAGGGTAGATAAAGAGAAATGATTTTCTCTGGTGGGGGGAGTCCATAACAAGGGGGCACAACCTTAAAATTAGAGCCAGGCCATTAAGAGGTGATGTCAGGAAGCACTTCTTCACACAACGGGTAGTGGAAATCTGTAACTCTCTCCCCAAACTGAGATTGATAGATTTTTGTTAGCTAAGGGTATTAAGGGATATGGAACCAAGGCGGGTAAAAGAGTTGAGATACAGATCAGCCACGATCTAATTGAATGGCGGAACAGGCTCGAGGGGCTGAATGGCCTCCTCCTGTTCCTATGAGATAACAGCTGTTTTATCAGCTGAAATTCTTCTGTCCATTACAGATAAGGTACAAGCTAGGTTTGCATTAATGTGTTGTAATTTTTGTGTAATCTTTAATGGAATGGTTGCTTGGAAAATTGCCCCTAGTACTAAAACAGTTTAATCCATATTAACACTGCCTTAGTATTCTGTTTGTATGTTAACCAACTGTTATGCTTAATTGATGGGAACTGTGCAAATTTAGTTATGCTAACACTCAATATGCCTTGAATTATCCAAGGCCATCTCTGATCACTTCCTTATATCCCTCACCACTCATATCCACCTTCCAATCCCTACCTCCTTCTGCTCCTGCCCCTGGAAAAAATTCTCCCAAGTCACTTACAATTGCACTTTCAAACCCCCAACTGTATAGCCTTTGGCCCTTCATTCTCCATGATACTTCGGCAGCTGCCGACCTACTCCATCACTTCCTCACTTCCTCAGGCCTTTGATGCCCTTCTCCCAAGTAAAACCCTTGCTCTCTCCCACCTTGGTCATGCCCTCTGGTATGCCCCCCATGTTCACCTCCTCAAGTCCAAAGGGTGCAGACTTGAACGTATTTGCACATCTGGTTTAGCCATTCATCGTAAGATCTGTCTGGACCACATCAAGCACTATCAAGCTCTGCCCTCCTCTGCATTCCAGGATGATTTTGGAGTAGTGAGCAGTTTCGGCAAAGACAACTGCCGGCTTCTTTTATACTTAAACCCCTCTCCACTGCCCCCTCCACCTTCACCTCCAACAAGTGTGACGAGCTTATGGGCTTCTTTGTCACTAAGAGTGAGACCATCCGTTCAGCTGCCTCTGCAGCATCCCCCCTTCCCCATGCCCACCAAGCCAAACTTCCCCAAGGGTCTCCCAGCCCTAGCACTGAACTTACATCTTTCCCTAGTTTCTCTCCTATCTCCCCTCATGCCCACTCCGAGCTCATGAGATCCACCTCCTGCTCTCTCAGCCCTATTCCAACTAAACTGCTGATCACTCAGCTTCCTTGCGTGGCCCCCATGCGAGCTGCTATTGTAAACGGTTGTCTCGAGTGAGCAGCAATCATGCAAGTTAGCAGACAGCAAGAAATTGGCATGTTGCATGCATCGGAAACAACGGGTGCGGGGATCGTGATGCGTGGGTTTTGTGCAGGTATATTATTTTTCTTTACAGTATTACTTGGGTAAAAATAGATTATCTTGAAAATAACTCAACTTTGGGGGCTGCGCATTAAATAAAGCCAGTATGTATATCTCCAAGGTCACCCTACTGGTGGGGAGGCTCACTCACTGGCTGTGCATACTAGGAAATCAGCCCTCTAAAATCAGGGACAAAGTGTGGTCAGACAAAGTCCCCTTCGTACACTAATGTATTAATTGAAACCTTGTTTATCAGTTTTTTCCTATGAATACTTTTTGGAGTCCAAATGGGGTGTCGCATTCACGTGCAAATGGTTTGTGTCAAGCATCTGCTCGAGCTTCAGGAAACCATCAGTTTACGTTCAACTGTGAAAAACACCTTTTGATTCCCTGTATCTTAACCTGAACTTCAAAGGGGATGAGAGGTATATCTCAGGCAGCCTGCTATGGCTCTTCATGCCTTCCTGTATCACTGTTCGCAGCCCATGTGTATACTCCATGATCGTTACAGGGAACCTCACATATAAATGTTATATTGTAATCGGGCTATGTCAGGTGTTTGCCATTTCGTTGGTGGTTCTGCTGGTCTCCCTCTGCAGTTACGACAAGACACTGGAAGAACCCTGCAGAATTTTGGCACAACTGTGTGCAGGGCACACTTCAGCTTGCAGGGAGTGAGGTCTCCTTGGATTGGTCCATTTCACATGCATGAGTGAAAGACCTGGTGAAGTCTTAAATTTATGACAACAGCCTTGTGTTGGAGTTATGGTTGGTAATATCTGGAAAAAAAATTCTAGTTCTGCAGCTTTCCACATTCACCCCAATTGTTTATTATAGCTGTGCTGAAGTTTGTTGGCACTTGGCACATCAACAACTTTGCTTTATATGTATCATTAATCTGCATTTGTACATTGATTGATATTGATTTTATGTGTCACATGTAATTAATGGGCATGTAAGTCGGCCAATGCTATGTTGAAGGGATTATTACTAGTCCTAGCCCCCTTTGGGCTACCCCGGATCAGGCGTATTCCCCAGACGTTCACCTTCAACTAAAGTTAGAGGTAGCCAAATCCTAAAGATGCTTAATTGGGTCTAAAGGTCCAGACTATCTCTCCCTCAAGGAAAGGAACGACCTGAAGATGTTACCATCCTCCAGATAGCACTTTTAATAAGTTTAGCTAGACTGTAACCTTCCGGATATTATGAGGGTCCGGATAACTCCCTCAGAATTCTGCAACTCCTCACCAAAGAGTGTACAGAGATTGAGTTCGCAAGTTGGATACAGAAGTACTATTTGAGACAATTCTAAAAATATATAGATTTATTAAAGAACCGACATGTAATTACAGTTGGTGATTCAATCGCAACTTTAACAATTCCAAATACAAAAGCTTACAATTCTTATTATCAGAGATCCTTATTCTCAAATCTTAACTTCATTACATTTTTACATTTCTTAGTCTATTCCAGGATATCCACCAAAATCAAATACAGTACCTTTTTGATCCCCGAGATACAAAGAGTTAAAGACTTACAGAGCTTGCCTCTGAAGTCTGAGAATCGCTTTGCCCCTTTCAGCGAATCTGTCTTCCCATTTGAAAGTCCAATTTTTATACCCTTTCTCAGTGGTATTTGAAGTTTTCTGCTGATGTAAGCTAATTATCTCTAGTCATTTTTCTGCTGACCCCTACTATTCTTACAGTCAGTTCAGCTGGTAGCATTCAGACTCGTGTCTCTCCTTTAGGTGTTTGAAGCTTATCATAAAAAACAGTGTAACAGCAGTGGTTCTATTTGATGTCATTTTTACAAAGGCATATGTTTCTTTATCTTCTGTGTTTCATTTCAAAGTGTTGGTTTAAGACACCTTTAACTGGGTATACCATTGTGTTCTTTCCAAAACTTCAGACTTTCGGGAACCTTTAACCTTCTGTTCCAACAAGGCTATTGTTTCAGTGTCAACAACTTATCTTATTTCAAAAGCCTGTATGCTGTTTACAGCTTTAGATTGTTGAGGCTTCCAGATCTTCAAGCCCAGTTTGTCATGTTTTAATAAAGTCAAAATTCTTTCATAGGATGGTGTATTTTTCTGAATATGGCGTATTCCTTCACGATGTGTATACTGCCACATAAGAAAATTTAATTTAGCAACATGGCACAGTGCAGATTATATTGCTGACTCTCCCTACTGCCTTCACACCAACTTTAATTCAGCAACAACAACATGCAATTATATAACACCTTTAACGTAGGAAAAAAATCCCAAGCATCTTCAAAGAAGCATAATCAGACAAAAATTGACAGTGAGCCAAAGGAG
The DNA here is from genome assembly GCA_030390025.1 of Squalus acanthias. NCBI lineage: Eukaryota > Metazoa > Chordata > Chondrichthyes > Squaliformes > Squalidae > Squalus > Squalus acanthias. Next base: position 113,419,300 of record CM059432.1, read on the forward strand.
GAGATATTCGGAGCGATTACTAAATGCTTGGTCAAAGAGATTTGTTTTAAGGAGGGTCTTAATGGAGAAAAGAAAGGGGAGAGGCGGTGATGTTTAAGGAGGGTATCTGGAGCTTAAGGCCCGGCTGCCAATGGTGGGGCAAAGGGAGTGGGGGATGCATAAGAGGGCAGACTTGGAGGAACGCAGAGACCTTGAAGAGTTGTAGGGATGAAGCAGGTTACAGAGATAAGGAGGGGAGGGGCCATGGATGGATTTGAACATGAGAATGAGAATTTTAAATCTGACAGGGGTGATAGGTGAGCAGGACTTGGTGCGGATTAGGATATGGACAGCAGGGTTTTGGCTGTGCTCAGTTTATAGAGGGCGGAGGATGGGAGGCCGGCCAGGAGGACATTGGAATAGTTGAGTCTGCATGTAACAAAATCAGGGATGAGGGTTTCAGTAGCAGATGGGCTGAGCCGGAGGTGCAGGTGGGTCGATGCTACGTAGATGAAAGTAGGCGATCTTTGTGATGGAGAGGATATGGGATTGGAAGATCAGCTTGGGGTCAATTAGGACGCTACAATTGCAGTTAAGCCAGAGATAGCGGTCAGGGAGGAAGGTGGAATCAATGGCAAGGGGACAAAGTTTGTGGTGGGGGCCAAAGACGATGGCTTTGGTCGTCCCAATGTTTAATTGAAGGAAATTGCAGTTGATCCAGGACTGAATGTTGGACAGGCAGGCTGGAAATACAGAGGAAGTCTTGAGAAGGGGTTGTGAGTTAGCGTTAGGTGTTGTCAGCAAACATCATGTTTTTGGATGATATCGGTGAGGGGCAGCATCTAGATGAGGAATAGAAAGGGGCCAAGAATAGATTCTTGGGCGATTCTAGAGGTAATGGGCAAGGTGGGTTAGTTAAAACCATTGCTGGATATTCTCTTGCTAAGGTTAGATAGTTGAGTGGAACCAAGCAAAGGAAGTACCACTCAGCTGGACAACTGAGAAGAGACGTTGGAGGGAGATGATATGGTCAACTATTAAAGCCAGCCTGCACCTCTTAAAGAGGAGGTGCATTCTGGCTAGAGCAGTGCTGGAACTGCTTGTGGAGGAAAGTCTGAGCAGGAAGAAGAGTGAATTATGCCACAACGGGGGAGAGAGCATGCTCCAGGTTCTCTGACGCTGCACTGCAGGCCTTGGCGGAGGAGATGAACAGAAGGAGAGAGGTACTCTCTCCACAGGGGAGCAGGAGGCCCTCCAGACAAACTCTGTGCAGGGAGTGGAAGCAGATCGCCATAGTGGTCAATGCCAGAACTTAAGCCCCAAGGACCTGGATGCAGTTCTGAAGAAGTTTAATGACCTCACAGGAGTGGTCATAGTCAGTGAATTCATCTTCAAAGGCCACATCCTACGAACTGCACCATTAGCCTCACATAATGCTCAATACACCCCCATCACTCACCTACAAACAATCTCGATCAATCAGGACTCATACCTCACATTCATAGCTTCACCTCACCCTCACACACTTAGCACTGCTGCAAGCCTCAAACCCACATCTCACAGCTTGCACACACTGCCAGCTATTCAACCATGACAGCCACATCACCCAAACACATTGCACCACACTCACTGACACACTTCCCTCTCTCTTGCAGGACAAGGTGGCGCACAACTGGAAGCAGCAGAAGCTAACCGGAGGGGGACAGGCCGCCTGAATGTCCTAACCCGCATGGAGGAGACGGTACTGGGCATTATTGGAACGGCCATTGCTGAGGACGTGGTCAGCGGTGGGGCTGAAACCATGGAAGAGGATGGTATCCTCATACCTAATCCTCCTTCTCACATTCCAATTCACCCTCATTCCACAATCTCTTCTGATTTACAAGCTGCAGATGGTGTAACCATGCACCTCTTACTTTCCCCCTTCCCTGCACCACAACCTTACTCTTGTGCCTTTCTCCTTTCAGATACCCAAGAACGGCAACTTGCCTAGGCAGTGGTGGAAGAGCAAGAAGAGAGTGATGATGAAGACACAGCATCACTCGATTAACACTCGCAGCCACCAGCACAGATACTGACACTGCGCGTAATTTAGAGCAGGAGTTATCAGACGCTCCCCTAGGGTTCGCGAGAAAGTTTCAAGGCCTCCGCCAAAATATCCCTAACCTAAGTTAAACCAATCATATTTCTCGTTACTTCTTCAATGAAACAAATCGAAATCCAGATGTAACCTCTTGTCAATCAATTAACCAATCAGATTCTTCTTTTGCTCAAAGTCTGATTCCCTCCTTCACGTTAAACCAATAGAAATTCTCATTTCATCCATCATCTCAATCTGCCGCCCCCTTGAGCAATAAACTTTGCCTAACTCGCACTTCTGGGTTAGATGTGGCCAATCTGGTTGTTCGGTTTATTCGGCGCTTTGGACAGGCGATGTGAAGCCAATCAGCGCAGAGATTACAGGTGGGGTCAGGTAGGGGGACTTCATAGGGCAGGGCGATTCGGTGCAGAGAGATACACCAGCAGCATCAAAAAGATAGCGGATTTCCTCAATTCATTGGGTAAGGAGCAGCAGCCAGTTAATAATAAATAACCAGCAGTAACAATAGAGTCACCAAAGGAGAGCTTCCTCTTCACACCCACTCACTGCGGTGGGTGCCAGTAATGCTGGGCTTTAGGGCCTGCTTCAGGTCATATCCTCTGTTAGTTTGTCTCTGACTTGACGGCAGTGGAAAAATAAAATTGCATCTAATTTCCAGTTATCGATTAAAGGGTGTGGGGTTAATATGTGATTGGAATTCATCTTCCTAATGAGTCGCATTAAGTAAGTAAAACAAAAATAATACTAAATATATATTGCATAACTAATTTTTATACAGAAAAAATACTTGTGTTGTGTTACAGGGGGTCCGTGGAATTTTTATAACACGGTGGGGGGGCCTCAGAAGCAAAAAGGTTGATAACCCTTGATTTAGACGGTAGCTTAGAGGTGGGATCTGCACGTGGTGAGCCAGCGGGCATGAGTGGCCTGCAGCCAGGGCAGGGGGAAAGGGTAGCGCAGGTAACAGCTCCCCGGAGGGCGAGATCTCTCACGAGTTCTGCTGTACAGGACTCAGATGAGGACTTTGATGGGGCAGGCTACAGAAGAACGCTGATGGATATGCACAATGAAATGCTTGGTGTATTGGCTGGCCTGCCAGAAAGCCTGAGTACAATGTCAAGGAGCATGGAGGAGTCCGGCACCAACCTTGCACAGGGCTTTGCGCAGAGCATCCTTTCCAGCATGGAAGTGGTGGCCAACTCCATTAGCACACTTGTGGACCCACCCATGATACAGCGTCAGATGGCCGATGCCTCAGCTTCCGCTGCAGCACAAGCAGAAGCCACCCAACATTAGTGCTGCCCCGCAAGCTCAGACTGCTGCCATCATCGCTGGGTTTACCAATGTTGAAAGGTGGTTGCAGGGTGTCACAGCAGTCCAGCAATCTGTCCTCCAACAGATGGCTAGGAATGCTGAGGCGCCACCCCATGGAGTGGCAGTGGCTCCGTGGAGCATGAACCTGCTGCCCTCTCTCAGGATGACAGCATTCGTACTCCCACCACTGGTGGCTCTGAAGGTGACCGTGGCCATGAACTTTTATGCATTGGGCTCCTTCCAGGCTGGAGCAGGCGATAATTGCAACATTACCCAGTTTTCTGTGAACTGTTGCACAAGGGAGGTCACTGAGTCTCTGTGTTCCAAGAGAGCAGAATACATTTCATTCTCTCTTGCCAGAGAGCAGCAGGCGGAGCGAGCACGTGGCTTCACAAGATTTGTAGGATTCCCCATGGTGCAAGGTGCCATTGACTGTACGCATGTCGCTTTGCAGGCACCGCATTTCAACTCTGAAATGGACCGCAACTGAAAAGGATTCCACTCCCTCAACATCCAGCTGGTGAGCGTCCATAGGCAGCGAAGCATGCAGGTCAATGTCTGGTATACCGGCAGCAGTCATGATGCCTTCATTCTGTGGCATCTGCATTTGAGCCATCACAATAAAGTAGTAATCCTCTAATAATAACGCTGCAGGCTGAGAAAGCTCGGACGCTGCTCACTAATAAATGAGATGGCACAAATGTTAGAAGCCAGGACCCTTCTAACAGATAGTGCGTAAGTTGAAGGGTTAGGGGATCACACAAGGTAAGCCAGATGAGGAATTGAAGGACTGCATGTCTAAAGTAAATACATTCTATCAGGGAGCTGGTAAATGTCAAAATCTTTTCCCTCATGTCTCCACGACACACTCCATCAGGAAGAATGCATCCAACTCTATTCCAAAAATCTCTTCCTCAAGATTGTATATTACAGGATTTAGATCTCGGAAATCCCATCCAGGAGGGGTAATAATAAAAGAAAATCAGTGCTATTTCATTTGAATTTCATTCTATATTTTTTAATGAAGATATCATCTAGGCTGACACTCCAGTGCAGTACTGAGGGAGTCGGAGGTGCCGTCTTTCGGGTGAGACGTTAAACCGAGGCCCTGTCTGCCCTCTCAAATGGACGTAAAAGATCATCGAAGAAGAGCAGGGGGGTTATCCCTAGTGAACTGGTCAATATTTATCCCTCAATCAACATCACAAAAATAGATTATCTGGTCATTATCACATTGCTGCTTGTGGGAGCTTGCTGTGTGCAAATTGGCTGCCGCATTTCCTACCTTACAATAGTGACTACGCTTCAAGTAGTACTTCATTGGTTGTAAAGTGCTTTGGGACATCTGGTGGTCGTGAAAGGCGCTATAGAAATGCAAGTCTTTCTTTTCTTTCTTTAGCTAACAGTCTCCACAACATAATTTGGTTTAAACTAATTATGGAAAGAGACCAGAAATATCGAAAGTAAAAATGCTCAACACAGGAAGAGATCACTTCAGTGATTTAAGAAGGAATCTAGCACAGGTAGATTGGAAAAGGCGATTGCAGGATAAAGCAGTAACGGAGCAAAAGAGGGCATTCAGGGAAGAGATAGTTCAGGTACACACTCGGCCTATTCCTTTGAAGGGAAAATGTAGAACATCGAAAGCTAATGCGCCCGGGATGACAAAGGAAATAAATGTTAAAATAAAACAGGAAAAGGAGGCTTATGACAAATGTCAGGAGCAAGATTCAGTTAATAACCAGGAAGATTATGGAAAGTACAGGAGGGAATTGAAAAAGTTAATACAGGAAGCAAAGAGAGGTTACAAGAAAGGATTAGCAGGCAACATTAACTTGAACCCTAAAATATTTTATAAACATATAAAGTGTAAGAGGTTCGCTAGGGAATAAGTTGGGCCTATTAAGAAGCCAAAGGGAAATCTTCATGTAGAGGCAGAGGACAAGACTAAAGTATTAAATGAGTACTTTGCATCTGTCTTCACAAAGAAAGCGGATGATGTAAAGGTTACACTAGAAGAGGAGAGGGAAGTTATTGACAGGATAGTAATAGATAGAGAAGACGTACTAAAAAGATTAGAATTACTGAAAGTTGGTAAGTCACCTGGTCCGGATGGAATGCATCCTAGGTTGCTGGTAGAAGCAAAGGTAGAAATAGCAGAGGCATTGGTCACAATCTTTCAATCCTCATTGGATACGGGTGTAGTGCCGGAGGACTGGAGGGCTACTAATGTTATACTGTACCTCTATTCAAGAAAGGGGAGAGGGCTAAACCAGGAAACTACAGGCCAGTCTGCCTAACACCGGTGGTGGGGAAGTTATTGGAAACCATTATCAGGGACAAAATAAACTTTAACTTGGAAAGACATAGGTTAATCAAGGAGAGCCAGCACGGATTTGTTAAAGGCAAATCATGTCTGACTAACTTGACTGAATTCTTTGATGAGGTAACAGAGAAGGTTGATCAAGGTAGTGCAATAGAGATGGCTCACAACCGGAGGGAGCAGGAGTGGACAAGCCCACATTGAACATCTGAGTGACCTGGAGAATCGAGTGCTGCGGATCATTGGGCGCCAGGTTGTAGGCACAGTGGCTACCAGCGACGTTGACCTCCTTGGGGACAACAACGGTATGTCCATGCCTACTCCTTCTTCTCACATCCCACTTACCCCTCAGCTCACAAACATTTCACACTTTCAAGCTACTCATGCTGTATGCGTGCATTTCTCCCTTCCTGCCCCGTCCCCTCACCATAACCCGACTCTTGTGCCTTTCTGCTTTCAGATAATCAGCAAGCACCTGAGCAGCTTGTCTCTGAGGGCACCATAGAGAGCGAGGCGGGAGAAGAGGAAGAGAATGAACACACCACGTTACTGCATCTCTCACCCGCAGGCACCAGCTCAGATACTGACACTACACGTTCTTTAGAGGGTAGTGTAGTAGCGGGAACTTCACAGGGTGATGCACCAGGGACGAGCGGGCTGTAGCAAGGCCAGGGGGGACAGGGTAGCTCGGGGGCCAGCTCCCCGGAGGGCGAATTCGCGCACGTGAGTTCTGCTGCACAGGACTCAGATGAGGACCTCGATGGGGAGGCCTTTAGAAGAAGGGTAATGGCCATGCACACGGAGATGATAGGTGCAATGGCAAGGCTGCCAGAGAGCCTCTCGGCAATGATAAGGAGCATGGAGGAGTCTGCCTCCAACATTGCACAGAGTTCTATGCAGAGCATGGAGCCCAGCATTTCCAGTCTGCAAAGAATGGTAGACTCCCAGAAAGACCGTGATGACCCAGACCTGATGGTGTGCATGATGGACGATGTTGCAGCTTCCATTGCAGCACAGGCGGAAGCGACCCAACGTCTGAGTGCTGCAGGGGAAGCTCAGACTGCTCTCATGTAGTCTCAGCGTGATGCCATCCAAGCTCTGACTGCTCTCATGTAGTCTCAGCGTGATGCCATCCAAGCTCAGACTGCTCTCATGTAGTCTCAGCGTGATGCCATCCAAGCTCAGACTGCTCTCATGTAGTCTCAGCGTGATGCCACCCAAGCTCTGACTGCTCTCATGTAGCTCAGCGTGATGCCACCCAAGCTCTGACTGCTCTCATACAGTCTCAGCGTGATGCCACCCAATCTCTGACTGCTCTCATGCAGTCTCAGCGTGATGCCACCCAAGCTCTGACTGCTCTCATGTAGCTCAGCGTGATGCCACCCAAGCTCTGACTGCTCTCATGCAGTCTCAGCGTGATGCCATCCAAGCTCTGACTGCTCTCATGCAGTCTCAGCGTGATGCCATCCAAGCTCTGACTGCTCTCATGTAGTCTCAGCGTGATGCCACCCAAGCTCTGACTGCTCTCATGTAGTCTCAGCGTGATGCCACCCAAGCTCTGACTGCTCTCATGTAGTCTCAGCGTGATGCCACCCAAGCTCTGACTGCTCTCATGCAGTCTCAGCGTGATGCCATCCAAGCTCTGACTGCTCTCATGTAGTCTCAGCGTGATGCCACCCAAGCTCTGACTGCTCTCATGCAGTCTCAGCGTGATGCCATCCAAGCTCTGACTGCTCTCATGCAGTCTCAGCGTGATGCCATCCAAGCTCTGACTGCTCTCATGCAGTCTCAGCGTGATGCCACCCAAGCTCTGACTGCTCTCATGCAGTCTCAGCGTGATGCCACCCAAGCTCTGACTGCTGCCATCGTGGCAGGTTCTACCACTGTCAACCGGGGCTTTCACGGTGTTGCAGCAGGCTGGCAATCTGTGCTTCAACAGATTGCTAGGGATGCTGAGGTACTGCCCCGGGGGAGTGCCAGTGGGTCAGTGGAGCAGGAACCTGCTGTCCTCTCTCAGGATGACAGCATTCCTGCTCCCACCACTGCCACTCCGCCATTGCCCTTGTCACTGTCTCTCATCCAGCCAGCCCAGACTGCTGCCGCCCATGCCGAGGTGGTGCAGTCTACAGCTGGGCCTTCTAGGTCCAGAGTTGTTCGAGGTCATCCTGCAAGGCCATCTGTAGTCTCCCCCATGGAAACTCAGCAGCCTTCCACCAGCCATGCTGCAGCCACTGGGGGAGCTCTTCGTAGGAGCACTAGAGCAGGAAAAGGCACCAGAATGACAGACACTAAGGGATTGCACAAGGGTGATTAGTTAATAGTTTTATATGTGTATAGATAAATTTATTAATTCTGTTTGGATTCTTTTGTGGTGTCTCTCATTTCAGCTTTGCACTGTGAAATAGCCTGCGACAGGGATGGTATGGTGGGGATGTGGTGCGCAACGGGGATCTGGGGATTCATTCATTCGAAGAGGAGTCTGATGAACCTCATAATGGCCAAGTTGTGGAACATGCAGCAGACCACCACGAAATGGGACGCCTGCTCAGCTGAGTACTGGAGGGCTCCTCCCTAGCGGTCAAGGCAACAGAACCGTTGCTTCAGTAGGCCAATGGTCTGCTCGATGATATTCCTGGTGACAGCAAGGCTCTCATTATATGAGTGCTGGGCAGGAGCATTGGGGTTGCGGAGAGGAGTCATGAGCCAGGTGGAGAGCGGATAACCCTTGTCTCTGAGCTTGATGTGGTGGCTGGAAGAGTGCTGGCACACCAGTCTGGCGCAGGATGAAGGCGCATGGCTGCTGCCAGGATAGTGGGCATTGACGGTGAGGATTTGCTGTGTGTGGTCGCACACCAACTGCACATTAAGTGAGTGGTAGCCTTTGTAGTTATGGAAGATCACAGGATTGTTATGCGGTACCCGCAAAGCCAAGTGGGTGCAGTCAATGGTGCCCTGCACCATGAGGAATCCCGCTATCCTGGCAAAGCCACATGCGACTCATCCTGCTTCTACATAAGAACATAAGAACATAAGAAATAGGAGCAGGAGTAGGCCAATCGGCCCCTCGAGCCTGCTCCGCCATTTAATAAGATCATAGCTGATCTGATCCTAACCGCCAATCTACTATCTACTATCACAGAACCATCTCCTGCATCTAACAGAATTGCACACACGAAATAGGAGCAGTATCAGGCTACACGGTCCCTGGGCCCGCTCCACTACCTACAGGGCCATGACCGATCCGAACCTAGACTCATGTCCAAATTCCTGCCCGCTCCCCGTAACCCTTAATGCCCTTTACTTCTAGGAAACTGTCTATTTCTGTTTTAAATTTATTTAATGATGTAGCTTCTACAGCTTTTTGTGGCAGCATATTCCATGGACCTACCACCCTCTGAGTGAAGTAGTTCCTCCTCATCTCAGTTTTGAAAGAGCAGCCCCTTATTCTAAGACTATGTCCCCTAGTTCTAGTCTCACCCGTCATCGGGAACATCCTCCCCGCATCCACCCGATCCAACCCCTTCACAATCTTATATGTTTCAATAAGATCGCCTCTCATTCTTCTGAACTCCAATGAGTAGAGTCCCAATCTATCCAACCTCTCCTCATATGACCACCCCCTCATCCCCGGGATTAACCGAGTGAACCTTTTTTGCACTGCCTCGAGAGCAAGGATGTCTTTCCTTAAGTAAGGACACCAAAACTGTATGTAGTATTCCAGGTGCGGTCTCACCAATACCTTGTACAACTGAAGCAATACCTCCCTATTTTTATATTCTATCCCCCCTAGCAATGAAAGCCAACATTCAATTTGCCTTCTTAATCACTTGCTGCACCTGCATACTAACCTTTTGAGTTTCGTGCACCAGGACCCCCAGATCCCTTTGCACTTCAGTACTCTCCAGTTTCTTGCCATTAAGATAATAAATTGCTCTAGGATTTTTCCTGCCAAAGTGCATCACCTCACACTTTCCAGTGTTGTATTCCATCTGCCAAATCTCTGCCCACTTACTTAGCCTGTCTATGTCCCCTTGCAGGTTTTTTATGTACTCCTCACTCACTACTTTCCCTCCCATCTTAGTATCATCTGCAAATTTTGATATGTTACACTTGGTCCCTTCCTCCAAATCGTTAATATAGATTGTAAAGAGTTGGGGACCCAGCACTGACCCCTGTGGAACACCACTAGTTACTGATTGCCAGTCTGAGAATGAACCATTTATCCCAACTCTTTGTTTTCTGTTAGATAGCCAATCCTCTGTCCATGCCAGAATATTACCCCCAATCCCGTGATTTTTTACCTTAAGCAATAATCTTTTGTGTGGCACCTTGTCAAATGCCTTTTGGAAGTCTAAATACACTACGTCCACTGGTTCCCCTTTATCCACTCTATATGTTACTTCCTCAAAGAACTCCAGCAAATTTGTCAAACATGACTTCCCCTTCGTAAAACCATGCTGACTTTGTCCTATTAAATTATGATTATCCAAAAGTCCTGTTACTGTTTCCTTAATAATGGACTCCAAAATTTTACCTACCACAGATGTTAGGCTAACCGGTCTATAGTTACCAGCCTTCTGTCTACTGCCCTTTTTAAATAAGGGTGTTACATTAGCAGTTTTCCAGTCTGCCGGGACCTTAGCAGAATCCAGGGAGTTTTGAAAAATTATTACCAATGCATCTACAATCCCTACCGCCACTTCCTTCAAGACTCTAGGATGTAAGCCATCAGGTCCAGGTGATTTATCCACCTTGAGTCCCATTATTTTACCGAGTACCACTTCCTTAGTGATTTTGATCGTGTTTAGCTCCTCTCCCCCTATAGCCCCCTGTTTGTCCAGTGTTGGGATATTCTTAGTGTCCTCTACTGTAAAGACTGATACAAAATATTCATTCAGTGTTTTTGCCATCTCCATATTTCCCACCATTAATTTCCCGGTCTCATCCTCTAAGGGACCAACATTTACTTTAGCCACCCTTTTTCTTTTTATATAACTATAAAAACTCTTACTATCTGTTTTTATATTTTTTGCTAATTTACTTTCATAATCTATCTTCCCTTTCTTAATCAATCTTTTTGTTATTTTTTGCTGCCTTTTAAAGTTTTCCCAATCCTCTGTCCTCCCACTAGATTCGCTACCTTATATGCCCTTGTTTTTAGTCGAATACTATCCTTAATTTCTTTACTTAGCCACGGATGACTGTCCTTTCTTTTACACCCTTTTCTTTTCAGTGGAATATATTTTTTTTGGAAGTTGTAAAATAACTCCTTGAATGTACACCACTGATCATGTGTCGTCTTACCCTTTAATCTATTTTCCCAATCCACTCTACTCAATTCCGCTCGCATACCTTCATAGTCTCCTTTATTCAAGCTTAGCACGCTTGTTTGAGATCCAACCTTCTCACCCTCTAATTGAATATGGAATTCAACCATGTTATGGTCACTCATTCCAAGGGGATCCTTTACTAGGACATTTTTAATTAATCCTGTCTCGTTACACAGGACCAGATCTAAGGTTGCTTGCCCCCTGGTCGGTTCAGTTACATACTGCTCAAGAAACCCATCCCTAATACACTCAATGAACTCATCCTCAAGGCAGCCCTGCCCCATTTGATTTGTCCAATTAATATGATAGTTAAAATCCCCCATAATTATAGATGTTCCCTTATTACATGCCTCAACTATTTCCTGATTGATACTCCGTCCAACAGAGTTGCAACTGTTCGGAGGCCTATAGACTACGCCCACTAGTGTTTTTTTCCCCTTATTATTCCTTATCTCCACCCAAACTGTTTCATTATCATGATTTTTTGTCCCAATATCATTACTCTGTATGTATCCCAAGATGTCAGCAACATTCCTAATGGGACAATCAATGATCCGGAACAGCAGACAGAGGGAACCGCAGTGCTACAACCGAGGAAGAAAGAGTCAAATTGGACCCCTCCAGAGGGTCGCAGCCCTAAGCTTGACATGTATGCTCAAGCTGTCAGGAAATGCATCAACGCCAGATTCATCAGCCGTACTCACAAGACAGTCCAGAATGTCACCCGAGCACAACGCAACGCCATCCACGCACTCAAGACCAACCGCAACATCGTCATCAAACCAGCGGACAAAGGAGGAGCCATCGTCATACAGAACAGAATGGACTATTGCAAAGAAGCATACCGACAACTGGACAACCAGGAACACTACAGACAGCTACCCGCAGATCCGACCAAAGAACACACCCGCCAACTCAATAGACTGATCAAGACCTTCGATCCAGACCTTCAAAACATCCTACGCGCTCTCATCCCACGTACTCCCCGCGTAGGAGACTTTTACTGCCTCCCAAAGATACACAAAGCCAACACACCCGGACGTCCTATCGTATCAGGCAACGGAACCCTGTGTGAGAACCTCTCTGGGTACGTCGAGGGCATCCTGAAACCCATCGTACAGGGAACCCCCAGCTTCTGTCGCGACACTACAGACTTCTTGCAGAAACTCAGCACCCATGGACCAGTTGAACCAGGAACACTCCTCGTCACGATGGACGTATCGGCACTCTACACCAATATCCCCCACAATGACGGCATCGATGCGACAGCCTCAGTACTCAACACCAACAACAGCCAATCTCCGGACGCCATCCTACAACTCATCCGCTTCATCCTTGACCACAATGTCTTCACCTTCGACAACCATTTTTTTACCCAAACACACGGAACAGCCATGGGGACCAAATTCGCACCCCAATACGCCAACATCTTCATGCACAAGTTCGAGCAAGACTTCTTCGCTGCACAGGACCTCCAACCAACGCTGTACACCAGATACATCGACGACATCTTCTTCCTTTGGACCCACGGCGAAGGATCACTGAAAGGACTACACGATAGCATCAACAGGTTCCATCCCACCATCAAACTCACCATGGACTACTCCTCAGAATCGGTTTCATTCTTGGACACACGAATCTCCATCAAAGACGGACGCCTCAGCACTTCACTCTACCGCAAGCCCACGGACAACCTCACGATGCTCCACTTCTCCAGCTTCCACCCTAACCACGTTAAAGAAGCCATCCCCTATGGTCAAGCCCTGCGAATACACAGGATCTGCTCAGACGAGGAGGAACGCGATGGACACCTACGGACACTGAAAGACGCCCTCGTAAGAACGGGATATGACGTTCGACTCGTCGATCGACAGTTCCGACGGGCCACAGCGAAAAACCGCATAGACCTCCTCAGAAGACGAACACGGGACACAACCAACAGAGTACCCTACGTCGTCCAGTACTTCCCCGGAGCAGAAAAACTACGCCATGTTCTTCGCAGCCTTCAACATGTCATCAATGACGACGAACACCTTGCTAAGGCCATCCCCACGCCTCCACTACTCGCCTTCAAGCAGCCGCCTAACCTCAAAAGTACCATCGTTCGCAGCAGATTACCCATCTTTCAGGAGAACAGCAACCACGACACCACACAACCCTGCCACGGCAACCTCTGCAAGACATGCCAAATCATGGACACAGATACCATCATCACACGTGAGGACACTACCCACCAGATACACGGTACATACTCATGTGACTCGGCCAACGTTGTCTACCTGATACGTTGTAGTAAAGGATGCTCCAGAGCATGGTACATCGGCGAGACCATGCAGACACTGAGACAACGTATGAACGGACACCGCGCAACAATCACCAGGCAGGAGGGTTGCCTCCCAGTCGGGGAACACTTCAGCAGCCAGGGGCATTCAGCCTCGGATCTGCGGGTAAGCGTTCTCCAAGGCGGCCTTCGGGATACACGACAGCGCAAAATCATAGAGCAGAAACTGATAGCCAAGTTCCGCACTCATGAGGATGGCCTCAATCGCGATATCGGGTTCATGTCACGATACAGAACGTGACTTGACATCACGGCCGGTCTTTCCAGGTGTTTTTTTTTAAAAAGACTAACACAAGAACCAACACAAATTGACAGGATATGCAGCCAGCAGGTGTTTTGACACGTTGGACCCCCTGGGACACATCTCATTGTCTTGGCTGTGCTCTTAGTGTGTCTTTGATGTAGGGAAAGATTTGAATAGATTTTCTCTGTGTTTATATTGTGAATTCTGGGAGATTCTCTCACTGCTACCCTACCTGAGGAAGGAGCGAACCGCTCCGAAAGCTTGTAAAATTAAATAAATCTGTTGGACTATAACCTGGTGTTGTGCGACTTCTCATTTTTGATTACTCTGTATTACAGTGATTCCTTCCTTTATTAACATAGCCACCCCACCTCCCCTTCCTTCCTGCCTGTCTTCCTGATCGTTAAATAACCTGGTATGTTTAATTCCCAGGCATTGTCACCCTGCAGCCATGTTTCTGTAATGGCCACAATATCATAACCATATGTAGTTATTTGTGCCATTAACTCGTCTATTTTGTTACGAATGCTACATGCATTCAGATAGAGAACTTTCAAATATGCTTTGTGGCACTTAGTTCCTGCTTTTTCACTTTGGTGATGGGGAAGGAAATGTAGTCCCTTCTCCTTCTGTAGAGTCTCTGTGACCTCCCGGATGCAGCGATGGACGGCGAACTGCGAGATGTTAGCTATATCTCCTGTTGCAGACTGGAAGGATCCGCTGGTGAAGAAATTGAGGGCCACAGTGACCTTAACTGCCACTGGGAGAGCCGTGGTCGCCCTGGTCTGAGGCTAGAGGTCTGGTTGCAGGAGGTGGCAGAGTTCTGTGACCAACTCCTTGGTGAAGCGAAGCCTCCTAATACACTGCTCCTCGCTTAATTGAAGGTAGGAGAAGTGTTCTCGGAATACCCTCAGAGGGTAAGGCCTCCTGGTGAGAGCCCTGATGTCCCTCCTCCTCCCTCTGCTGCACATGTTCCAGTTTTTCTCGCTGTCTACGCTCCCTCCGCCGTAGATCCTGGAGGGCGAGGTCGACTGCTAGTACAGCCCCCATTATTCTTAGCAAGTGTAGTTTGAATCTTTCCAGAAATAATTGTACAGTTTTGTACTTGCCAGAACACTCCTGATACCAAAGAACCTTGAAATTACTAAAGAAAACTGTTGCAGTAGCAGGAACTAACACACAGCCATTCAAACTTCACAAACCTGTCAGGTGCGAGTGATTGGTGAAGATCCCTTTAAATAGTATCACTGGAGCCAGCTTCCTGCTGCTGCACGCCACCTGAAGCTGTCGTTGTTAACTCCAGCCAGTAAGTCCATTGGCTATAAAGAAGTTGGGAGATTGGGCATCCAGTGAGCGTTGCACACTCACTGACGTCAGGATCTCCATGATAACAAGGTCCCTGGTGAGCGAGTTTACCGGCAGCAGTACCGGTAAGACCGATATGGCATGTGGTGCTGAAACCGGCATCAGCTGTCGTTACAGCTGTCAACACCATTTTAGTACCATCTTGTGGCGCTAACGTGTGGCGCAAACCACACAAATTTTTCCCCCAAAGGATGGTAGAAGTTTGGAACTCTCTTCCGCAAATGGGAATTGATACTAGGTCAATTGTTAATTTTAAATCTGAGATTGATAGATTTTTGTTAACCAAAGGTATTAAGGGATATTGGCCAAAGGTGGGTATATGGAGTTAGGTCGCAGATCAGCCATGATCTCATTGAATGGTGGAACAGGCTCGAGGGGCTCAATGGCCTACTCCTGTTCCTATGTCTTTCGCAAGGCATTTGACAAAATGTCACACAGAAGGCTTTTCAAGAAGATGGAAGCCCATGGAATTAAGGGGAAAGTGGCAGTATGAATACAAAATTGGCTCAGTGACAGGAAGCAGAGGGTGGTGGTGGATGGATGTTTTTCAGACTGGGAGGTGGTTTGCAGTGGTGTTCCCCAAGGGTCAGTTTTGGGTCCATTACTCTTTTCAAATTTTAGAAATGACCTAGACTCAGGTGTAGGGAGCAGCATTATAAAGTTTGCAGATAATACGATACTTGGCAAAGTAATAGATAGTGATGAGGATAGTCATAGGCTTCAGGATGACATAGACAGGATGGTGAAATGGGCAGAAGCGTGGCAGATGGAGTTCAATGCTGAGAAGTGTGAAGTGATGCACTTTGGGAGGACTAATATGGAACGACAGTATACTATAAATGGCACAATTTTGAAAAGTGTAGATGAGCAGAGAGACCTTGGTGTCCATATACAGAAATCCTTAAAGGTGGCAGGGCAAGTTGATAAGGTGGTTAAAAAAGCATATGGGTTACTTGGGTTTATAAACAGAGGAATAGAATATAAAAGCAAAGAGATCATGCTAGAACTTTATAAATCACTGGTGAGGCCTCAGCTGGAGTATTGTGGACAATTCTGGGCACCACACTTCAGGAAAGATGTAAAGGCCTTAGAAATGGTACAGAGGAGGTTTACCAGGATGTTACCAGGGATGAGGGACTTCAGTGATGAGGAGAGGTTGGCAAAGTTAGGAATGTTCTCCTTGGAACAGAGAAGGTTAAGAGGTGACCTCACAGAGGTTTTCACGAAGATGAGAGGTTTTGATAGAGTAGATAGAGAAAAGTTATTCCCTCTGGCGAGCAGGACAATAACCAGAGGTCATAGATTCAAAATCATTGGCAAAAGATCTAGAGGGGAGATGAGGAGAAATGTTTTCACTCAGAGAGTTGTCGGAATCTGGAACGCTCGACCTGAAAAGGTGGTGGAAGCTGATTCCATAAATAAGTTTAAAGGGAGTTGGACAGGTTCTTGAGGATGAGGCACTTACAGGGTTAGGGACAGAAAGCAGGGTGTGGGACTAAGCAGGACTGCTCTTTCAAAGAGCCCGCACAGGCACAATGGGCCGAATGGCCTCCTTCTGTGCTGTAAGTTTCTCTGTAAGTTTCTATTGGAGATGAAGAATTAAAATAGTTGTGCAACATGTTTTAATTCTTTGTTTAAACTATCTATAGGGGAGCTTTAATTGATGGAAATCCTGCAAGGTGTGGGTTGAGTTGCCAACCTGTTCCCCTGGCAGGCCTAGTCATGATTGCATATTCGTAAAATATACATGTCTCCTTTATGTGTGCCATTACTTAGGGACAAAATTGAGAAGTCGCACAACACCAGGTTATAGTCCAACAGTTTTATTTGAAATCACAAGCTTTCGGAGCTATCGATTGCCCCTTCCTCAGGTGAAGTAAATAGATACAGAATCGCCAAAGCATATATAGATAGAGAACAAAGCATGTGTACCTTACAATTGCAATTGTAAGGTACACATGCTTTGTTCTCTATCTATATATGCTTTGGCGATTCTGTATCTATTTACTTCACCTGAGGAAGGGGCAATCGATAGCTCCGAAAGCTTGTGATTTCAAATAAAACTGTTGGACTATAACCTGGTGTTGTGCGACTTCTCAATTTTGTCCACCCCAGTCCAACACCGGCATCTCCGCATCATTACTTAGGGAGTCAGAGAAACAGAGGAAGTGCCGCATTCCCCGCAGAACCCACATGACATTGGGCCGGATCATGCTGGAACGGCACATCTCGCGGCACATGCCATTAGTTAAACTTTTTCCTGTACCCTGCAGCTCTAAAGATTGTTGCACCGTAACTTTCTGGAAGAGCGAGCGGATAATTGCGCAGCTAGGGCAACAAGGCATCTGGGACCTGGGTGAACGATGGGACCAACGATATATCTCCTTAGCCAATGAGATTTAATGATTGAGAAAGAAACAGAGGAGCGACGGAGAAGGAAATACGGTGAGTTAGAGTCAAATCAGATACAGAGAGAGAAATAAAGAGAGGGAAAGAAAGATTGGATTAAGAGAGAGAGAAAGAGACAGAAAGGAAAAGTGAGAATTCTTTTTTTAATTAAAATTAAAAATTCGACTTTTTTAAAATCTTTAACAACAAATTTCTACATGCAGGAATGAGATTGAACAGTTTAAATTGTTCCCTTTCTGGGCCAGAGAGGTTAATTGGCATTGCATTAACAATTATCACATCGTTAAAAAAGGTACTTACACTGTTACGTTCCAACCTAACTTTCTGCAGCGAGTTTAGTGGCCAATTAAATCCAGCAAGTTCTTAAAAATACGGAGCGGCAAAGGGCAAAGGGTGAGAGGCAGTTTGCGCAAAGCAAACAGAGGAGCGGCGTAAATCGACCAGTTCTGGAGATTCGCAACTCAATCCAGATCTCTTAATCCCCTGAATTTGTTGGCCAATTTGTGCATTAATAACGGCGTGCATCATTAACATGCCATTACTTTTCCAGCAAGATTCGGCCCATTGAATTGATAGTCATATGTGGCAAGTTGGGCTAACTATTACTCAAATTAAGGAGGGTTCATGATTGAAAAATGTCCATGGCCTACCTGAAAGAATTTGGATCAAGTTTTTTGAGTTTGCTTTCCCAGATAGAGCCTTGCCAGCAAAGAGCACGTACTGGGGATTGGGAGTGGAGTCCGCACAAGATTTTGTATCCATTAATTTTAATAGGTGCAAAAATCTGTGGTGCCCGCTGATCTCTGTGTCTGAGAATTCCTAAAAAACCTCCATGACGTCCACGATACCACACTTAGCAATACAATTTCTCCGGGTGTTCTCTAATGGGAGATCAGCAGAGCCCCCTGAGAGACAGCATAAATAAGAAAGAAAAGAAAAAGAAGAAAGACTTGCATTTATATAGCGCCCTTCACGACCACCGGACGTCCCAAAGCGCTTTACAGCGAATGAAGTACTTTTTGGAGTGTAGTCACTGTTGTAATGTGGGAAACACGGCAGCCAATTTGTTCATGGCAGGCTCCCACAAACAGCAATGTGATACTGACCAGATAATCTGTTTTTGTGATGTTGATTGACGGATAAATATTGGCCAGGACACCGGGGAATGGCTAAAAATGGTAATTTATGTCTTTTCTCCAGGGTTTCTGTCAATCTGCTGGTAAGGTTAAAGCTGAGTAGATCAGGAGAACCCTGTGGAAATTCTCCCCCATAGTCATTTTATGCTGCCAAAGTTTGTGTATTTACATTACTTTGTTTTGATGCTAATCATGTGTGTTTTGCCATGGCTGTTTCTTTTTAGTATCTCAGATACTATCTATGTGTCTATCCACGTATAGACATTTCAGAAACAGGGGTACTTAACACTCTAAGAATGTACAGATGATAATTCCTGAAATGGTATCATTCGTATTTGTGCTATCTACGCAGCCCATAGATATGAATTTTTAATTTTTAATTCAGTTCTGACCAGGCAAGTTCTATGACAATGGACAACTGCTAGACTTCTTTAAAAGTGTGATTCAAGTATAATCCATTCACTTACCATGTTTCATTTCAGTTTTATGTATTTTATTAATATTTTAGTCTTGTTGGTAAGTGACAGAAGCTATGCATTGACTCACAAATCTAATGAGAAGAGCAAAATAATATGGGTTTCTAAAGTACTGATATAATAGCCAAGAACAGCATATCTCAGTTATCTGGATTTCAGGATAGGACAATATTATGTGAGACTGTGTAACACTGTCATTGTGTAATGCTATGACAATGTTACACAATGCCACATAGAATTGCCCTATCCTGTTGAATTCAACAGCCTGCAAAGAACTGGTAGATCCGAGGGTGATACTGTGATTCGACTGTATGAAATCTAGATAACTGAGATATATTGCTTTTGCCAATTAGAATCATAGAAGCATAGAAATTTATGGCATAGAAGGAGGTCATTCGGCCCATCGTGTCTGTGCCAGCCGAAAAAGAGCTATCCAGCCTAATCCCACTTTCCAGCTCTTGGTCCGTACCCTTATAGATTATGGCCCTTCAAGTGCATATCCAAGTACTTTTTAAATGCATTGAGGGTTTCTGTCTCTACCACCCTTTCAGGCAGTGAGTTCCAGACCCCCACCACCCTCTAGGTGAAAAAAGATCTCCTCAACTCCCCTCAATCCTTCTACCAATTACTTTAAATCTATGCTTCCTGGTTATTGACCTTTCTGCTAAGGGAAATAGTTCCTTCCTATCCACTCTATCTAGGCCCCTCATAATTTTATACACCTCAATTAAGTCTCCCCTCAGCCTCCTCTTTTCCAAAGAAAACAACCCCAGCCTGTCCAATCTTTCCTCATAGCTAAAATTTTCCAGTCCTGGCAACATCCTCGTGAATCTCCGCTGCACCCTCTCTAGTGCAATCACATCCTTCCTGTAATGTGGTGACAAGACCACAGTAGCATGGTGGTTCTGTTACTGGACTAGTAATCCAGAGGCCTGGACTAATGATCTGGAGCTGTGAATTCAAATCCCACCACGGCAGCTGGGAATTTAAATTCAGTTAATTAAATAAAATCTGGAATAAAAAGCTAGTATCAGTAATGGTGATAATTGTTGGATTGTTGTAAAAACCCACCTGGTTCACTAATGTCCTTTAGGGAAGGAAATCTGCCGTCCTTACCTGGTCTGGCCTATATGTGACTCCAGACCCACAGAAATGTGATTGACTCTTAACTGCCTTCTGAAAAGGCCTAGCAAACCACTCAGGTGTACATAACCACTACGAAAAACAGTAGTAAGACTGAAACCGGACAGACCACCCGGCATCGACCTCGGCACCGGCTTCAGACACGACAACAGCCCAGTCAGCCCTGCAAAGTCCTCCTCACTAACATCTGGGGACTTGTGTCAAAATTGGGAGAGCTGTCTCACAGACTAGTCAAGCAACAGCCTGACATAGTCATACTCACAGAATCAAACCTTTCAGCCAATGTCCCAGATTCCTCCATCACCATCCCTGGGAATGTCCTGACCCACCGGCAGGACAGACCCACCAGAGGTGGCGGCACAGTGGTATACAGTCGGGAAGGAGTGGCCCTGGGAGGCCTCAACATTGACTCCAGACCCCATGAAGTCTCATGGCTTCAGGTCAAGCATGGGCAAGGAAACCTCCTGCTGATTACCACCTACTGCCCTCCCTCAGCTGGTGAATCAGTGCTCCTCCATCTTGAACACCACTTGGAAGAAGCACTGAGAGTACCAAGGGCACAGAATATACTCTGGGTGGGGGACTTCAATGAACATCACCAAGAGTGGCTCAGTAGCACCACTACTGACCAAGCTGGCCGAGTCCTGAAGGACATAACTGCCAGTCTAGGACTGCGGCAGGTGGTGAGAGAACTAACATGAGGGAAAAACCTACTTGACTTCATCCTCACCAACCTACCTGTCGCAGATGCATCTGTCCATGACAGCATTGGTAGCAGTGACCACTGCACAGTCCTTGTGGAGAGGAAATCCCATCTTCATACTGAGGACACCCTCCATCGTGTTGTGTGGCACTACCACCGTGCTAAATGGGATAGATTCAGAACAGATCTTGCAGCTCAAAACTGGGCATCCATGAGGAGCTGTGGGGCAGCAGCAGAATTGTATTCCACCACAATCTGTAACCTCATGGCCCGGAATATCCCTCACTCTACCATTACCACCAAGCCAGAGGACCAACCCTAGTTCAATAAGGAGTGTAGAAGAGCATGCCAGGAGCAGCACCAGGCGTACCTAAAAATGAGGTGCCAACCTGGGGAAGCTGCAACACAGGACTACATGCATGCTAAACAGCGGAAGCAGCATGCTATAGACAGGGCTAGGCGGTCCCACAATAAACAGATCAGATCAAAGCTCTGCAGTTATGCCACATCCAGTCGTGAATGGTGGTGGACAATTAAACAACTAACGTGAGGAGGAGGCTCCATGAATATTCCCATCCTCAATGATGACGGAGCCCAGTATGCGAGTGCAAAAAAAGACAAGGCTGAAGCGTTTGCAACCATCTTCAGCCAGAAGTGCTGAGTGGATGATCATATCAGCCTCCTCCTGAGGTCCCCATCATCACAGAAGCCAGTCTTCAGCCAATTCGATTCACTCCACGTGATATCAAGAAACAGCTGAGCGCACTGGATACAGCAAAGGCTGTGGGCCCCGACAACATCCCGGCTGTTATGCTGAAGACTTGTGCTCTAGAACTAGCCCTGCCTCTAGCCAAGCTGTTCCAGTACAGCTACAACACTGGCATCTACCCGACAATTTGGAAAACTGCCCAGGTATGACCTGTCCACAAAAAGCAGTACAAATCCAATCCGGCCAATTACTGCCCCATCAGTTTACTCTCAATCATCAGCAAAGTGATGGAAGGTGTCATCAACAGTGCTATCAAACGGCACTTACTCACCAATAACCTGCTCACCGATGCTCAGTTTGGGTTCCACCAGGACCGACTCGGTTCCAGACCTCATTACAGCCTTGGTCCAAACATGGACAAAGGAGCTGAATTCCAGAGGCGAGATAGAGTGACTTTGACATCAAGGCTGCATTTGACCGAGTGTGGCATCAAGGAGCCCAAGTAAAATTGAAGTCAATGAGAATCGGGGGGAAACTCTTCACTGGCTGGAGTCATACCTAGCACAAAGGAAGATGATTGTAGTTGTTGGAGGTAAATCATCTCAGCTCGAGGACATCACTGTAGGAGTTCCTCAGGGCAGTGTCCTAGGCCCAACCATCTTCAGCTGCTTCATCAATGACCTTCTCTCCATCATAAGGTCAGAAGTGGGGATGCTCGCTGATGATTGCACAGTGTTCAGTTTCATTCACAACTCCTCAGATAATGAAACAGTCCATGCGGGAATGCAGCAGGACCTGGATGACATTCAGGCTTGGGCTGATAAGTGGCAGGTAATATTCGCGCCACACAAGTACCAGGCAATGACTATCTCCAACAAGCGAGAGTCTAACCACCGCCCCTTGTCATTCAACAGCATCAACATCGCTGAATCCCCCACCATCAACATCCTGGGGGGTCACCATTGACCAGAAACTTAACTGAACCAGCCACATAAATACTGAGCAGGTCAGAGGCTAGGTATTCTGCAGTGAGTGTCTCACCTCCTGACTCCCCAAAGTCTTTCTACTATCTACAAGGCACAAGTCAGGAGTGTGATGGAATACTCTCCACTTGCCTGGATGAGTGCAGCTCCAACCACACTCACGAAGCTCGACACCATCCAGGACAAAGCAGCCCGCTTGATTGGCACCCCAACCATCACCTTCAACATTCACTCCCTTCACCATCAGTGCACCGTGGCTGCAGTGTGTACCATCTACAAGATGCACTGCAGCAACTCGCCAAGGTTTCTTCAGCAGCACCTCCCAAACCCGCGACCTCTTCCACCTAGAAGGACAAAGGCAGCAGGTGCATGGGAACACCACCCCCTTCTAGTTCCCCTCCAAGTTACACATCATCCTGACTTGGAAATATATCGCCGTTCCTTCATCGTCGCTGGGTCAAAATCCTGGAACTCCCTCCCTAACAGTACTGTGGGAGTACCTTCACCATACTGACTGCAGTGGTTCAAGAAGGCAGCTCACCACTACCTTCTCAAGGTAAATTAGGGATGGGCAATAAATGCTGGCCTTGCCAGCGATGCCCACATCCCGGAACGAATAAAAATAAAAGACCTGTATGCAGTACCCTAACTATGGCCTAACTATACAGTTCAAGCAAAATAAAAGAAAGTATCCCCTATGCCTTCTTAACCACTTTATCTATCTATCCTACTACCTTCAGGGATCTGTGGACATGCACACCAAGGTCCCTCTGTTCATCTACACTTCTCAGAATCCTACCATTTATTGTGTATTTCCTTGACTTGTTAGCCCTCCCCAAATGCATTACCTCACACTTTTCTGCCCACCTGACCAGTCTATTGATATCTTCCTGCAGTCTGCAGCTTTCTTCCTCACTATCAACCATATGGCCAATTTTTGTATCATCTGCAAACTTCTTAATCATACCCCCTACATTGAAGTCTAAATCATTGATATATACCACAAAAGCAAGGGACCTAGTACTGAGCCCTGTGGAACCCCACTAGAAACAGCTTTCCAGTCACAAAAGCACCCATCGACCATTACCCTTTGCTTCCAGTCACTGAGCCAATTTTGGATCCAACTTGCCACTTTCCCTTGGATCCCATGGGCTTTTACTTCTCTGACCAGTCTGGCATGTGGGACCTTGTCAAAAGCCTTGTTAAAATCCATGTAGACTACATCAAATGCGCTACCCTTATCAATCCTCCTTGTTACCTCCTCAAAAATTTCATTCAAGTTAGTCAGACACGACCTCCCCTTAACAAATCTCTGCTGGCTGTCCTTGAATAATCTGTGCCTTTCTAAATGATGATTAATACTGTCCCTCAGAATTTTTTCCAATAATTTCCCCAAATTATCTCCATGTATGGTTATACAAATGATTTGGTGGGGCATGGATTGCATTGACAAATCCCACAGTTTGCATAGGAGTGCAGTTTTCTGCCTAACTGCCACAATCTGGAATCAGTGAAAATACCAGTTTCTTACACCGAGTCTACAGCACTGAAACAGGCCATTTGGCCAACTAGGCTATGCCAGCATTTAAGCTCCACACAAGCCTCCACCCACCCCTCCTCATCTCACCCTATCAACATATCCTTCTATTTCTTTCTCCCTCATCTGTTTATCGAGCTTCTCTTTAAATGCATTTATGCTATTTGCCTCAACTACTCTTTGTGGTGGTGAGTTCCACAATCTTACCACTCTTTGGTAAAGAAGTTTCATCTGAATTCCCTATTGGCTTTATTCATGTATCTTATATTTATGAGCTCTAATTTTGGTCTCCCCCACAAGAGGAAACATTTCCTCTACATCTACCCTATCAAACCTTTTCATTATCATAAAGGCCTCTATCAGGTCACACCTGCTCTTTTCGAGAAAAAAGAGCCCAGCCTGTTCATCCTTTCTTGATAAGTATATCCTCTCAGTTCTGGTATCATCCTTGTGAATCATTTTTGCACCTTCGTCAGTGCCTCTATATCCTTTTTTATAATATGGAGACCAGAACTGTACACAGTACTCCAAGTGTGGTCCAACCAATGTTCGATACAAGTTTAACATAACTTCTCTGCTTTTCAATTCTATCCCTCTAGAAATGAACCCCAGTGTTTCATTTGCTTTTTTTAAGGCCTTATTAATCCCCATTGCTACTTTTAGTGATTTGTGAATGTGTACCCATAGATCCCTTTGCTCCTCTAAGATACCCCATTTAGACTCTTATCCAAGCAGTATGTGGCCTCTATTCTTCCTACCAAAATACACCACCTCACACTTATCCATATTGAAATTATTTGCCAATTACAGCCTATTCTGCAAGTTTATTAATGTCATCTTTATTTTGTTGCATACTTCCTTTGTGTTAACTACACCCCCTAATTTGGTGACGTCCTCAAATTTTGAATTTGTACTTCTAATTCCCGAGTCCAAATCGTTAATGTAAATTGTGAATAGCTGTGGTTCCAGGCCCCCAGCACCAATCTCTATGGAACACAACTTTCCACCTTTCACCAGTCTGAGTAGCTACCTTTAACTGCTACTCTCTGTTTTGTAGCCAGCTTGCTATCTGTTCTGCTACCTGTCCCCTGACTCCACATGCTCTGACCTTAGTCTTGAGTCTACTATGTGGTACCTTATCGAAAGATTTTTGAAAATTCAAATATATTACATCTACTACATTACTCTTGTCTACTCTTTCTGACACTTCTTCAAAGAATTCAAAAAGGTTGGTCAAGCATGACCTCCCCTTTTGAAATATATGCTGACTTCTCTATTATATTTTTGGTTTCTAGATATTTTTCAATTACATCTTTGAGTAAAGATTCCAGTAGCTTTCTTACCACCATGTTAAGCCAACTGGTCTAATAGTTCCTTGGACTTGTTCTATTTCCCTTTTGAAATTTAGGAATCACAATAGCAGTCCGGCAGTCCTCTGGCACTATTCCCTTTTCTAATGAATTGTTATATATATGTAATAGTGCCTCTGCTGTCACTTCCCTAACTTCTTTTAATATGCGGGATGCAATCCATCTGGATCAGGGGTTTTATCCTCTCTTAAGTTTGATTAGAAACTCTCTAAGTTTCTGTGCAATTCTGAACAATAACAAATCACTTGCTTTCGATTTGATAAATATCTCTTAAACTTGTTCTCTTATGGCATTTATCATATTGTACAGCTGGCCTCTATTCAATGAGAATTTCTGTAGTGCAATAAACCTGATCTGATATGTAACTTGATTTGATATGTTTAGCCTTGGGGAATAATTTTAACTTAACCCACCCAGCGGGAAGGGGACAGGTTCAAGTCGGACGCCTGTTTTACACTCCGCTCAATTTTACGTTCCATTGACTTCAATGGTATGTAAAAATCGGGGAGGGTGTAAAACAGGCATCCGACCCGAACCCAATCCATTCCTGCCATACAAGTTAGGGTAAAATTACCCCCTTGGAAAGTGAGAATGTGGCAAGGCTATCAATTGTGCGCTGCATCATTGATTTTGCTGCTGCTGAAGTATTGACATACACTGGATGCAATGTAAGGTTGTGTGAAGCTAAGCTTACCATGTACATGCAGTAAATATGGAACAAGCTGACAGGCCACTTGTGGCTCACTCTTGGGCCTTTGACCTGATAAACAGGAAAACCTTTCTTACACCTACCTGATGCAGCAGGAGCACATCCACTTTGCTGGCCATCCGACAGGGGTAGGATGCTGCATCGTTCCGTCACTTACCCACAGACTCCATTTTGTGCCTCCACATTTTTGAGTTTCCTTTCACTTAACTTTTGCCTCGTACTTCTTTCTTCTCCATCTCCCTTGTCAAATATTTAAAATTATTTTTGAGTCTTTAGAAAAGCAGATATATTTTCAGCCATATACTTTTAAGTGACCACATCCTTTTAAAATGGAGCTGGTTTTCCACATCCCAATTAAACTAACACCTGATACAAGACCAAAGCTGTACTGAGAGTTCATGCCAATTATTCAAACGAGTTGACCCCATAAAATGCTGTGCAGTCAGCTCAGTGCTGTTTTGGCTAGCTTTGAGCTAGCAGCTAGCCATTCCTGGCTCCAGTTCCTCAAGATCACAAAATCGGCCCTGATAGTTCAGATTGTTCTCCTGAGGTAAAAGGACTCCTATTTTTTCCAACATTTTGAAAAAAAGCATAATGACTGTTTTGGGACAGAGTGCGGCAATGTTTTTGGCAGGGCAAATCTATTTAAAGGTGTCGCTTGAAGTGAGCATTGCAACATGTTTATTTTCTGTTATTATAGGCCTGGAAGAATAGTCTTCCAGGACAGAAGTGGCTTCAGTAAAGCCAGTAGCTCACAGCATCATGCTTCAGTCTCGTAAGCATCAACACAGCTACACGTGTTCCACACCTACCATGGTGAATCCAGATCGTGAGCTTCGGGAGGTAGCAACAGGTGAGTCATAGCACATAACTGAGGAGGAGCAAGTGGTGGTACCAGAGGAGAAGCAACAGTGTCTTGAAATTGAGATGCCATGGCACATTCCTGTTGCTATTCAATAGGAAACTTGTGGCCATGGCAGATATGGGCAATCTGCCTCTGATGCCAACTGATCTCCCGGACTTGCCTGCTTTGATCATCTTCATCGGCTTCCATGAAATTCCGTGATAGGGGCTCCTTGAATGCAATTTGCATATCTTGCAATGGAATGGTTTGGGATAAAAGTCAGTGTACATAGGAACACGAGTAGGCCATTCAGCCACTCGAGCCTGTTCTGCCATTCAGGTAGATCATGGGGAACATAGCTGATTTGTACCTCAACTCCATTTACTTGCCTTTGTACTTGAAGAGACCTCTTCCCAAAAGAAAATAACTTTGCTGGTCTTTTACGCCAATATCAAATAGGCAGACAGTGCTTGGCATGAATGGTACAGAAAGCCAAAAAAATTAAGGGCTGCATTATTATGCACTTAATTGAATAACATTTCACTGTGTAATGAAGCTGTTTCAGATTCTGTACAGCAATAAGCTGTTGGCCTGGAAATTCCACAAGGTTCCCCTGGTCTCTTTGGCAGGAGACTGGCAAAATACCCAGAGAAATGACATAAATGGTTGTGTTCAGCCATTTCTGTGAGGGTTCCGCCGATCTCCTGCTGGGGTTACGCCGGGAGTCCAGGAGAACTCCTGCGGAATTTCAGGGCTGTTGGGGTAGATATTAGTCTTTACCAGTGTGAGTAGAGCAGGAAGAGGAAAATCAGACTGATTGAAGACTGGTAACAGAACCTGCCTGATTTTGCTTCCATTTCAATTAATGAGTGTGCAATCGCCCCTGAGATTTACTACTCTGGGCTCCACCCAGGCAATACTTACCACTCACGTGGGAAAGCAAAAGATCAACCCTGTTATGTTTTTGGGCCTTTTCTACCCTTCTTATTCTAGATCATTTCAGCTCGTGTATCTTGATCACTCTCATGAGCAAGTCCCAAATCCCCATACCTTTGAGAGTGTCTATCTCGCCTGGAGATCCAGATAAGCTTTGGGTAACACATCTGGGATCACGAATCAAAAAACAGTGTCTGATTCTTGTTTTTAGTTACCTGACTTCTCCTATGCTTTCATAGAATCTCTCTCGTCTTTGGTGAGCGAGTACAGCAGCATCCCATCCTTTTGCCTTGCACCATCATCCGTTTTGTCATTTACTCTCTTCTGCCTTCCACCCTATCACAGACCTTCCCTTTTGTTCTTTCCTCCCGTCCCCCCTTTCCCTGCCTCTGCACTTGCTTAAAACCAGCTACATCTCTAACTTTTCCAGTTCTGATGAAAGGGCATCAACCTGAAACATTAACCCTGTTTCTCTCTCCACATATGCTGCCTGACCTGCTGAGTATTTCCAGCATTTTCTGTTTTTATCATACCATCATACCTTGTTTTAAATTTAAAACCATTAAGTGGATTTATTTAATAAAAGATGATCAAACAAATAAGTAACAATCATATAATATTCCACTGGCTAACACCCCAAGTGGAAAAGTGAGAAAAGCACCACAGCTCTCAGTACAAAGCCAATTCTTTGTAAATAATTTTCATCTTACTGTGCCGGTCCGTTGGACGGGGAGAAGTTTGAGAGGAATGGTAGGGAATCAATAAGTGTTGGATAGACTGTACCGAAGAGCACGCAGAGACAGAGATTTAATTGTACCTGAATCACACTTGTGTGATATCCCCTACCCCATACAGGGCAAAGGGTACATAGCAAAAGTGCAGTAGTAGTAGGACTAGCACCCCAGATAGCAGCAGCTGGTTTCTTCATGAACGACCTTCAATGCAGGCTTTGTAACCAGGGCAACAGTAGGTCACATTATGGTCAAGTGTCACTCCAAGATAAATTGTTCCCTTCACAAGCTGAATCTGAGTGTCACAGAACACTATACAAAGCTGGTTTCCCCTCTGATAATCAAGGTGGAAAGCATACTCATCAAGCTCTTTGGCTTAGGTTTTAAATGCCATTTTAAAAAAAAAGAGTGTTCAATAACTTGCAGATTTCCTGCATTTATTCAGCTCTTCAGTTGTGCTAGCCTGCTAAGGAAGATAGATATTGGTCTCAATAATCACTGCGGCAGAGTTTCGGAGCCGAGGGGTGGGGGGAGGAGTTATGGCCCTAAACAGTGAGTTGCCCCGAACGCTCACGGCATGCGTGTTTTTTTTAAACAGATTCCCCACTCGGAAGCCAGCCTGATTGACAGGCTTGGCTGCCTGTCAGGTGGGGAAGTAGAATCATAGAATCATAGAATGGTTACTGCACTGAAGGAGGCCATTCGGCCTGTCGAACCCGTGCCGGCTCTCTGCAGGAGCACTTCAGCTAGTCCAATTTCCCCACCCTTTCCCCGTAGCCCTGCAAATTTTTTTCCTTCAGGTACTTATCCAATTCCCTTTTGAAAGCAACGATTGAATCTGCCTCCACCACTCTTTCAGGCAATGTATTCCAGATCCTAACCACTCGCTGCATAAACATTTTTTTCCTCATGTCGCCTTTGGTTCTTTTGCCAATCACCTTAAATCTGTGTCCTCTGGTTCTCGAGCCTTCCACCAATGGGAACAGTTTCTCTCTACTCTGTCCAGATCCCTCATGATTTTGAACACCTCTATCAAATCTCCTCTCAACCTTCTATGCTCTAAGGAGAACAAGCCCAGCTTCTCCAATCTATCCACTAAATTGAAGTCCTTCATCCCTGGAATCATTCTCTAAAATCCTTTCTACACCCTCTCTAAGGCCTTCACATCCTTCCTAAAGTGCGGTGCCTAGAATTGGACACAATACTCCAGTTGAGGCCGAACCAGTGTTTTATAAAGGTTCATCATAACCTCCTTGCTTTTGTACTCTATGGGCTGGATTTTGATACTGGGGCGGGTTGGGGTCGTGTCATCCACTTTTCGTGTTATCCACCCGACTGCAATTGGATGTGGGAGATTGATGCAATTTTCACCTAATTGGGCAATTGAGTTCCAGCATGTGGGAACCCATGAACCAATTAGTGTTTTCAGTCTGAAAGTCGCCTCTGATGATGTCATCGTTGCTGCTGCATTGAAGGTCTTCAGAGACTGCCTGGCCTTTGCTGTGAGAGGACCTGGATGCAAAATGAGCAGCAGCAGCCCTAAGTCTGTTCCCAGATATTTTTACACCACCACTCAGAGAGAGAGAGAGAGAGAGAGATGGATGGATGGATGGATGGATCCAGCCAGCCAAATGGGCTCCCGCCAGGTTTCACAATCGTGGTTCAGAACAGGCGTGCTTCACGTAGAACAAGGGTTAAAATCACAAAGGCCTTTCAAAATGGCATTATAGAGCCAATTTAGTGCTTGTTAAGGGCCTTAACAGTAGAGGACACTAAGAATATCCCAACACTGGACAAACAGGGGGCTATAGGGGGAGAGGAGCTAAACACGATCAAAATCACTAAGGAAGTGGTACTCGGTAAAATAATGGGACTCAAGGCGGATAAATCACCTGGACCTGATGGCTTACATCCTAGAGTCTTGAAGGAAGTGGCGGTAGGGATTGTAGATGCATTGGTAATAATTTTTCAAAACTCCCTGGATTCCGCTAAGGTCCCGGCAGACTGGAAAACTGCTAATGTAACACCCTTATTTAAAAAGGGCAGTAGACAGAAGGCTGGTAACTATAGACCGGTTAGCCTAACATCTGTGGTAGGTAAAATTTTGGAGTCCATTATTAAGGAAACAGTAACAGGACATTTGGATAATCATAATTTAATAGGACAAAGTCAGCATGGTTTTACGAAGGGGAAGTCATGTTTGACAAATTTGCTGGAGTTCTTTGAGGAAGTAACATATAGAGTGGATAAAGGGGAACCAGTGGACGTAGTGTATTTAGACTTCCAAAAGGCATTTGACAAGGTGCCACACAAAAGATTATTGCTTAAGGTAAAAAATCACGGGATTGGGGGTAATATTCTGGCATGGATAGAGGATTGGCTATCTAACAGAAAGCAAAGAGTTGGGATAAATGGTTCATTCTCAGACTGGCAATCAGTAACTAGTGGTGTTCCACAGGGGTCAGTGCTGGGTCCCCAACTCTTCACAATCTATATTAACGATTTGGAGGAAGGGACCAAGTGTAACATATCAAAATTTG
The DNA here is from genome assembly GCA_030390025.1 of Squalus acanthias. Lineage (NCBI taxonomy): Eukaryota > Metazoa > Chordata > Chondrichthyes > Squaliformes > Squalidae > Squalus > Squalus acanthias. The sequence goes on from CM059432.1 coordinate 113,450,523, forward strand.
CAGATGATACAAAGATGGGAGGGAAAGTAGTGAGTGAGGAGGACATAAAAAACCTGCAAGGGGACATAGACAGGCTAAGTAAGTGGGCAGAGATTTGGCAGATGGAATACAACACTGGAAAGTGTGAGGTGATGCACTTTGGCAGGAAAAATCCTAGAGCAATTTATTATCTTAATGGCAAGAAACTGGAGAGTACTGAAGTGCAAAGGGATCTGGGGGTCCTGGTGCACGAAACTCAAAAGGTTAGTATGCAGGTGCAGCAAGTGATTAAGAAGGCAAATGGAATGTTGGCTTTCATTGCTAGGGGGATAGAATATAAAAATAGGGAGGTATTGCTTCAGTTGTACAAGGTATTGGTGAGACCGCACCTGGAATACTGCATACAGTTTTGGTGTCCTTACTTAAGGAAAGACATCCTTGCTCTCGAGGCAGTGCAAAAAAGGTTCACTCGGTTAATCCCGGGGATGAGGGGGTGGTCATATGAGGAGAGGTTGGGTAGATTGGGACTCTACTCATTGGAGTTCAGAAGAATGAGAGGCGATCTTATTGAAACATATAAGATTGTGAAGGGGTTGGATCGGGTGGATGCGGGGAGGATGTTCCCGATGACGGGTGAGACGAGAACTAGGGGACATAGTCTTAGAATAAGGGGCTGCTCTTTCAAAACTGAGATGAGGAGGAACTACTTCACTCAGAGGGTGGTAGGTCCATGGAATATGCTGCCACAAAAAGCTGTAGAAGCTACAACATTAATTAAATTTAAAACAGAAATAGACAGTTTCCTAGAAGTAAAGGGCATTAAGGGTTACGGGGAGCGGGCAGGAATTTGGACATGAGTCTAGGTTCGGATCGGTCATGGCCCTGTGGGTAGTGGAGTGGGCCCAGGGACTGTGTAGCCTGATTCTGCTCCTATTTCGTGTGTGCAATTCTGTTAGATGCAGGAGATGGTTCTGTGATAGATAGTAGATTGGCGGTTAGGATCAGATCAGCCATGATCTTATTGAATGGCGGAGCAGGCTCGAGGGGCCGATTGGCCTACTCCTGCTCCTATTTCTTATGTTCTTATGTTCTTATAACAGCCTATCCCATCTCTTAAAGGTGGGACGCAGTCGGGACCAGCAGACACGATTTCATGAAAATTGCGTGGAGGTGGGATGGAGGCGGACTTGTGCCCGCCCGCCAGTTTTCGCAATTTTAACCCCCCACACGCCTTCAAACCCGCCTCCACGGGTCAATGAAAATCCCGCCCTATGCCTCTATTTATGAAGCCCAGTATCCCACATGCTTTTTTAAATGCTTTCTCAACCTGCCTTGCCAACTTCAATGATTTGTGCACACATACCCCTAAGTCTCTCTGTTCATGCACCCCATTCAGGATTGTATCCTTTAGTTTATATGTCCGCTCCCCATTCTTTCTACCAAAATGTATCACGTCACAATTTTCTGCGTTAAATTTCATCTGCCACGTGTCCACTCATTTCAACAGCCTGTCTATGTCTTCTTGAAGTCTATCACTGTCCTCCTCACTGTTCACTATACTTCTAAGTTTTGTATCATCTGCAAATTTTGAAATTGTGCCCTGTACACCCACGTCCAAGTCATTAATATATATCAAGAAAAGCAGTGGTCCTAGAACCGACCCCTGGGGAACACCACTGTATACCTTCCTCCAGTCCGAAAAACAACTGTTCACCACTATTTTCTGTTTCCTGTCACTTAGCCAATTCCGTATCCATGCTGCCACTGTCCCTTTTATTCCTTGTGCTTCAACTTTGCTAGCAAGCCTATTATGTGACACTTTGTCGAACATCTTTTGGAAGTCCATATACACCACGCCAACTGCATTACCCTCATCAACCCTCTCTGTTACCTCATCAAAGAACTCAATGCTGGCTTTCCTTAATTAATCCACACTTTTTCAAGTGACTGTTAATTTTGTCCCCGATTACTGTTTCTAAAAGCTTCCCCACTACCGAGGTCAAACTGACTGGCCTGTAGTTGCTGGGTTTATCTTTACACCCCTTTTTGAACAATGGTGTAACATTTGCAATTCTCCAGTCCTCTGGCACCACCCCTGTATCTAAGGAGGATTGGAATATTATGGCCAGTACCTCCACGATTTCCTCCCTCAATTCCCTCAGCATCCTAGGATGCATCCCATCCGCTCCTGGTGATTTATCTACTTTAAGTACAGCCAGCCTTACTAATACCTCTTTATCAATTTTTACCCTATCAAGTATTTCCTCTTCCTCCTCCTTTACTATATCTATGGCAGCATCCTCTTCCTTGGTGAAGACAGATACAAAGTACTTGTTTAGTACCTCAGCCATACCCTCTGCCTCCATGCATAGGTCTCCTTTTTGGTCCCTAATCGGCCCCACCCCTCCTCTTACTACCCGTTTTCTATTTATATGCCTATAGAAGACTTTTGGATTGCCTTTTGTGTTAGCTGCCATTCTATTCTCATACCCTCTCTTTGCCCCTCTTATTTTCTTTTTCATTTCTCCTCTGACATTTCTATATATAGCCTAATTCTCAGATGTATTTGCAACCTGACATCAGTCATACACGCTCTTTTTCTGCTTCATCATATTCTCTAGATCTTTCATCATTAAGGGAGCCCTGACTTTAGTTGCCCTGCTTTTCCCCTCGTGGGAATGTACCTGAACTATTTCCTCTTTAAAGGCAGCCCATTGTTCCATTAGAGTTTTGCCTACCAATCTTTGATTCCAGTTTACCCGGGCCAGATCCATTCTCATCTCACCGAAACTGGCCTTCCCTCAGTTAAGCATTTTTACTCTGGATTGCTCCCTGTCCTTTTCCATAGCTAATCTAAACCTTATGATAATATGATCACTGTTTCCTAAATATTCACCTACTGACACTTACTCCACTTGACCCACCTCATTCCCCAGAACCAGATCCAGCAATGCCTCCTCCCTCATCGGGCCTGAAACATACTGATCAAGAAAGTTCTCCTGAACACACTTCAGAAATTCTTCCCCTTCTCTACCCTTTACACTATTACTATCCCAGTCTATATTAGGATAGTGGAAATCCCCCATTATTATTACTCTATAGTTCTTGCACCTCTCTGTAATTTCTCTGCAAATTTGCTCCTCCATATCTATCCCACTATTTGGTGGTCTATAGAATACACCTAGTAGTGTAGCGGCACGTCCATTATTTCTTAATAATATAGATTCTGTCCTTGACCCCTCCAGGACATCTTCCCTCTCCAGTACTGTAACATTCTCCTTGGCCAATACTGCCACCCCACCTCCTATTTTTCCTTCCCTATCTTTCCTGAACACTTTATAACCAGAAATATTTAATACCCAATCCTGCCCTTTTTTGAGCCAGGTCTCAGTTATTTTTTTTTAATTTGTTTATGGGATGTCGGCATCGCTGGCAAGGCCAGCATTTATTTCCCATCCCTAATTACCCTTGATAAGGTGGTGGTGGTGAGCCGCCTTCTTGAACCACTGCAGTCTGTGTGGTGAAAGAACTCCCACAGTGCTGTTAGGTAGGGAGTTCCAGGATTTTGACCCAGCGACGATGAAGGATCGGCAATATACTTCTAAGTCAGGATGGTGTGTGACTTGGAGGGGAACTCGGAGGTGGTGGTGTTCCCATGCGCCTGCTGCCCTTGTCCTTCTAGGTGGAAGAGGTCGCAGGTTTGGGAGGTGCTGCCGAAGAAGCCTTGGCGAGTTGCTGCAGTGCATCTCGTAGATGATACACACTGCAGCCACGGTACGCTGGTGGTGGAGGGAGTGAATGTTTAAGGTGGTGGATAGGGTGCCAATCAAGCATACTGCTTTGTCCTGGATGGTGTCGAGCTTCTTGAGTGTTGTTAGAGCTGCACTCATCCAGGCAAGTGGAGAGTATTCCATCACACTGCTTACTTGTGCGTTGTAGATGGTGGAAAGGCTTTGGGGAGTCAGGAGGTGAGACACTCGCCGCAGAATACCCAGCCTCTGACCTGATCTTGTTGCCACAGTATTTATGTGGCTGGTCCAGTTAAGTTTCTGGTCTATGGTGACCCCCAGGATGTTGATGGTGGGGGATGTCAAGGGGAGGTGGTTAGACTCTCGCTTGTTGGAGATAATCATTGCCTGGCACTTCTGTGGCGTGAATGTTACCTGCCACTTATCAGCCCAAGCCTGAACGTCGTCCAGGTCTCGTTGCATGTGGGCATGGACTGCTTCATTATCTGAGGAGTTGTGAATGGCGCTGAACACTGTGCAGTCATCAGCGAACATCCCCATTTCTGACCTTATGTTGGAAGGAAGGCCATTGATGAAGCAGCTGAAGATGGTTGGGCCTAGGAAATTGCCCTGAGGAACTCCTGCAGCGATGTCCTGGGGCTGTGCTGATTGACCTTCAACCACCACAACCATCTTCCTTTGTGCTAGGTATGACTCCAGCCAGTGGAGCGTTTTACCCCTGATTCTCATTGACTTCAGTTTTACTAGGGCTCCTTGATGCCACACTCGGTCAAATGCTGCCTTGATGTCAAGGGCATTCACTCTCACCTCACCTCTGGAATTCAGTTCTTTTGTCCATGTTTGGACCAAGGCTGTAATGAGGTCGGGAGCCGAGTGGTCTTGGCGGAACCCAAACTGGGCATCAGTGAGCAGGTTATTGGTGAGTAAGTGCCGCTTGATAGCACTTTCGATGACGCCTTCCTGATTGAGAGTAGACTGAAAAGGCAGTAATTGGCCGGGTTGGATTTGGCCTGCTTTTTGTGGACAGGACATACCTGGGTAGTTTTCCACATTGTCGGATAGATGCCAGTGTTGTAACTGTACTGGAACAGCTTGCCACAACATCATATTCCCATGTGGCAATTTGTGCCGTCAGCTCACTTACCTTGTTTACTACGCTTCGTGCGTTCACATACATACACTGTAAACCCATCTTAGACCATCCTGTATTCTCTCTTAGTTTGACCCCACCTAATACCTTACTATTTCTTACTTTAGTGGTCTCTGCCTCTCCCAATCCTCTGAGCACTTTATTTCCCCTTTCTAATGTTACATCCTGGTTCCCATCCCCCTGCCAAATTAGTTTAAACCCTCCCCAACAGCACTAGCAAACCTCCCCACGAGGATATTGGTTCCAGCCCTGTTGAAGTGCAACCCGTTCGGCCTGTACAGATCCCACCTCTTCCAGAACCAGTCGCAATGCCCCATGAATCTAAAGCCCTCCCTCTTGCACCATCTTTCCAGCCACGCATTCATCTGTGCTATCCTTCTATTTCTATACTCACTGGCGCGTGACACCGGGAGTAATCCGGAGATTACTACCTTTGAGGTCCTGCTTTTTAATCTCTTTCCTAGCTCCCTGAAATCTGCCTGCAGGATCTCATCGCTCTTTCTACTTATGTCGTTGGTACCAATATGGACCATGACCTCTGGCTGTTCACCCTCCCCCCTCAGAATGTTCTGCAGCCGCTCGGTGACATCCTTGACCCTGGCACCAGGGAGGCAACATACCATCCTGGAGTCACGTCTGCAGCCGCAGAAACGCCTGTCTGCTCCCCTAACTATCGAATCCCCTACCACTATTGCTTTCCCACTCTTCTTCCTCCCCCCCTATACAGCTGAGCCACCCGTGGTGCCGCAGACTTGGCTCTGGCTGTACTTCCCAGAGGAACCATCGCCCTCACCAGTACTCAGAACAGAATACTGGTTGGAGAGCGAGATGCACTCAGGGGACTCCTGCACTACCTGCCTGGTCCTCCTCTTCTGTCTGGTGGTCACCCATTCCCTTTCTGCCTGCTCTTTATCAATTTTTATCTCATCCAGTATTTTCAATGCCTCCTCTTTCATTATGACTTTGGCAGCATCTTCTTCCTTGGTGAAGATAGATGCAAAGTACTCGTTTAGTACCTCAGCCATGCCCTCTACCTCCATGCGTAGGTCTCCTTTTTGGTCCCTAATTGGCCCCACCCCTCCTCTTACTACTCGTTTATTATTTATATGCCTATGGAAGACTTTTGAATTCCCTTTTATGTTAGCTGCCAATCTATTCTCATACAAACTCTCTTTGCCCCTCTTATTTTCTTTTTCACTTCTCCTCTGAACTTTTTATATTCAGCCTGATTCTCACTTGGATTCTCAACCTGACATCTGTCATACGTGCTCTTTTTCTGCTTCATCTTACTCTCTATCTCTTTCGTCATCCAGGGTGCTCTGGCTTTAGTTGCCCTACCTTTCCCCTTGTGGGAATGCACCTCGACTGTCCCCGAACCATCTCCTCTTTAAAGGCAGCCCATTGTTCAATTAAAGTTCTGCCTGCCGATCTTTGATTCCGATTTACCCGGGCCAGATCTGTTCTCATCCCACTGAAACTTGCCTTCCTCCAATTATGTATTTTTACTCTAGATTGCTCCCTGTCTTTTTCCATAGCTAACCTAAACCTTGTGATACTATGATCACTGTTCCCTAAATGTTGACCTACTGACACTTGCTCCACTTGACCCACCTCATTCCCCAGAACCAGATCCAGCAATACCTCCTCCCTCGTTGGGCCAGAAACGTACTGATCAAGAATGTTCTCCTGAACACACTTCAGAAATTCTTCCCCCTCTCTGACCTTTACACTATTACTATCCCAGTCTATATTAGGATAGTTGAAGTCCCGCATTATCACTACTCTATAGTTCTTCCACCTCTGTAATTTCCCTGTAAAGTTCTCCAGATTAGGCCGCAGCCCAGGATCCGTTAAATTTTGTGGTTGTTGGGGTAGAGGTCGCAATGGTGGGGTGGGTGGGTAGAGCATGGTTTGTGGGGGGGTTAGGAGAATTGCGGGAGGGTCGAAGATTGTGGGGGGGGGGTTGTGGAATATTACGGGGGAGGTCAGAGATCACGGAGGGTAGGGGTAGATCTGGGGTCGGTGATCGCAGGGGGTGGGAGGAGTATCAGTGTCCGTGGGGGTCGGTGTTCGCAGGGGAGGTGTGGGTGGAGATCATGGAGGTGGGTGGGGGTTGGTTTACAGGGTTTGCTTGTTGGGCCTGGAGGAAACAGTCCTGTAGCTCCTGGCCCACAGCAGTGCTGTAAAGGCACTTACCTTATGGATTCGGCCCTTCTCGTCTCCTTTTACCTGCCTGGTTTCCCGAGGCCCAGGAAATCCAGCCAGCATGGGTACAAAATAGAAACCCTGTAAAAATGGAGGCACGCAGCCTCCTTCAAAGTTTTCAATGACCGACCCACCTCCTCAGAGCAGATCGGTCACCTGCCACTCATCTCGCCTCTGTTAACACTGGAAGTGGGTGTGTTCGAGGCGAGTTGAGTTCCTGTTTCAGATTGTTAACATTTTAACCTACCACCCAACTGAAACTCACACGTTTTTCAGAGTTAAAATTGTCCCCTTTGTCTCTCTGTTATACACAGTCCTTACACAGCGGTAGGACTATCAGCAGTATGTAAAGGTTACTGTGTCTGTGGTAGCCCATTATAAATCTGACAAGGATGATCTGCTAAAGTAGATGCAAGTCTTGTTACTAAGAAAGAAGAGAAAGGAAAGAAACAATTTTTTTGTCAGTAACTACCTTTGAGACCTTATATCAGACAAAATGTGTCAAAACAGATGTCAATTCAATGAAGACAGCACTTGTTTGCACTGAGTGCTCAAAATCATCCCCTACATGCTGGATCAATCTTCTAACTTAATGTCCTGTTGTTGAACTAACAAAACACAAGGCAGAGAATGGACAAGGAGAGAGAATGGCAATAAAAGGTTGACCAGATGCCCATAAGGAAGTCAAATGTTCTCTGATGTTACACTGGAAAATTAGTGGCAAACTGGCCTAATGTGGATTGTAATGTATTGTCACATGGTTTGTCACATGGTTTGGCTCAGTTCGCTCTGGCCTAATAAAGCAAGCACATGGGCTGGCAACTCATCCTGTCTCTGTCCTTCATTTGTTCTACCTACATGTTTTACATTTTGGCAACAAGGAAGGATCCCAAAGCCATTTTTAGGGATCATGGAAGGACACAGTGTTCAACCTTCGAGTGGACAAGTTTAAGGTGAATTTGTGACACCTAAACTGAATTTTTGTTATGTTTTACCGTTAATGCTGATGAAGAATCGTCTGTGCTTCGCCTTCGTGTTTATGTATACACAGCAACAGCAGCGTTGATTCTCACATGTACACAGGTAGCGTGCTGAGTCACTGTTCGACGGGATCAGGACAATCATGGCCGCGCCTACGGGATTCATCAGAAGCCTCGGCATGTTTGACTGAGCTCGCGAACCATTCAGTTCATACATTGAGCAGATGGAGATGTTTTTTTAAGGCCAATAGCAATATTGAGATCGAAGGTGCAGATAAGAATGTTCAAGCTCAAAATAAAGTAATTCCTGAACAAAAAAAGCAATTTTTCTAACGGAGATCGAGCCACATGTCTACAGAACATTGACAAACCTACTTGCGCCAGGGAAAGCGAAGACGTGTCGTTTGAAGACATTGTTGAGAAACTCGAGGGCCATTTTGACCCAAAGCCATTAGAAATAGCAAAATGCTCTAAGTTTGGTACCAGAAACAAAAAACAAAGTGTAACCATCAGTGAGTACATTGTAGCTCTTAAGAACCTGTCTTTACATTGTAACTTCGGCACATTTTTGGATCGTGTGTTGCGAGATAAGTTTGAGTGTGGACTGGTGGATGAGCGCACACAGTCCAAGTTACTGAACACTCTGAATCTAACATTTGACATAGCATGCAAAATTGCCCTATCTATGGAGATGGTGTCTAAGAATGCTCAGGAGTTCCGTCCAACTCAAGTGACTAGTGCAGCTGAGGTCTACAGTGACAAAGCCAGCGTTGAACCTAAAGCTGTGAGACCAAGTCAAAAGCGTGTCGGTAAAAGCAGTTCAGTGAATTGTTATCGCTGCAATGGAAATCACTCACCACAGTCCTGCCAATACAGAAATTTGAAGTGTTTTCCCTGCCAGAAGCAAGGCCATATTTCAACAGATGGCAGAGCTAGATCGAAAGCAGGAAGTAAGAACCATTCTAGTGGCAATGCAAAGTAGCAACAACAAAAGGGAAGAGTTCACGATATTGAAGTGAACACACCTGATGTTGAAGAACTAGGCATCTACAGTATCTATGCCACTAGCAGCAATGCTAGCCGTCGTGAGAAAGACTTCCACACAAAACTTTTGATCAATGAGCAATATATTGATATGTGTATTGATACGGCGGCGGACTGCTCTATCATGAGTAAGGACACATATGAGAGTAAGTTTAATCAAGTACCACCTACAAAGAGTACCGTAGAGTTAAAAACCTACTCCGGAGAAATCCTAGAGACATGTGGACAAATGGAATGTACAGTTCAACACAATGGCCAGTCAGTAAAGCTGCCTATTATTGTAGCGAGCTACAACAGGCCAACTCTCATGAGCAAAGACTGGTTGAGAAAGTTAGAACTAGACTGGAAAAACATCTTCAGTGTAGATGCTTCAAAGAAGCGACTTGACACAATGCTGAACAAGTACGAAAGCATGTTCACAGACAGTTATGAGCACATCGCTGATTATGAAGCGCATATCCACATCAAGTCCAACATGAAGACTGTCTATTGTAAGACAAGACCGGTCCCTTATGTGTTGAAAATTCAGGTGGAGGAAGAGCTAGCGAAGCTCAGAGAGAACGGAGTGCTAGTAAACCCGATTGTGGTAGTGCCCAAAGCAGACAAAACTCTACGCTTGTGCGATAACTACAAAGTTTCTATCAATCAAACAGTTGACAATGAACAGTACCCATTGCCTACATCACAAGGTTTTAAAGCAGGACTCTATGGGTCAAAGGTTTTCTCCAAGCTTGACCTGTCGCATGCTTACGCTCAGCTGTGGCTTTGTGACTGTAGACCTCAGCTGCATTAGTCACTTGAGTTGGACGGAGCCCCCTAGCATTCTTAGATGCCATCTCCATAGATAGGGCAATTTTGCATGTTATGTCAAACGTTAGGATAGGAATTGTCTCGTGAGCAAGGTTGTATCAGGTGGGGAAACTGAGTGGTGGTACCTACTTCTTTGAGAGATAGAATTCTGGATGAACTTCATGCTGAACATCCAGGGATCATCAGTATGAAATCAAATGCAAGAAGCTTTGTTTACTGGCCTGGATTGGACAGTGATCGTGAACCACTTTATCATGAACACATACGTGAGTTTGACGCAGTTCAAACAAGTCTGAGATAGAAACAGGATCATCTTTGAGTTCAGAACCAAAATAAAACAGCCCAAAAATTGGTTCAACACCAAAACCTTCTGTAAGGAGATCAGGAAGGCTCCGCAAACCTGTTATTAAACTGGATTTGTAGTTCATTTAAAAGAAAAAAGTCAGGAGCTTTTGTGATGTGGTGAAGGGATAATTACTAGTCCTAGCCCTTTTCGGGCTACCCCAGATCAGGCGTATTCCCCAGACGTTCACCTTCAACTAAAGTTAGCGGTAGCCGAATCCCATAAGACGCTTAACGGCAGTTGTACAGGGCCTTGAGTATTGTGTGCAGTTTTGGTCGCCTTATCTGAGGAAGGATGTTCTTGCCATGGAGGGAGTTCAGTGAAGATTCACAAGGCTGATACCTGGGATGGCAGGAATGACATATGAGGAGAGATTGGGTCGATTGGGCTTATACTCGCTGGAGTATAGAAGAATGAGAGGGGATCTCATCGAAACATATAAAATTCTGACAGGTCTGGACAAACTAGATGCAGGAAGAATGTTCCCGATGGTCGGAGAGTCCAGAACCAGGGGTCATAATCTAAGGATAAGGGGTAAGCCATTTAGGACAGAAATGAGGAGGAATTTCTTCACCCAGAGAGTGGTGAACCTGTGGAATTCTCTACCACAGAAGGTAGTTGAGGTCAAGTCATTAAATATATCCAAGAATGAGTTAGATATATTTCTTGAAGCTAAAGGTATCAAGGGATATGGGGAGAAGGCAGGTACAGGGTACTGAGTTTGGATGATCAGCCATGATCTCATCGAATGGCGGAGCAGGCTCGAGGGGCCGAATGGCCTACTCCTGCTCCTATCTTCTATGTTTCTATGTTTAATTGGGTCTAAAGGTCAGACTAGCTCTCCCTAAAGGAAAGAAACGACCTGAAGATGTTACCATCCTCTGGATAGCACTTTTAACAAGTTTAACTAGATTGTAACCTTCCGGATATTATGAGGGTCCGGAAAACCCCCCCAGAATTCTGCAACTCCTCACAAAAGAGTGTACAGAAATTGAGTTCGCGAGGTTGATACAAAATTACTCTGTGAGATAATTCTAAAAATATATAGATTTATTAAAGAACCGACATTCAGCTAACAGCTGTTGATTCAGTCGCAACTTTAACAGTTCAAAATACAAATAGCTTACATTTCTTATCAGAGATCCTTATTCTCAAATCTTAACTTCATTACATTTCCACACTTCTACTTATTCTTAATCCAGAATATCCACCAAAATCAAATACCTTGATTACCCGAGACTCAAAGGGTTGTAAGCCTAGAGTGGTTCTGAAGGTAAGAATCGCTCTGCTCCTTCCAGCAACTTCTGTTTTCTCATTTGAAAAGCTCTATTTTTATACTCTTTTCTAGTGGTATATTCTTTGAAGTTTTCTGTTGATGTAAGCTAATTATCTCCAGTCATTCTCTATTGAATTATTTCTATTCTTACTGTTAATTCAGCTGTTAGCTTGCAGAATTCTGTCTGCTGTATAGGTGTTTCAAAGTTATCTTAAAATATGGTTATTACAGATTTATCTCTTTGATGCCATTCTTACGAAGGTCTTCAATTCAATTCTTAATATTGGCTTAACTGCTTGTATTTCAGACTTCTCGTCTCCTAACTATTCCATTTTCAATACAAACACAATGTGATTGCTTGGTGTCATCTATTGATGTAATATTTTCAAAGTCTTCTGTAGGTATCTTTTACAACATGTAAATTAAAACCACTTCAACCAGGGTGTTTGTTTTCCTAGCCATCTTAGTTGGTTATATATATAATCATGTTTCCTGTTTCATTTGATGTTACTTTTATCAAAGGCACATGGTTTTTTAATATTCTATGTTCCTGTTCGAAGTGTTAGCCTCCAACACTTCACTTGGGCATTGCTATTGTGTTGGTTCCAAACTGCAGACTCCTTGGAACCAACTCTTTTCTTCTTCAATGAGGCCATAGTGTCAGTGTCTTTAAACCAATCTTTATCTCAGAAGCCTGTATGGTGTTTACAGCTTTGTGTTAACACTTCATCTTATCTCAGAAGCCTGTATTTCTGTTTACAGCTTGTGTCGTTGAGGCCTTTAGATTTTTAAACCCAGTTTGTCATATTTTAATAAAGTCTGAATTCCGTTCATAGGATGGTGTATCTCTTGGAATATGGCTATTTCCTTTACAGTGGTACATGTAATGCTGGGAAAGGTGGGACCATAGTTTTGTTATATTTGAGAGGGGAATAAATCCTTTTTTTTTTAAGGGGAAAGCAGTGTAATGTATTACTCCCAAATTCCCAGACCTCTCTGCCGTCAAGACTACGCTTCTCCACTAGACTAGTGATCTAGTGACTAGTGGATCGCGAGTGGAGTTCGGGGGCAGGGATCGCGAGAATATCAGTGCTAATTTGATCCTGTGAGAGACAATATCATTCATGTCCAAAGCCAGGATCCAGAAGCGAGGACGAACCCAGCAGCGAGGTCAAGGTCCGGGAGTGGCGCAGCGTGGACCAGCAGCGGGGTCGGGGCCCAGGGAAGGTGCAGCACGGGCCAACAGCGAGGTCGGGAGGACCACAATGCATCCTACAAAACCCAGGCAGAGAGGACCTGCGGGAAGGAGGGAGGAGGACAGTAGGAGTATGTTTGTGTGTGTGTGCTAGGCCATTGTAGCAGAGCCTGGTCTCCAATCATCTTGGATCCCCTTGCCATTGGACCAAGACCTTGCACTGTCAAGCCCGTGTGGCAGCTGGTGTGCAACGGCCACCCCACGTTAAAAGAATTCACGCACCGGCATCTTCCACCCTTTAAAATGAAGTTCTGGACCTGGAACGTCAGGACCCTCATGGACAACCCCAACAGTGCCAGACCGGAACACCGTACTGCTATCGTTGCCCGGGAACTCAGACGTTTTGACATTGACGTCGGCTCCCTAAGTGAGACCCAGCGGGCAGGGGAAGGCCAGCTCAAGGAGCAAGGCGGTGGTTACACCTTCTTCTGGAAAGGCAAACCTGAAGAAGAACGCCGCCTCCATGGGGTAGGCTTCGCCATAAAAATGAACTAGTTGGGTGTCTCAGAGTCTCCCCTAGCAGTATAAACAAGCGCCTCATGACTCTTCGGCTCACCCTAGCCCGGAACCAGTGCGCTACGGTCATCAGTGTGTACGCCCCAACACTGGAAGCCACAGACGAGACCAAAGAGGAATTCTACTCCAGCCTCGAACAATCCCTGTCCCGAGTCCCAACGGGCAACAAGCTGATGCTCCTTGGCGACTTTAACGCCAGAGTTGGAAAGGACACTGACCTCTAGGGAGGTGTGATCGGCAGAGAGGGGGTAGGGAAAGCCAACTCCAATGGTACCCTCCCCCTGTCGAAATGCTTAGAACATGGCCTTGTCATAACCAACACCTTGTTCCGTCAGAGAGACAAGTACAAGGCTTCATGGCAGCACCCTCGCTCCAAGCACTGGCATCTGCTGGACTACGTCATCGTCCGAGCGAGAGACCACAAGGACGTCCGCATCACCCGCGCCATGACAGGAGCTGACGACTGCTGGACAGACCACCGCATAATCTGCTCTGTCATCTCCATCAATGTAGCCCCAAAACAGCGGCGGCAACAGAAACAATGCCGCAGGAAAATCAACGCTGGAGCACTCAAAGACCCCGCTAAGAAAGCCCTATTCAGCCTGTGCCTCACAACCAACCTGATGACTCCCAGTGATGCAGAGACACAGAGTGCCCACAGCGCCTGGTCTGCACTCAAGGCCTCCATAATCAGCGCCTGTGAAGAGACGCTCGGTCACTCGACCAGGAAACACCAAGACTGGTTCGACGAGAACGACCAGGAGATCCAGGAGCTAATAAGCTGCAAGCGCAAGGCATTCCTGATCTGGAAACAGCAACAGAACTCGAGAGCAAGAAAGCAGCTCTACAGATGCCTGAAGGCTGAGGTCCAACAAAAAACTCGCGACCTAAAGAACAGATGGTGGGTGGAGAAAGCGCAGGTGATCCAACAGCTAGCCGACAATCACGACATGCTTGGATTCTTTAGCGCAGTCAAGACCATCTAGGGCCCAAGCACCCAAGGACCTACCCCACTGCGGGTCAAGAACGGAGAGGTACTCATCAAGGACAGAGAGGCAGTCAGTGCCCGCTGGAAGGAGCACTTCAAAGATCTCCTTAACCGAAAATCTGTCTTCGACGCGAGTGTCCTCAACTCCATCCCGCAGCATACTACCCGCCACCATCTCAGCACAACCCCAGCCCGGCATGAGGTTGAAAAGGCCGTCTGACAACTGAAGAACAACAAGGCCTCAGGAGCAGATGGAATCCCCGCCGAGGCACTAAAGCATGGAGGAGAAGCACTACTGGCGCGAATTCATAAACTCATTTCTCTTATATGGAAGGAGGAGAGCATGCCAGGGGATCTCAGAGACGACGTAATTGTGACTATCTTCAAGAAAGGTGACAAGTCCGATTGCGGTAATTACAGAGGAGTTTCCCTGCTGTCTGCTACAGGGAACGTCATCGCAAGAATCCTCCTCAGTCGCCTTCTCCCAGTGGCTGAAGAGCTCCTCCCAGAGTCACAATGTGGATTCCGCCCACTAAGGGGCACAATGGACATGATCTTCACTGCACGTCAATTACAAGAGAAATGCAGGGAACAGCACCAACCGCTGTACATGGCCTTCTTTAATCTCACAAAGGCCTTCGACACTGTCAACTGTGAGTGATTATGGAGTGTCCTCCTCAAATTCGGCTGCCCTCAAAAGTTTGTCACCATCCTCCGCCTGCTTCACGATGACATGCAAGCCGTGATCCTGACCAACGGTTCCACCACAGACCCAATTCATGTATGAACCGGGGTCAAGCAAGGCTGTGTCATCACACCAACGCTCTTCTCGATCTTCCTTGCTGCAATGCTCCATCTCACCTTCAGTAAGCTCCCCACTGGAGTGGAGCTAATTTACAGAACAAACGGGAAACTGTTCAACCTCCGTCGTCTCCAGTCCAGATCCAAGGTCGTCCCATCCTCTGTCGTCGAATTACAGTATGCAGACGACGCTTGAGTCTGCGGTCACTCAGAGGTCGAACTCCAAACCATCGTCAACACCTTCACCGAAGCATACGAGAGCATGGGCCTTACACTAAACATCCGTAAGACAAAGGTCCTCTACCAACCTGCCCCCGCCACACAGTACTGCCCCCCGATTATCAAAATCCACGACAAGGCCTTGGACAACGTGAACCACTTTCCATACCTCGGGAGCCGACTGTCAACAAGGCCAGACGTCGATGACGAAGTCCAACACCGTCTTCAGTGTGCCAGTACAGCCTTCGGTCACCTGAGGAAGAGAGTGTTTGAAGACCAGGACCTCAAACCCGGCACTAAGCTCATGGCCTACAGAGCAGCAGTGATACCCGCCCTGCTGTATGCCTCAGAGACATGGACCATGTACAGCAGGCACCTCAAAGCACTGGAGAGGTACCACCAACGCTGCCTCCATAAGATCCTGCAAATCCATTGGCAGGATAGGCGCACCAACATCAGTGTTCTCGCTCAGGCCAACATCCCCAGCATCGAAGCTTTGACCACGCGCGATCAGCTCCGATGAACGGGTCACATTATCCGCATGCCCGATACGAGACTCCCAAAACAAGCGCTCTACTCGGAGCCCTGGCACGGCAAGAGAGCCCCAGGTGGGCAGAGGAAACGCTTCAAGGACACCCTCAAAGCCTCCTTGAAAAAGTGTAACATCCCCACCGACACCTGGGAATCCCTGGCCCAAGACCGCACAAAGTGGAGGAGAAGCATCCGGGAAGGCGCCGAGCACCTCGAGTCTCTTCGTCGGGAGCAAGCGGAAGCCAAGCGCAGGCAGCACAAGGAGCGCACGGCAACCCAAGCACCCCACCCACCCGCCCCTTCAACCACCGTCTGCCCCACCTGTGACAGAGACTGTAGGTCCCGCATTGGACTCATCAGTCACCTGCGAACTCATTTTTAATGTGGAAGCAAGTCATCCTCGGTTCCGAGTGACTGCCTAAGAAGGAGAAGAAGTATTATCACATGGTTTGTCACATGGTGTGGTATGAGCATGCTCAGTTCAGTCTGGCCTAATAAAGCAAGCACATAGACTAGCAACTCATCGTGTCTCTGTCCTTCATTTGTTCTACCCACATATATTACTTGGACAGATGCAGAAAATCAGGCAGAGAGGCTTCCCACCAACCAACACCACTTCTGGTATCTTTAGAAGTCCAATACACCCACCCAAATATGGCTGCCTGAGTCTATTATAATTAGATACAAATGATGGGAAATATGACATATGGTAAATGTGCCGTCATGTGTGCCTTAGCAATGTTGGGTACAAGGAGCAGCAGTGTGTTCCCAGTATCCACCTTTGCTATGGCCCACGGGAGTAGGGGCGGGGGGAGGAGTTAAATTTTAAAAGGCCGCTTTGCCCACTGGCTACACAACACTGCAGCAACCATTGTGGCAACTTCACTACCCTTCGCCACCTGAGGTGGATCACCCAACAGCAGCAACAATGGATTTTGTGCCCACTCAATTATTCAAATTATTCTGGGCAATCGACCAAGGTCTAGGTACAGGCAGAGGCATGGGGTGGGTGGAAGCCCTGCACGGCCAAAGTTTAAGGACCGCTGGTTAGGCCACCATAGATGTGGGAAAACTTAGTGGAGCATGTTCGGCACAAGACCCACCCAGTTCAGTTCAGCATTAGATCCTCAAACAGGCACTAGGAACCTGATTAGCATATTCTAGGGCCTAAAGTCTGTTTCAGCTGGGTGTCCTGGACGACTAAAAGTCACCCGATCAAAAATGGTAGCTGCTGAACTTTGGGTGCAGACCGAGCGCCAGAGAACTGGCCCGAATTTGGTGAGTTTTTCCACTCGTTCTTCGCTCGACAAATGGGTAAAATGAGGTTGAATTTCTGCTGCCTTGACCCCTTCAGTTGTCATGGAAACCAGTTTGCCTTTCAACATCTGCATCCAAAGTCCCATTTGTCTAGTCAAGCACTAGAATCAAAGCCAGTAACTCCTGTCAAAATTCAACTTTCTTGCCATAACAAGCACTGACATCAAGGCATGTTTGTGACATTGCATAATTCATTATTGTCAAGAGATTACTCACTGTTCAATAAACCTGTCAGTCACTGTTCAAGCAAGTTTATTTTTCATGGTAACTGATCTGCTACCAAGCAGAACATCTTAAGTTCCTGAAGCGATGGCTACTTCAATTTATCTCCCTCATTCTCTCGGGTAACATGACAGCAACTTCTTTCACAATGTGATCAATTGGAAGTGTCTCTTTTTCTTAGGTAGTGACTCCACAAGGCAATGCCTGGGAAAATGGAAGACAATGGAAAAAGGTGACACATAAATAAATGGACATCCTAATCGGGGAGGTCAAGAGCAACTAAAAAGGTCCTGGAGACAGCTGACCAAGCATGGGAAAAGAGAGAGACTTGGAACAGCTCTAGCTAGTCCCTGCTTTTGAAATATATGTCTAGAATCTTATCTAACTTGTATATAGTTTAATTGTCCTGCCTGCAATCATTAAGGTTATTTGGGTGGCAAATACAAGGTAATTAGTCACATCTCCAATGGAATTTTTCTCATTTTGGTGTCTTAATTTACTGCTGGTAGTAAATTAACCCACCTAATGGCACATTACGTTGTAATCATGCAAATTAACCAGCTTAACAACTGAAAATGAGCCATTCGATTTTTGTTAATGAATCAGAATTTCATTTCTCCTCATAGTAAAACAATTAATTGCCTTATAAACTCCACTAAGGCATGAGCAATTGTTACAAGGAGTACATGTTTCATATTTTGGTGAAAGTATTTATTAAAAGGAATTAGGGGCTAAGTCGGCATCAACATTAGAACAGTGACTACACTTCAAAAAGAACTTCATTGGCTGTAAAGCGCTTTGGAACGTCTGGTGGTCGTGAAAGGCGCTATATAAATGCAAGTCTTTCTTTCTCATCTTTAAAATAACTGGGCAAAAATGGCCAAAAAAAATTAAGAAGCTTTGCCCCCTTCTTCCATCCAACAGTAGTAATGTACAAAAAGAAACAGTGAATGCAAACAAATACACCAAAAGCAGCAAGGTGGCCTCCTCTGTAGTGCCTGTTTTATATACGTGCTTAATCTATGCTGTGCTGTTCAGGTGCTCCGCTGGCATTATGGGGATTTAGCAGAATTTGTATCACGATTAGGGCTTTAATGAACCTATCATATAACTGGTCACGCTGTTGAGCACTGTGCACATCAGGTGTTCCATAGGGCTGAGGGCTCAGCATCCCATAATGTGGAGAGCAAGCACCCAATGAACAGCAGCACTCTGGGTCCCACAGATTGTGGGAGTGTGTTTACTTGTCACTACCTGGTCATTTCTGTGATTAGAGTTCTTGCATTTTAGGCTGTTCATTCTATGGTTATTTTTCTGTGGCTAACTGTAATACTGGTCATCGACCTGAAACATTGACTCTGTTCCTCTCTCCACAGATGCTGCCTGGCCTGCTGAGTGTTTCCAGCAACATCTTTAATTTGGAAGAAGTGAGTGGAGTCAAAGGAGAAGTTGTTCAATGTGAGAACAAGTTCAGCCAGGCGGAGGAGGGTGGTGGTGGAAGGGGACTGGTTGGGCCTCTGTTCAAGGAAGAAGCAGAGCGCCCTCAGGCCATCCTGGTGGGGGATGGAGGTGTAGAGGGATTGTACGTCCATAGTGAAAAGGAGACAGTTGGGGCCAGGAAACTGGAAACTGTTAAAGTGGCGGAGGGTGTCGGAAGAGTCGCAGATGTAGGTGGGAAAAGACTGGACAAGGGGAGAAAAAATAGAGTCGAGATAGGAAGAGATAAGTTCCGTGGGGCAAGAACAGGCTGAAACGATGGGTCTACCGGGGCAGTCCTGTTTGTGGATCTTGGGAAGGAGGTAGAAGCGGGCTGTGCGGGGTTGGGGAACTAAGAGGTTGATGGCCGTGGAGGGAAGATCTCCAGAGGAGATGAGGTCAGTGACAGTCTTGGAAACGGTGGCTTGATGTTCGGTAGTGGGGTCATGGTCCGGGGAGAGGTAGGAGGAGGTGTCGGAGAGTTGGCGTTCAGCCTCTGCACGGTAGAGGTCGGTTCGCCAAACAACAACAGCACCACCCTTGTCAGCAGGTTTAATGACAATGTTGGGGTTGGATCTGAGAGAATGGAGTGCTGCAAGTTCAGAGGGAGGTAGGTTGGCGTGGGTATGGGGAACAGAGAAATTGAGACGGCCGATGTCACGCTGGCAGTTTGCAATAAAAAGATCTAGAGAGGTTAAGAGGCCAGAGTAGAACGAGAATTCTGAAAACGGTTGAAAGGGTCAGCTGTGCGGGGGGAAGACTCCTGGTCAAAGAAGTGGGCACGGAGACGAAGGCAACGGAAAAAGAGCTCAGCGTCGTGCTGAGCTCGAAATTCATTGAGGTGGGGGCGTAAGGGGATGAAGCTCAGGCCTTTGCTGAGGACTGATTGTTCGGGGTCAGAGAGGGGAAGGTCAGAGGGGATCGTGAAAACACAGCAGGGGGTGAGATTGGAAGAAGGGATGGGGTCAGAGGAAAGAATAATACTGGTGATAGGGGCCCGGGTGTATCGGCAGCAAATTTAGAATTGTACACACTCCTCCTAAGTGCTGCTTGAAGAAAAATCGTGTGGAGTGCACCCACAATTTCTCAATATGTGCTCCCGCAGGTGAGACTCCACACTCGGAGCATGTATTCATGAAATGTACCCACGGTGTTCCATCACTGGCCACTAGATGGTCTTACTCAACCTTATGCATAAAATTAGATTACTCTTCCTTTCCTGTAAACTGTACTTCAAATTCAAACGCAAATAAATTCTAAACTATCCATGAGACTCATTCTATTTCAGCATACGGATGAAAGTTGTGCATCCTTCCCAGCTGAACCCTCCTTTCTACAGGAAAAGTGATGAAAATGTTGCCTTTCCCTGATACACGTGTGCACTGCAGACTGCCTGGTGCAGCTAATGTCTCCTGAGGTGGCTTGGAAGGATGCGGTGGTGTAAAAGATTCATGCTGCAATAACCTTTACTTCCATGAGAAGAGCTACCCCTGATGCAGATGTTGTGTGCAGATCACTGTGCAGCAGATGGTACAGCTCTGTGGCAGCATGTTTTGTGAAACAGAGGTGGCAAAGACAGGTCTCCTCCCTTGGAACATGTCGCAGTACTATTGCCGGGGTAGTGATAGATGTGGTCAAAAAGCCTCTGCAGTCTTTGTACCTACATTTCTTGACCCCTCATGAACTCCTTTTCTTTATCTCTGTTATGCAGTGTATTCAGAACCTCCCAAAAGAATACCCATTCTCACCTCAAGTGGCATCAAATCCAGTAGTAACCAAGAATAATAAGGGAAGGTATTGGTGGGGAAAGAAAGCCAATAAACCCATTAGTTTCACAAAACTAATTTTTCCCTTTAAAAAGCCTGCATGAGCCAGTGAATTTCCAGGTCTTCTATTGCACCCAGATTTCATGCTATGGACAGAAACTTACTTCATTTTAATATTTCAATGCAGTTGACTATTATTGAAAATACAGCCTCATAATTTGGCCTCAAAACGTGCCTCGCAAAATTGGGCGCTCAGCGAATGAGACACACAATTGTACGAAATTAAGCCAGGGCAAAAATAACCTTTAATTTTCGCCAGCTTAGTCATATGGTAATATTTCAGCACTGGAGTTTCTGTCACCATCATATTCATCAGTGTAAGGTCATGTCACATCTTTTTCAAATAGCTTTCTGAGTGGTTTTGAGACATCTGACAAATTAAGCAAGAACTTGCATAAATAGTTCAACATGTGCAGACTTTTTTGTTGCTGTTTTCGTGCGTTTGATTGCTTCCACATTTTTTCCACTGGCCTTATATTCTTCTGCTGTGAGTGTGTGTCTTTTTGACTGACTTCTTGTACTTGGAACTTTCAATTATTCATATGCCGCGATTTCGAAATAACGAGATAGAGACATACAGTTTCGTAAAAACAGCTTTATTTCAGCAAAATGCTGTCAGGTTCAAAAACGGACACAAGAAGCCTTTAAAATGGCCACCGCACCTCGTGGCAGAAGGTTCCAGATTTCTCAGTAGGCAGACAAGATGGCGTTTCAATAAACATTTCAGCAAGATCGGACAGTACTCAGCATATTGATATAAGACAAGACGCGATTGTTTTGCATTTCTAACACCTAAGCAAGAAATATGAGTGTTGGAATCGGTTTTCCATACACAAACGGGGTCTATTGTACTGGGCAATCAAGGGCCCATCCAAAGACATTGATACGCAAATTCCCCACGGCTCTACGATGAGAGAGCCGTTCACGGGTACTCACAACAAGAATTCGGAGGCCCCCAAAACCCCTCCAGGGAGACTCCTAGCCGGTTCCACAATGGGAGAAATATTAACGGGTACTTAGACAGTTACAAGTATCACCGAAACCCATTAACGACAAGAACCACCCCATACAAGAAGTTTGAGCGCCAAAACATGACAAAAGATGAACATTAGGATTGGGCGGGAGATAAAGAATTACAGTACTATAACTGTAGTAAACAAACGTCCATCTTTCTCTTGACTCTCTTATCCTCTGGACTCCTGGCACTTGACTCTTATTCCTCTTATTCCCTGACGACTTTTGACTTGTGCTCTTGCTGCCCACCGAGCTCTTGGTCCACTGATCTTCCGGGAGTCAACCTCGTGGCTTGCCGCGAAGATCTGTGAAGAGCTGGCCTGCGAAGGCCGGTAAGCGGGTGCACCATCCCGAGGGTCGGTAAACGGTGTAGGGACCCGAAGGCCCGACGAAACGAAACAAGACAAGAAGAAGAAGAAGACGACTACACGTGCCACCGCGGTCAGTAAACCCCGACCGCACCCGAACTATAAAGATCATTTACAGGTTACCGCACAAATTCTACCGCCAACCGGTGTCGGGCACAGGAAGACTCTTCTTTGAGTTTTATCAGAAATCCGAGGTCAACACAGATCTTCATGACAGCAGTCGGTCCAGCCTGCTAGCCGGAGCAGAGCGAGTAAACAAGTGGGGTACAGAGACCTCTGATCAACACGTGAATAGTCAGGTGCTGTGGCGAAAACATCCGAGCATCGTTTTAGAATTCTCCGAGTTATCACGAGTGGTGAGCATGGTTCTCGATCCTACAGATCTAGATTATGACAGGTATTGATAGGGGAGGGTTTTGTTTTAAGGATAATTATAATGTGTGTCCCCTTTTATGATGTGTCATGCGCTCCTCGTTTCCCTAAACCTAGTTGCATAAATGTATGTAAGCTTGTACTGTCATTGATCTGTGCTTATGACATGTATTTTGTAATCTTGAACAATATGCAATAAAGATTTTCCATTTCGTACTATTCAACTGGGTCTACCTGAGTTTTCTCTGCATTACTGCTCTCGCACCTAAGTCCAGTGTCAGAACCGTAAGGGCGAGTGGGTTGAACCACTCACAGGTGTCTAGTGCTATCAGGCTGGCTGGAGACCAGAACAGGCAACAAGGCCTAACCCCGCACTAGCACCCAGGCTTAGCACAGAGCCACCCGAACCCCTTACAGGAAATGGCGACCGCGGCAGGACACTGGCAGCGAGAAAGTAATGTGTTAGACCCTGGTATGAATGGGCGAAATGTTATGGAAGAGAGAATAGCCGATTATGTGTTTGGTAAGGTTAATTTGACTAAGAGATGGATAAGTGACCTGTTGGTGGATAAGCGTCCGCTAGACGCAGCCATCAGGTGGACAGGTAGCAAAGAACACAAAAAATCGGTAGAGAAAGCGGTTTGGCTGATGTGTTATAAAAAGCAAGTCCAGATTTCGGACCAGGTCATCGTAGCACAGGCTGCTCAGATCAAGGGTTTGGAGGTGGAGATGGAGGAAAAGGTCGCGGGGGGGCAGCAGCTCATCGCGTCCTTAAATGCGTTGCATCAGGAACGCCAGTTAGTCGCCAACCACCATGAGGCGAAAATAGATTACCTCGAGTGCCAGGTCACTGAGGCAAAATTAAATGAGGGTAGAATCAGGGAACGATGTGCCCGCCTAGCTGCTCAAATAAAAGCCCAGGAAGAGAGCTTAAAGGGGGTTAGGGCGGCATATAAGATGGCCCTCGAAGATAAACATGAGGGGGCCGACCACGGCGTCTGCCAGAGAGAGATAGGGAACCTTAAAGAGGCCCTGAATAAAGCGCACGGCATGGTGTGCCTTATCATCCCGTCAGCGCACCAGCCGCAGGTGGGTAGGGAATTCCCAAAATCCCTACCAGACAAAGCAGAGGAGGTATTTGCCACTGCGCCCTCTGCACCACCCAGCTATTCAGCAACCTGGGTAAGGGAGGAAGTGGTGGAAATAGAAGAGGAGGTCCCCGAGGTAGGACAATCCCCAGAGGTAGTAGTGAAGCCGGGACCATTGTGTCCGGTCACGGGTATCAAGAAGGGCCCGAACGGAGCTGGTGGAGAAGAGGGGAATCTCCTCAACCAGCTTGTGTTGCCTCACAGCTCACACCAGCTGAGGGCTATGATCAGTCACGTACGGAAGCTGTCCGAGTCAGACGACCCTTCCGTACATTTCAGGGAGGTAGAGCAGACCGCAGCCATTAACGGCTGCGACGATGGGGAAAGGGCTAAAATGCTGCTGTTCTCCTTAGACAGCTCGATCCTCCAGTGTCTCTCAGACGCGAGTAAAAAGGGTAATAGGACCTATGAGGAGTTAAGAGAGGAGATCCTAGAAGTGTTGGGGGCGGACGACGAAGGTCCGTTTGTTAAATTGGGACAGACTATGCAGATGGAGGGAGAACCCCCGAAGGTTTTCGCCGACAGGCTGTGGCCGGTATATCAGCGTAGCTGCCCAGGCACGCCAGCGCGTCACCGCATAGACGGTGTCGGTTTAGCTCACTGGCTCAGATGTTTAGTAGCCAACAGCTTGCCAACCGTCAGGGAGCAGGCCAAAGTGTGGTTTGACCCCACTAACCCCATCACAACTGAGGAGTCGGTCTTAAACCGACTCACGGTAGGGTACCGTAATACTAGGAGTACGGGAGCGCGTCCCCTTAAGGGAAAGGTGCATGAGGCACGGCCCAGCGCCCCGGCTCAAAAGGAGTGGCATCAGGAGGGAAATCGCGTCCCACAAGCCAGTAATGCTTGTTTCGGGTGCGGAAAGACAGGGCACTGGCGCAAGAACTGCAGGAACCTTTGGAAGGAGTCCAGGGATAAAAATCCCGCAGCCCGAGCCCAGGCGCTTGCCTCCGATAAGGGAGCTGGTGTGCATATCCATCCCGATGCGATAGAATCAATGCTGGGAGCCATGCGGTCTCTCATGATTTCGCAAGGAAGGGTGGCAGTCGCTACCGGCCCCACAAATGCCACAGCCCCGTCCACCGGTACCCAATGACTAGAGCCCACGCAACCCGTCTACCTGTGTCCGCTCAGCTATGATGCGTGGAAACGACCCCTGGTGGAGATGGAGGTAGAGAAGCAGAAGGGTAGTTATTTGTTGGACACGGGAGCTTCATGCACTGTGATTCATACGGATAGCCCCTTTGACTCACCACTGTCGACCAAGGTCCCATACACATTAACGGGGTTCACGGGAAAAGAGCAGGCTGGCGCGTTCTCCATTCCGCTCTCCATTCATTTAGGAGCACTCCACACCACGTGGAAGTGGATATTGATGAAATGGCAAGAGGGGGATGGGAGAGGCATCCTCGGATCAGATCTCCTATCGGAGCACGGGATCCTCGTGGACCTTAGGAATCACTGTCTCTGGGGAGCCAAGGGTGGAAAAGGCAAGGTAGTGGTAATCCCGGGGGAGGAAGGTAAAGGGGCCCTGTGTACCATGAAGCCATCCGGAGGTTACGACCTCGGGCTTATGGTCACGGATGTCCCAACGGACATGCAGACGTACGTGTCAGATAATATGCACGCGTTTGCAACCCACAAGCACGATTGTGGGAGGGTTACCGGGTTTGAGGTCAGCGTAGATGGGGACCCCATGACCCGGCCCCAAAAGCAGTATAATTCTCCAAAGAAGCAGAACCCGATATGCAGACAGCAATGTCCTCCTTGGTGCATCAGGGCGTGTTGAGGCCGATAGCCACACACGTGAACTCCCCATTATGGCCGGTGAGGAAGCCGGATAATTCGTGGAGGGCCACGGTGGACTACAGAGTCCTCAATAGTAACATTCCCACCTGCGCGCCCACGGTAGCAGCAGTTGCTGACCTAATAG
This sequence comes from Squalus acanthias, assembly GCA_030390025.1. Lineage (NCBI taxonomy): Eukaryota > Metazoa > Chordata > Chondrichthyes > Squaliformes > Squalidae > Squalus > Squalus acanthias. The sequence goes on from CM059432.1 coordinate 113,476,045, forward strand.
GGAGTATCCCAGCGTCCGCGACCACGTTCACGGTGCTGGATATCTCGAACGGTTTTTGGTCCATCCCGCTGCGGCGAGAGGACCAGTACAAGTTTGCCTTTACTTTCAAAGGACAACAGTACACATGGAACTGTTTGCCACAGGGTTTCCACAACAGCCCCAGTATTTTCCATCAGTGTATGGCAGGAAGTTTAAAGGAGTTTAGTCAGCCCAATCAGATAGTGCAGTACGTGGATGATTTGCTCCTATTTACGGACTCAAGGGAGGAGCATGGACCACTACTGGCCGAGTTATTGGAGCTGCTAGCGAGAAAGGGTTTTAAAGTTAACCCTAAGAAAGCACGTATCGGTCAGCAGGAAGTAAAATTCCTGGGGCTGACCATTCGCGCTGGGGAAAGAGCCATAGATAAGGCTAGGAGGGAGTCGGTGCAAGAGTTACCGATTCCCAACACCATAAGGGGTGTGAGGTCCTTTTTGGGACTGACCGGTTACTGCAGAGATTTTATCGAAGACTATGCGGCCACAGCAGCGCCGCTGCTCCGACTCCTCCATAAGGGAGTGGAGTGGTCTTGGGACGAGGGCTGCCAGGCAGCCTTCGAGAAGTTAAAAAGGAATTTGCAGACCGCGCCAGCTTTAGGGGCCATAGATGGGGGGAAGGAGTTTTTCCTGGAGGTAGCTGCCAGCGGAGACAGCTTGAGCGCTGTGCTGCTCCAAGAGCGTCACGGCAAGCTGAGGCCGGTTGTCTATTCGACCAGGGTGTTAACGGATGTAGAGAGGAGTTTCTCCAATTGCGAAATGCATCTTTTAGCCACGCATTGGGCTGTGAAAAGATCCGCGATCTTCACAGGGCTCTCTCCCATCACTCTCCTCACCCATCACACACCAACTAAGATGCTTCTAGATGGGAGGATTAAGGATGGGACCGTAAGCAGCGCTCGAATTGCGCGCTGGACCCTTCTCCTTTCCCAGATGGATCTTAGAGTTAAAGGTCTTTGCGAGCCCAGGCTTGCGGCCAACTTGGTATACCCCGGTACAGCCCACCAGTGTTCGGTGGAAGGGGTGTGGGAAGTCAACATAGGTTTGCGGGCTGGGATACATCCCACAGGGCGCGAAATTTATGTTGATGGATCCAGCACAGTGTCCGCTGGCGAACGACTCACAGGGTGTGGAGTTTATGACCCTGCGGCAAACCTTGCCCTGGCGATTAAGCTCCCTAGCACCATGAGCGCGCAGCAGGCTGAGCTGTCTGCGGTGGCGTACGTCGTTACCCACCCAGAAATTTTCCCAACCCCATACACGATTTGCTCGGACAGTATGTTCACATGCAATTCGTGTACGGAATACCTGGCCATTTGGTCCCGCCGTGGATACACCTCCGCGGACGGGCGACATTTAACGGTGAAGCCCTTGCTGGAAAAGATCCTAGCAGCAGTAGGGGAGGAAGGGGAGATTTTCATCCATAAGGTGAAGGCTCACTCCTCCACAGAGCCCCGTGGAGAGGGCAACCAGCAGGCGGGTGCGCTAGCCAGGGAGGGTGCCCGTAACGGCATTTTCTGGGACCCCTATGGGCCCGGACCCGTGGCAGCGATCCAAGGCAGGGACGGGAATCCCGGGAACACCAGGGTAGCATTGCCCCTAGACCTTAAGACCGTCCAGAACCAGGATCCCGCCCTAAAAGCAGTTCTCAGAACCATTGCTGAGGGCAAGCAGGTAGAGGGTCCGTACAGTACGGCAACCCTCTCCGTTAAAGAAGGCATGCTGCTCCGCGAGGAGCAGTGGGTTGTGCCGCAGCAGCACAGGAGGGAATTCCTCCAGTTGGCTCATGAGGGGCCGGGGGCAGGGCACCCCGGGCCCGAGGTTACCTGGCAATGGGTAGAGCAGGCGGGATGATGGCCGGGACTCAGGGAGCAGGTCCGCGAGTTCTGTGCTAGCTGTCTTGTGTGTGCTGCAAACAACCCAGACCCCCAGAAAAGGAAAGTGCCCATGGGGCACATCAGGAGGGTGGAGGGACCATGGCAGTCGATACAGATCGACTATATAGGGCCCCTGCCCACCACCCAGGGAGGCTACAAATACTGCCTCGTCTTGGTGGATGTGTTTTCCAAATGGGTAGAAGCCTTCCCCTGTAAAACAGCTACGGCGCTGGGTACTGCAAAAATCTTGGTCCGGGAAGTGTTCTCGCGGTGGGGACTCCCCCATTTCGTGGAGTCAGACCAAGGGAGTCATTTCACCGGCCAGGTGATGCAGAACACCCTCATGCTTTTGGGCATTGAAGGGAAGTGGCACGTAGCGCACAATCCCCAGTCATCCGGGATTGTTGAACGCATGAACCGGACCCTGAAGGAGAAATTGAGGAAAGAGACTATGAACTCGCCCCAAAAATGGGCGGAGGTTCTGCCTCTAGTCCTCATGGGGATCCGGGCCAGTCAGTCGAAAAGTACGGGGTATTCCCCGCACGAGGTGATGACTGGAAGGATCATGCGAACCCCCACCCATGTACTAGCGCCGGTGCTCACTGAGGGTCAGCTCCAAGAGATAAGCAGGGACAAGTTCGTCCAGACCCTCTTGGAGCGCCTGAAGCAGGTTTATGAGCAGGCGGCTGGGAACATGGGAAGGCAGCATCAGGGCAATCGCCTGTTGCTGGAACCCCGCAAGAAGCAGGAGTGGGAAGTAGGAGACCAGGTCATGGTCAGAAACTATGCCAGAGTAGGGAGTCTGGAACCACTGTATATGGGACCCTACAGCATTGTAGATAAGGCGAGTCCCATGGTATACGCCGTAAGGGTACCTCGGCGCACTAAGTGGTTCCACGTAAATCAGTGCAAACTGTATGAGCCGGGTGCACAGGGGCCAACCACAGGGGCCAAACCTGCGAGTGGGGACTCGCAGCCCCGGGTAGGACCGCAGGGCACGCAGGCTGGCAAAGCAGCTTGCATCAGGGGAGAGGACATCCTAGCAAAATGTAGGATCCTTTATTGGGGTTGGGAGTCAGATGAGGAAGAGTTCGAGGAGCTCGACCAAGATAGTGACCCGAGCAAAGAGGAGCTGGGATCGGAGGACGAAAGGTTCGCCCCCGATTCAAGTAAAGGGAAGATAGGGACTGCGAGTGGAGGTCCACACAGGGTGGAAGCAGAAGCTGCAGGTCCCGAACTCAGGGGGGCGGAGCTAGGGGAGGCGGAGCCAGCGGCTGTGGTGGGACCACAGGACATGGCGATGGAAGTCTCAGAACCCAGTCCGTCCGCCTTGGAAGTCTTGCCCTCGGGGGAGGTAGGGACTGGGAGTGAAGGGCCGCCTACTGGGCCAAGTAGGGCGGTGCCAGAGACTGCAGATCCCGAGTTCAGGGAGGCAGAGCCAGGGGAGGTGGAGCCAACGGCTGTGGTGGGACCACAGGTCGCGACGGTGGAAGTCTCGAAACCCGGTCCGTCGGTCCTGGAGTTCTTGCCCCCGGTAGCCCCCCGTAGGTCAAGTCGGACACCCCAGCCCAGGAAGGTATGGTCAAGTCCCCCGTATGTCCCCAGGCGTAGGTCCAAGGCCAAAGCAGCCCAGGGAGATCCCAGTCACAGCGCAGCAGCGACAGGCTGCGGCAGATCAAAGGGGGGGGGTCGGCGCCCTCCCACCGTTGGAAAGAGCTCGTGGCCGCCTTCACAGAATTTGAGTAGGCCGCCCTGGGAACGGGCAGCGCTGTACAGTTTAAGTTTAGGATAAGTTTGTAAGTTTATAAGTCTAAGTTTACAGTTTTAATCAGGTTAAGTCTTAATTTTGATAAGTAAAAGATAAATGATGGGAGTTTAGATTAGGTTTAGTTGAAAGATCTATCCAGTGCACATGTCTTCTTACGTGAGGCGAGGTCAGGGGACCCACTCACCCTTCACAAAAGCCAGAGACTCTTGCGAGGCTGGCTACCTCATGTTATCTGATCACAGGAACCAAGGAAGGATGGAACGGATTCTGGTAGTGCTCGCGGCATTTGGATGTGGATTGGCCTATCGAGGCCGCACCAAGGATGTCGTGGTATTTGGTTGCTCCGGGGACACGGCCCCCATCGCGACGGATGGGACCGGGAGGCGAGAGGCTGAGGAGACCGCCACTTATTTCCACAAGGGAAGGTGGCCAGGATGGCTGGGAACGAATTCAACTGAATACTCCAGTACATCGGGATTTGCCTACAAAGAGACTTCTTTGATGTGCCCCAAAGTGAGGATCATTGCACCCAGGATCAGAGTCACCGTCGGCAAAAGGATTTGTTTGACTTGTAATGGGAAAGTCCCATTGAGCCGATGGTGGTGGCTACGGAAATTGAACAAGAATATGAGAAATTCCTCGGTTGAGTGGGAGCGCTTGGGTAATAATACCCATCGGACAATTACGGGGACTAACGGACAATTGAAAGTCTGTTGGGACAAATGGTGGGAACCGGATGAGGGAATTTATGTATGTATGTGGGGGTCAAAGCACGTTTGCCCCAAAGGCATCTCCATATTTTTCGTAAACCAGTGGCAGGACAACGGGAAAGGGATGAGGTGGGATGCTAGCACCAGGGGGTGCGGAGCCCCATACTCTCAGATCCTGGTAAACGCCACTGAACTCATCACGCGCCCACGCAAAGCTCCGCCCACGATTCCGGTGGTTTTGGCTCAGGAGGAAGGGTGCGCTAAAACTACGAAGGGGCCCGGGAATGGTTTGGTACTGGTCCCTACAGACCAGATACTATTTCAGGGGGTACATTACGCGGTGGCTTCGGTGATTTTAAATCTCACCGAGATGCGGTTGCCAGAGTGGTGCCCCAAAGAGACGGAACAATTGTACCAGGTCCTGTTGACAAATATGTTTAGACAATTCTACGAATTTGATTTTGCAGAGATTGACAAGACAAGCTTGTACACCACACCACACGAAGTTTTGGGTCAGGTGGGGAGACAAAGAAGGGGTATTGTGAACGATATGTTCACCACTTTTAATACAGGAACATCTTTGGTCAATGCTCTAGACAACGTGGAGTTGCAGACCCAGATTAATGGTTTAAAAACACAATTAAAGAATATTCTTACAGACGAAAATAAGGTGGTAGGGTCTGGGTTACATGAGGACCAGGCCATGACGCTACACTTAAAGGAAATTATAGCAGAGCTGGAGAAACACGCGCGTACGGTAAATGCCCTGATCAGGGAAGATCGGAATGCGTCTGATCAGGCTGCGCAGAACGAGGTGTGCGTGCTTTACGGGGTGTGGTTACTGGGCGAGGGCCGCAGTAATTTGGAGGATTTAAAACAAGGTTTGGTCCCGTCCTGGATAAGTAACAAACACCTGCAGGCGCTCCACCCTTTTCAGAACGCATTAAGCCCGTGCCAGCTCAGGCTAGCTTCAGAAGCATACCCAGTCCCCGTGGACTGCGGACGATCAAACCATACCATTATAGGTATAGTTTTACGTATGCCGGTTTTGGGCGACACAGCAAAGCCCGCCCCGGTGTATCGGGTAGAGAACATTGGTGTCATTCAGGGGGGAGCCCACATTCGCTACGCAGCGGTCCCACCTTACGTCATCCGCTGGGAGCAAACGATGACAGGTACAGATCTCTCTGGTTGTCGTGGCAGGGGAGCACACATAATCCTGTGTCCCCAGCACTTGAATGCCTTTTTATCACCACAGTGCGGGTTCAGAACGGCTGGTGCCAAGCCCATGAATTGCACCATGGAGGCAACGGCACAAGATCATGTGCCTCCGCAGGTGGCATACATAGCGGGTGGAACATATTGCGTTACCACTGCAGCGCAACACTACCAGCATGGAAACCGTAGCCGGTGTCCAGTGAGTGACAGCAGTTTCTGTTTTAAACCCAGGGCTGAAGTTCAAGTGGCACAGCAGCGAATTGTCCCGATCCCTGAACCATCCACTGTTCATCTAACAGTAAAGGAGAATTTTACCGACTTGCAGCGATTCATCGCGCATTTCGGATACCTCATTCCCCCTCTCCCTGAACACCTCACCAAACTTTTGAAAGCCGTTGCGATGTCGCAGAAACATTTTTATACCCTTGAGCAAAAGACCGTCGAGATAGGGTCAGAGATCCTAGACATAGTAATCCCACCGTGGTGGGATCTGTTCACCAACATTGAAGTGCCCTCCTGGATTAGAATAGCCTCCCACATTTTAGTTGTATGCCAGGTCATAATTGTAGTGTACCTATTGGTCGTGCACTGCAAGAGAGGCAAGCGCCTCACAAAGCAGGAGGACACAGGAGAGTGGAGAGAACGTTACGTGCACGTGCACGAGGAAAGCGCCACGTAAACGGCCAGGATGATGCCGCTCCATTTTACCATGTGTGTTTTTGTAATTGATTGTGAGTTATGAAGATATGTAACTAAGTTTGGAACTCTGTATGTTTAAGAGTTGTTTTGATTATTTTTAATTTTGTGTTATTGAATTATGGTTGTTTGATTGTTTTGTTTTTCTTTTCCTTGAATAATAAAAAACATGCATATACAGGTGGTGCAAGAGGCATCGGCCTGTTACACGTGGAGGACATACACGCGGTGTAAGTTAAAGGCAAATACTGCCCACAGTTTTATAAAAATGTAATTTTTCCCTGGGAATTAAGGACAACACGGAGACCCTAGATAGTTTAAGTTAAGGGAGTATTTGGATATGGAGAATCGAGATAATGTTGCTCACCACCACTTTTAATTGATACGATAAGCGGAGTTATTCGCATCAACAGGAGGGACTGTAGAATTCGCAAATTATCGCGATTTCGAAATAACGAGATAGAGACATACAGTTACGTAAAAACAGCTTTATTTCAGCAAAATGCTGTCAGGTTCAAAAACGGACACAAGAAGCCTTTAAAATGGCCGCCGCGCCTCGTGGCAGAAGGTTCCAGATTTCTCAGTAGGCAGACAAGATGGCGTTTCAATAAACATTTCAGCAAGATCGGACAGTGCTCAGCATATTGATATAAGACAAGACACGATTGTTTTGCATTTCTAACACCTAAGCAAGAAATATAAGTGTTGGAATCGGTTTTCCATACACAAACGGGATCTATTGTACTGGGCAATCAAGGGCCCATCCAAAGACATTGATACGCAAATTCCCCACGGCTCTACGATGAGAGAGCCGTTCGCGGGTACTCACAACAAGAATTCGGAGGCCCCCAAAACCCCTCCAGGGAGACTCCTAGCCGGTTCCACAATGGGAGAAATATTAACGGGTACTCAGACAGTTACAAGTATCACCGAAACCCATTACCAACAAGAACCCCCCATACAAGAAGTTTGAGCGCCAAAACATGACAAAAGATGAACATTAAGATTGGGCGGCAGATAAAGAATTACAGTACTATAACTGTAGTAAACAAACGTCCATCTTTCTCTTGACTCTCTTATCCTCTGGACTCCTGGCACTTGACTCTTATTCCTCTTATTCCCTGACGTCTTTGACTTGTGCTCTTGCTGCCCACCGAGCTCTTGGTCCGCTGATCTTCCGGGAGTCAACCTCGTGGCTTGCCGCGAAGATCTGTGAAGAGCTGGGCTGCGAAGGCCGGTAGCGGGTGCACCATCCCGAGGGTCGGTAAACGGTGTAGGGACCCGAAGGCCCGACGAAATGAAACAAGACAAGAAGAAGAAGACGACTACACGTGCCGCCGCGGTCAGTAAACCCCGACCGCGCCCGAACTATAAAGACCATTTACAGGTTACCGCACGAATTCTACCGCCAACCGGTGTCGGGCACAGGAAGACTCTTCTTTGAGTTTTATCAGAAATCCGAGGTCAACACAGATCTTCATGACAGCAGACGGTCCAGCCTGCTAGCCGGAGCAGAGCGAGTAAACAAGTGGGGTACAGAGACCCCTGATCAACACGTGAATAGTCAGGTGCTGTGGCGAAAACATCCGAGCATCGTTTTAGAATTCTCCGAGTTATCACGAGTGGTGAGCATGGTTCTCGATCCTACAGATCTAGATTAGGACAGATATTAATAGGGGAGGGTTTTGTTTTAAGGATAATTATAATGTGTGTCCCCTTTTACGATGTGTCGTGCGCTCCTCGTTTCCCTAAACCTAGTTGCATAAATGTATGTAAGCTTGTACTGTCATTAATCTGTGCTTATGACATGTATTTCGTAATCTTGAACAATATGCAATAAAGATTTTCCATTTCGTACTATTCAACTGGGTCTACCTGAGTTTTCTCTGCATTACTGCTCTCGCACCTAAGTCCAGTGTCAGAACCGTAAGGGCGAGTGGGTCGAACCACTCACAGGTGTCTAGTGCTACCAGGCTGGCTGGAGACCAGAACAGGCAACAAGGCCTAACCCCGCACTAGCACCCAGGCTAAGCACAGAGCCACCCGAACCCCTTACAGTCATATGGTAATATTTCAGCACTGGAGTTTCTGTCACCATCATATTCATCAGTGTAAGGTCATGTCACATCTTTTTCAAATAGCTTTCTGAGTGGTTTTGAGACATCTGACAAATTAAGCAAGAACTTGCATAAATAGTTCAACATGTGCAGACTTTTTTGTTGCTTTTTTCGTGCGTTTGATTGCTTCCACATTTTTTCCACTGGCCTTATATTCTTCTGCTGTGAGTGTGTGTCTTTTTGACTGACTTCTTGTACTTGGAACTTTCAATTATTCATATGTAGCTTCACACTGACCCTGAAATTCTGACACAACTGGCCTAAAATGCCTTTGGAGGCCCAGAAACTCGTGGGGGGCAGGAGGAGGATGCCACATTTAAAGGCAGCCTGTAGGAAAAGGTGTAAAGTCAGTAAACGGAAAGTGGAGATGGCACCATGAGGAAAAGGAAAGCAGAAAATTTTACAGAAGGTGAGTTGGAGTATCTATTAAGTACAATAAAGCAGAGGAGGGATGTTCTTTTTGGGGTACAAGGTAAAATGTCTGCACACTCTGCTGCACCAGCTATTTGGAAGGAGGTGGCACTGGCAGTAAGTGGAATTTCTATCACCCCTCAGGACAACCCTGCAATGTCATAAAAAGTTTAATGATTTGACAATAGCAGCAAAGGTAGGTGCGATGGCAGCTCTGTGCCAGGACTAGTTAGTACAGTAAGAGCGCAGAGATAAGTGTACGCTGCATGCTTAAGTATTCCAGCACTACCCTGTGTGGTATCACAGTCAGCAAGGAATTAACAGCTGCAGTTATTCTATTATCTGGATCACTTTCAAGAGGTGACCGATGTTAAGGAAAAGCAGACTGTTACAGGCCATTAAAACTAATCCCTCTTTATGCAGGAGAAAATTGTTCATAATACACAAGAATATCAGGCAACAGCCAAAGGACATCAAAAGGAAGAGGCCATGGAAATCCTAAGGATCAACTCTTCACAAGCAGTAGGAGATAGAGAGGGAGAAATTCAGTATCGTCCCGTTTGGGGCACGATTATCGGCCGGGGGCAAAGTTTAGCGCCTGGCGCTAATTATCGCCTCCGACTGTAAACTTGGCTTTTATCGCCCCTGGAGGTGATTGGAGCACTAAATCAGGCGCTGCACACCTGTCTTAAGGCGCAATGGCCGAGGAGCGAGGCGCTAACTCAGAGTGCGGGCGCAGCGCAGGTGATGTCAGTTAACGATGGAACACAGACACACTGGCGCTAGACAGTTCTTAAAGGGGAGGGTCGATCTTGCTCTCCAGCCACACACTGCTCATTGGAGCCTTGAATCTCGGCCTGGAGAGACCTGTGACTACATTTTCCAGCCAAGGACTATGGAGAGGGTGAGAGAACGAGCTCAGCGCTTCAGCGAGCGGGCCTTGGAGGCTCTGGTTGGCGCGGTGGAGCGCAGAAGATCTATACTCTACCCTGAGAGGGGCAGGAGGCCTTTGCCACGCGACTACAGAAGAGTGTGGAGGGAGGTGGCTCAGCACGTCTCCTCCAGGAGCATGGTGCCCAGGAACAATACTCAATGTCGCAAAAAGTTCAACAACCTCACTCGGGTCGTCAGGGTGAGTGGCTTTTTTTCAATACCTCTCCATCCCTCCATCTCAACCTCACTCTATGGCCAGAGGGTCTTAAAACCCCAATGCCCAACACTCATCCAACACCTATGGCCCTCTCATGAAACACACACGCATATTCCACACTTTGCATACAGTAAGGGCTATTCAACTATGGGAGGCACATCAGGCAAGACCATGGCTGCTTACATTAAGGGCTATTCAATTATGGGAGGCACATCAGACAAGACCATGGCTGTATCTCTACTCAGACGCCGTCCTTTTTCTTGCAGGCCAAGCTATCTCATAATAGGAGACAGCAGCAACGGACGGGTAGAGGGCGGCCTCAGCTGCAACCACTCAGCGATCTTGAGGCACACGTCCACAGGATTGTGGCAAGCCAGGTGATCGGTCTCGTCGCCCCTGGAGAGGCCGACCCCGTTCTGGACAGCAATGGTAAGGTCATCAGCTTTCTCTCCTCTCTCATTCCACTTGTCCCTCACAACACCAGCCTTTGACACTTTCAATCCAACTGACTAAATCGCTGCACTCCTTCCTCCCTTACTGCCCCCCTGTCCTCACGCTAAAACCACTCTTGTACCTCTCTGCTTTCAGATGGTGATTCACCAGCTGAGGAGACGGGCCCTCAAGCTGCCAGTGGGAGTGAAGCTGCAGGCGAGGAGGAAGAGGAAGCCGGAGCATCAGCGCCACCCTCTCCCAAGGAAGCACATGCCCACACTGGGACCACGTCTTCCCTGGAGGGGAGCAGGGGGGAAGGGTCTGCTGAGAGTGAAGCTCCAGGACCCAGCGGGCTGCAGCAACGCGATGTGGCTAGGGAAGAACGGGGGCCTTCTCCCCGGAGGGAGAGTAGGCCAGCGAGTCCTGCTGCACTGGACGCAGAGGAGGAGCGGCTGATTGCAGAAATGAACACCCAGGCGGTGGACATGCACACTCAGCTCATGGGTGCAGTGGGAAGGGTGCCCGAATGCATTGATGCACTGGCAAGGAGTGTGGAGCACTTCGCTGTAGCACAGGCGGATGCCACGCTGAAGCTTAGTGCTGCAATTCAGTCACTGGCTGCCGTGATCCCATCTCAGACTGGTCTCATGCAGACTCAGATTGAAGCCACGCAAGCACTGACTGCTGCCATTCTCGCTGGTTCGGACACATTGCCCCGGGGCTCTCACCGCGCCGCAGCAGACCAGCAATCTGTGCTCCAGCAGATTGCTCCGGATGCTGAGGTGCTGCCCCGTGGGAGTGCCAGTGTGTCGGTCGAGCAGGGAGTTGCTGTCCTCTCTCAAGATGACAGCATTCCTGCTGCCACCACTATCACTTCCCCATTGCACTTGCCACCGCCTGTAGCCCAGACTGCTGCCGCCCATGCAGAGTTGGTGCAGTCTGCAGCCAGGCCCTCCAGGCCCAGAGCTGGTCGAGGCCGTCCTTCAAGGGCATCTGCAGTCTCAGGTTCTGACAATCAGCAGCCTTCCACCAGCCTTGCTGCAGCCACTGGGGCCCCATTACGGAGGAGCAGTAGGGTGAGAAGGGGGGAAGTGTGCAAGGGAAGGAGATCACCCTCTAAGGGCAAAAAGTAGGAGGTGTGACGAAAGGTTGGTCAATTTTTTATTAAAGGCCGAGGTTCGTGTTCAAACGTTTGTTTAGTGTTTTGGACATTATCTCCAGGTTGTGAGAACCAGTTATGTTAATGAATGATTTTTTGTGTTTGTTTCTATTAGTTTGTCATGAAGAAATGACACACACAGAGTTTGTAAAATAAAAAAGTTGTTGTATTCAAAATGTATAGGTTTGGCCTTTGGAATCATTGCTGCCTTTGCTGGCTTAGGGGTTGCGGGTTGGTTTCATTCATATTGTTCTCCATGGCAGAAGCCATTTCCTCAGCAGGGGCCTAGAAGCAGCTTGTTATCAGCCGTTGACGGACAGCCCTTGCAGTTTCAACATTGTGGGCCTCCCTCCCGCCTTGGTGCTGCTGATGATCTTCCTCCTGCTCTTCCTCCTCCTCCTCCGGTGGTACTCCAAGGCCTGGTGGCATTGGCTGGGTCCTGAGGATTGCCAGGTTATGCAGCATGCAGCACACAACTATGAAGAGGGAGACTCGCTCAGGTGAGTACTGCAGGGCTCCTCCTGTGTGGTCCAGACAGCGGAATCGTTGCTTAAGCATGCCGATCGTCTGCTCAACGATGTTCCTGGTGGCGAGCTGGCTCTCATTGTACCACAGCTCGGCAGGGGTGTTGGGGTTACGGAGTGGTGTCATCAGCCAGGTGCACAGTGGATAACCCTTGTCCCCGAGGAGCCAACCACTTGGCTGATGCGGTGCCTGGAAAAGTTCTGGCACAGCAGTCTGGCGCAGGTTGAAAGCATCGTGGCTGCTGCCAGGATAGCGGGCATTGACTGCGAGTATCACAGTGATCACAGACCAACTGGACGTTTAAGGAGTGGAACCCCTTGCAGTTTCGGAAAACCTCTGCATTCTCATGCGGTGCCCGCAATGCCACATGCGTGCAGTCAATGGTGCCCTGCACCATGGGGAAGCCCGCTATCCTCGCAAAGCCCAATGCATGTTCATGCTGTTTGGCCCGGGTCATTGGGAAAGAGATGTACTGGCGTCTCCTTTTATAGAGGGCATTTGTGACCTGACGGATGCAACAATGGACCGTGAACTGGGAGATATTGGCGATGTCCCCAGTAGCTGCTTGAAAGGAGCCGGTGGCAAAAAAGTTCAGAGCCACTGTGACCTTCACTGCCACTGACAGAGACGTCCTGGTCCTCAGTAGAGGCTGCAGATCTGGCTGCAGCAGGTGGCAGAGCTCAGTGACTACCTCCTTGCTGAAGCACAGCCTGCGCAAACACTGCTCCTCAGACAAATTAATGTAGGAGAATTGTTGCCGAAATACCCTGGGAGGGTAAGGTCTCCTGTACAGAGGCCTGTTGGCTCTCCTCCATCTAGCCATGATTGCCACTCTCTCTCAGCGTCTCTGTTGCCTCAGATTCTGCAGGCGCAGGACGACGCCCCGAATCAGTGCAGCCCCCATAGTCTCTTGACAATCGAAGTAATGAAGGTCAAATCCAAAAGTACCTGCAAAGTGATGCTCAGTAGCCAAAACTACTTCACACAGCGTTGAGTCTATGCAGAAGTCTCTCCTTCTCTCTCTCAGATTCTCTCTCTCTGTCAGAATGAGTGGTGCAAAAATGTCTACCACAGAAAAAGCCAGGAAGAGGCCGTCTTTAAATAGCGCCCCCCCCCCCCCCCCGCAGACCCTCAGCGACTGGGAAACGTTCCAGTCTCCCTGTCGTTGCTTCCGGAAAGGAGGGGGGCACCACTCAATATCCGGTCCTGGGCGCCACAAGGGCGTTGCACGCTCGACTGACGTCAAGATCTGCGGGCGCAGGAGATCGGGGCGGTAGTGTTTAGTGCCGCCGCAAAATGTCTGGTCAATTTCGCAAGCGGCGCAGACATCGCCATGCCCAGGCGATAGTTGCTTTGCGCCCCATTAGCGCCCTCTTAAGGCGCTAACAGGAGGCGCAAACCAACCGAATTTTTCCCCCAGAGGCTCTGCAGCCACAGTAAATATGTGCGGACCAGCTAAACATTGTGAATTAAAAAAATGTCATGTGTATCATATCTATACCTATTATTGTGTGGAGATCTCTAATGAAGCAGAAAAGGAAATGTTAACACTCACCTCATATATCTGAAGGTCTTTGTTATTATTTTTACCTCTTTTTACCTCTAGATACTATTTACAAAAGTAATAGGCCCGAAAATTAGACCTAATACGGGAGATTACGCACTGTGTACTCTCGCGTATTAGGTCCCGAAGTGCCGGTTTCCTGCATGCACTGTGCATGCGCGGGAAACCGGCACTTCGGGTATTGCGAAGCGGGCGGTTCCTAAGTGAACCGCGTGCGCGCTACAGGTTGCACGCATGCAGCGCACTTAGTTTTTTTTTCAGGTTTGAACGCGAGGGTAAGTGTTGAAGATTTTACACATGAAGAAAGCAGGCGTAAGACCCCCTTCTAACAAGGTAAGTAGTTAATTAAGTACTATTTTAAATATTTTTCAACAGGTTTATCTTTTTTAGAGACTTTAAAGAAAGGTAAGTTTATTTTTATAACTTTTGTTTAAAGTGGTTAATTTATTTAACTATAGTTATTTTATTAATGTGATGGCTTTTTAAAAATTTAATTGAGGTTTAGCTGTTCTTTTGGGGGCTTGTTGTATTCATAGTTTTGACAGCTCTTCCTGTCAAAACTATGAATGAAAGATGGTGTGCTGCCATTGGCTCTAACTGGCCCACGTGATCCCAGAGGTCGCATCGCACTAACTGCGCCTCTGGGACACGCACACACTGCGCGCCGGCACCAGGGAGAGGCCCAGGAACTGAAGTTCGTGTGGGCCAAAACCATAAAGGCAGGCGCGGAGTGCGATATCGCGGGGGATCCTTACCCTCGCGGCAACCATCGAAGTCCAATTTCTGGGCCATAGTATCTAGAAACGAAAAGTATAATAATGAATAGTCAACATGGATTTCAAAAGGGAAAATCTTGCTTGACCAACCTCACTGAATTTTTTGAAGAGGTAACAGAGAGAGTAGACAATGGTAATGCAGAAGATGTAATTTATCTTGATTTTCGAAAGGCCTTCGATAAGGTACCCCATAATAGACTGATGAACAAGGTCAGAGAATGCGGAGTCAGGGGACAAGTAACAGAATGGATTGCTGGCTGGCTTCAGGACAGAAAGCAAAGAGTGGGAGTAAAGGTTAGCTATTCACAGTGACAGAGGTGGGTAGTGATGTTCCACAAGGATCAGTGCTGGGACCACTACTATTCACAATTTACATTAATGATTTAGACTTTGGAATCAAAAACAGAATTTCTAAATTTGCGAATAATACCAAATTTGGGGGGGATAGTCAATACTGAGGAGGACTGCAACAAATTACAGGAGGATATTAATAAACTTGCAGAATGGGCAAATAATTGGCAAATGAAGTTCAACACAGACAAATGTGAGGTATTACATTTTGGTAGGAAGAATAGGGAGGTCACTTATCATTTGCAGGGTGCGAGTCTAGGTGGGATAGAGGAACAAAGGGATCTCGGAGTACAAATACACAAATCACTAAAAGTTGCTCCACAGGTTAACAAGGCCATTAAAAATGCAAACCAAGCACTAGGGTTTATTTCTTGAGGGATAGAATTGAAAAGTAGGGAAGTTATGCTAAACCTGTATCGAACCTTGGTTCGACCACACTTGGAGTACTGCGTGCAGTTCTGGTCACCATATTATAAAAAGAATATAGAGGCACTGGAGAGGGTGCAGTGAAGATTTACAAGGATGATACCAGATATGCAAGGATATACATATCAGGAAAGGATGAACAGACTGGGTCTCTTTTCTCTTGAAAAAAGAAGGGTGACCTAATAGAGGTCTATAAAATTATGAAAGGTTTTGATAGAGTGGATACAGAGAGAATGTTTCCAATTGTGGGGAAGAGCATAA
This sequence comes from Squalus acanthias, assembly GCA_030390025.1. NCBI lineage: Eukaryota > Metazoa > Chordata > Chondrichthyes > Squaliformes > Squalidae > Squalus > Squalus acanthias. The sequence goes on from CM059432.1 coordinate 113,491,521, forward strand.
CTAGAGGCCATCTTCATACCAAAATGTATCATAGAAACATAGAAACTAGGAGCAGGAGTAGGCCATTCGGCCCGTCGAGCCTGCTCCACCATTCAATACGATCATGGCTGATCATCCAAATCCAGTACCCTGTCCCTGCTTTCTCACACAGAATCCCCATCGAGCCTGCACCGACACATATCCCACCCTATCCCCGTAACCCCACGTATTTTAATTCCCCCTAACATATCCCATCCTATCCCCGTAACCCCACATATTTAATTCCCCCCTAACACTAAGGGTCAATTTATCATAGCCAAATCAACCTAACCCGCACATTTTTGGACTGTGGGAGGAAACCGGAGCACCCGGAGGAAACCCACGCAGACACGGGGAGAATGTGCAAACTCCACACAGACAGTCACCCGAGGCCAGATTCGAACCCGGGTCCCTGGCGCTGTGAGGCACCAGTGCTAACCACTATGCCACCGTGTTGCCCCCTTCGTACTTCGTACTTCTCTGCATTAAACTTCATCTGCCATGTATCTGCCCATTTCACCCGTCTGTCTATGTGCTCCTGAAGTCTGTTACTATTCTCCTCACTGTTTACTACATTTCCAAGTTTTGTATCATCTGCAAACTTTGAAATTATGCCCTTTATACCCAAGTCCAGGTCATTAATATAGATCAAAAAGAGCAATGGTCCTAATACCAACCCCTGGGGGACACCACTGTATACCTCTGGGATTAATTAGATAGCAGAGAAGAGGAATTGTCACAGTATGAGTCACAATACACAAGGAAGCCAGAGGATATGGCAGTAAAAGAGAGCTGGATGTTCCTCAGTGGAAGCTCAGGACAAGTCAGATCTCAAGGGTAATGCTATGAAGAGAAGAATGCTAGCAGATCATCACACACATATGGAGGCTCTGACTATATCTCACACTATGGGGGGAATTTTAACCCAATAAAACGGGTGGGTTGGGAACGGGTGGAAAGTTAAAGTGTTAAAAATCTGAATCCCGACCAGAACCTGCCTCCAACCCTCCCACTTCCGGTTTTAACGGAGGCAGGACGGAGGGGGCGGGCAGCCAACCCGCTCCCAGGAGGCGGATCAACCATTTAAACATTATAATGAGGCTGGCGTACCTCAGATTTAACCTCCATTTTGAATTTAACAGTGGCTGGTCGAGTTTTGCAGGCCTCATGAAACCCATCAGCTAATGGAAGGGAGGACTGCTAGATCCAGGAGGTACGAGCCTTTACACTTACCTCCTGGATCCAGTGTCCCTGCCTAACCCACCCCCTTCAATTGGAGACCACCCCACGATGCCTCCGATCGCCCCCCTCATTCTCCGAGTCCCCCCCCAGTCCTCCAGACCCCCACACGAGGCCACCCCGCCCCCCATGCCCCTCCGGCCCCCCGATGTCGTATGCCTCCCCACCCTCCCATGCTCCTCTGGCCCCCACGTGATGAGCCCCCGGACCCTGATCAGCCTTCGGCCCCCACCCCCCCCCCCCGATGTGCTCCTGGCCCCCTGATGATCTCCTAGCGCCCCCCCACCACCACCCCCATCCCACTCCTCCAGCCCTCCAATGTGTACCCGGCCCCCACCCCCGCTCCTCCGATGATGCTTCCAGTGCCTCAATGATCTCCTGGACACTACCCCCCACCCCCCGCTGCTCAGGCCCTCCGATGATCTCGTGGCCCCCCCTTCATACTCCTCTGGCACCCCCCATGCGATCCCTCCCTTCCTCCTCTCTGCGACCTAGTGCCACAGGCCTACCCGCCCACAGCCAGCCAGCCTTTCAATCCGGCTGGCTTCGGGTGGGAAACAGAGGATTCCAAATGCAAAAATTCAGCGAGGCCTGCGGGAAGCCCGTTCTCCTTGGCTCCCCACCACCCCCCGCCACTCCCAACCCGCCAAAGTGTTATAATTCAGGGCTATGTGTGGCAGATGGCTGTGACTGTGTCGCAGTCTAATGCCATCCTCTATGGCACCATTAGACAGGGATATTCATTCATGAAATGTGTCCTTTTTTTTATTCATGGGATGTGAGCGTCGCTGGCAAGGCCAGCATTTTTTGCCCATCCCTAATTGCCCTTGAGAAGGTGGTGGTGAGCCGCCTTCTTAAACTGCTGCAGTCTGTCTTCTTTGTAGCGGGTTGATACAACTGAGTGTCTTGCTAGGCCATTTCAGAGGGCAGTTAAAAGTCAACAACATTTCTGTGGGTCTGGAGTCACATATAGGCCAAACCAAGTAAGTACGGCAGATTTCCTTCCCTAAAGGACATTAGTGAACCAGATGGGTTTTTACGACAATCATGGTCACCAATACTGATACTTGCTTTTTAATTCCAGATTTATTGAATTAACTGAATTTAAATTCCCTAACTCACATCTCCGGATCATTAGTCCAGGCCTCTGGATTACTAGTCCAGTAACATAACCATTATGCTACCGTACCCTGGAGGTAGGAGTAGCTGCAAGGACATCTGCAAACATCTCCATAAGAGGGAGGCTTCCAGGCCACCAATGCAGACTTTTGGAGACTGAATGGACAACTGGATTCAGATATCTCCAGACTAACATCTCAAAGTGATTGGAGGATAACAGGTACAATCTCTCTCTTAGGTGGTTTAAGGATCTTACTGATTCCATTAGGTCTGTTCCCCAACAGATTAACGGTCAGCAGTATCCTGAGCCCACTTTCAGGAGGACAATAGAGAGTTCCCCAAGGATCCTGCTCTCCCTCATGAAAGCAGCACATGAAAGCTCTCTGGACTATCCCCTCAGATGCCTTCTCAAGTGAGAGTTAGACTGCAGACCCAGGCTGCTGAGGATCCAAGCTCAAAGACAGAGACTGCCGTGGGTCCATTCCAGGATTCCATTCCAAGAAGCTTATTCTAACTGTCAGCAGCTGTCCACATCACAGACCACTTAGGAAAAAAGAGATTGTAAATCCACAATGGGGAAGCATACTGGTGATTCTGGGATGACTGTTATCGCTTCCCGCTGGGTGGGAATGGAGCGGGCAATCAGTTAAAATGGAGCAATTCCATTTCCCACTCCATTCCCACCGATCTCTGATTTTAATGCTGTTGGTTTTGGCGATGAATGAGGTGCCCGTGGACTCAAGTGGAAGCCTCGTGCATAAACGCTAATCAGTCCTGTGATGTTAATAAGACCCCAGTGGAGTTTTAACGGGGGCCTGAGTGGGGAAGCCACTGTGGCTTTGCCGCCAGGCTGAAGCAGATCAGCAGCTGGTGGCAAGGACTCAAAGGCCCTCCAAATAAGTGAAAAAATTCCTTGTGGGGCCAGGAGGAGCAGGAGTACTGGGTACTTTCATTTGTATATATTCATTACAATATAAATGGGAGCTGCAATTGCCAGTATGGATTTATGGATTGTATTCTGAGATTCATACATGTCAATGTAAGTGAAGAAAATGAAAAGGGATCCTGCTGTTTGGAAAATTGCCAAACTTGATGTATGTGGAGGTGCACTGGCAATAGATGGATCACACATGACTGAAGGTTTCTGAAATAAGTTTCTTCACAACTCTCAACCAGCAGCTGACTCTGATGCTGCTGCATGGTCTTCATGTCCCGCCTCTTCTGCCTCTGCCTCACCTTCCTCCTCGGGGATTTTTATAAGCAGGACCGTTTGCAAAGCAAAATTGTGGAACACTCAGCGTGTTATTCCAGTTTTGGAGACAGTGCTAGGAGCATACTGCAAAGAGTGTGCTGGCCTGTCCTGGCACCTGAATCTTCCTTTCAACATACCAATAACTTGCTCAGTCCCAATTCTAGTTCCGAGATAAGCTTCATTGTAATACTCCTCTGCTACACTGGTGGTCTGACACAGTGTGCCATGGTAGTATTGGGTAACCCTTGTCACCAAGTAGCCATCCTGTGCCTTGCTCTTGAGTCTGAAAGAGAGCTGGGACAGTAGACTGCCTCATGATAAAATAGTTACATCCCTGCCTGCTTAATATTAATGCAAAGGAAGATGAGCCTGTCGTCACACACCTGCGCATTCCTCAAGGAATGTACCTGACTTCCCTCCTCCCACCCCGCCAGAGGTTTGGGGCCAATGTGCACTCTTACTCATTGTAGGACTTTCCCCAATCTTTGGTCACATTTCTGTTCATTCTCTCCCCAAATCAGGACATCATTTGTAATAACTTCTATTCCTTCACTGTCATCCACTTTAGAGAAGCGTAAACTGATCTGATCTGATTGAGATTTGTAAGATGATGAAGGGAATAGATTGTGTTCCAGTTGACAGTTTGTTCCAATTAAATAGGTTAGGGAGGTTCAGGAGTCACAATTTTAAGTTGTATAAGGCCAGATCTAGGTTAGATGTCAGGAGATGGTTCCTTCCCCAGAGAATAGTGGACCTCTGGAACAGGCTGTCGTCTCGTGCGGTGGATGCTGAGTCACTGAATTCCCTCAAGCGAGAGCTGGACCTGTTTCTGGCTGTGACAGAGATCACCTCGTACAGAAGGTAGGTATTGCAGGGAATTCAGGGCCAGAGTGATCTCCTGGACTAGTTTTGATTACCTAGATGGGTCAGAGAGGAATTTCCCAGATTTTTTCCCCCCAAATTGGCCTGGGGTTTTTAATCTGATTTTTTGCCTCTCCCGGGAGATCACATGTTTCGGGTGGGATGTGGAGAGTATATATGTTGTGATACACAAGGTATCGCAATTGTGTGGGACAGGCTGGATGGACCAAAGGGTCTTTACCTGTCCGTCATTGTTCGTATGTTCGTACCAACTGTGACATTTTGTATTGGAACATTTCTGAGCTGAGGTGATCCCAAAGGGCATGTCTCTCAAAAGGACTAATAAGTGTGTCCAACTTAGATGAATCTTCATCCAATTCTACTTGCAAATAGCCACAAGTTGCATAAAACGTGCTAAAGGTTTTGTCATTTGACAACTGTGACACTGCTTCCTCGGCAATCTGCATTGGATAATGTTCTGTTTCCATGGCTTTATTTAAATCTTTAGAATTGGGGCATCTTCTCACTCGTTCACTGTTTGGTTTAAGTATAGACAAGTTTCTCCATTACAAGTTTCTCCATTATATCTAACTCATTTAATGAACTTTAACACAAAGTGTGATTGCCACTTTTCTTAGTGGATGCATAACTGGTTGAGCCTCTGGCTTTAGTTATATGCTCTGTTTCCCTGCTATGTGTCCCAGGCCTTTAAATGCAACAGCATATGTCTCATCACTTTTAGGCATGTACTGCTAGTGACTGCATCATTTCTTTTGATCAGTCCTAGCTGTTGGCATGCTTGAAGTCTCAGCACTGGCTGTACTCGCTGTTCCAGAACTGAAATCTAGACTTTGGTACTTTATATTCACAACACATTACATTTTCCTATTGGCTTAATGTTGTGGCCAGAGTACATCACCAAGTTAGAACTGCTCAATACTTCACTTCTTGAATAAACTGACTGTGGCACAATATTATATTGAGCCAGCTTAAAATGAATAGTTCTGTCATCCATCTCGATGTTGACTGACAATTCATGTATGAATTGATTCCATTAAAAAATCATTTTAAAAATGTAGTTTTTACTCTCACTCTATGAACTTTCTTTTTCGTTCTTTGCTTGTCTGAGGTGGATGGCTTTGCTTTGGCATTCTTCAGCAAGATGGTTTTGTTTTTTTACAACATATCTGCATTTTGCCATACACTGCACATTTTTACAATGTACCACAGAGTTTACAATCCATGATGGTTTAGCAGTTGTCTGTTAGGTTGACCCCTTCCTAACACATATGGCACTGGCCTTGCACCACTGTAACAAAAATCTGGAGTGCACCTTCTACCCTAATCCTTTGGTCTACTGATATTTGAGGTTACGTCTTGTTAGTTTAATTTAATTGGTCTCTTAGATCACAGTCCAGTGATTCTAACCCGGATAATTCCAGGGCCCCTGAGGAGTTTCCTTCCTCGGATTTGGAAATGTTTGAAATTTTTAGACGCAACAATATGTATGAGATACTCTGCAAGAGGCAACAGCAGTATTGCATGTTTTATTAATGTGTGTGCTTCCCTGCTTCACTTGGAGGAGCAGGTTTGAATGTTAGAATCTGTCCACAAGAGAAATTAGGTATGGAACATATTTTATCCCTTCCGGAGGTTTGGAAGGAATTGGAGTCTCTCCCAATCTTGAATATTCAGTGACTAGTTCAGCTCACCAATGGTTGATTCTGTGAGTACAAGGTAAACAGGGTTGTCTATTGCCACATATGATGAAGGAGCAGAAGGGCAGTCAGGCCACTTTCAAAAAATGTCACCTTGAGCCAAAGAAAATTCATACCTCATAATTTCTAGAGAGTGAGGTGCTTCGATTGCCCCTGGGTCCTGGTGAGATGTAGAGTCCATGGAATTGACTTCCTGTGCAAACCTTCCTTCCCTTTCAAGGGAACGTTCTGCATAAAAAAAAGTCTTTAGTTACATCCAGAGATTTTTTTCAGAAAGTTTCAGCTTGACTCAATGGTAGCACTCCTCCCTATGAGTCAAAAGGTCGTGGGGTCAAACACCACTCCAGAACTTTAGCACATAATGTAGGCTGACACTTCAGTGCAGTACTAAGGGAGTGCAAAATGTAATCTACCAGATGAGAGGTTAAATTGAGGTCTTGTTTGCCTGTTCAGGTGAACATAAAAAAATCCCATGGCACAATTCAAAGAAGAGCAGGAGAGTTCTCCTGGTGTCCTGGCCAACATTTATCCCTTAATCAACATCACCAAAAGTCGATTATCTGGTCATTTATTTCATCGCTGTTTGTGGGTCATAATTCATAATAACAATGATTACTTTTTTTTTAATTAATTGTCTGTGAAGTGCTTTGAGACGTCCTGAAGACATGAAAGGTGCTATATAAATGCAAATTCTTTCTTTCGGTTCCTGCACTGTGGGAGAGATAAGTTTGTCACTAGCATGTTAACCAGTCTTATTCTGACCAAAAGAAATCAGAACCCAAAGCTTTCCCAGATGTTGTTCAGGAATGCTTGGACACTCTCCCTGAAGTGCCTCGATGAAGTGCACTGCATGGTTTTAGAATGCCCATTACTATGGATGAAGTATTCCAAGACATAAACTCTCTTCGGACTAATAAGGCCTCTGGTCCGGATGGTTTCCCCATTGCTTCTTACAAAAGGTTGACTCGGAATAGTCTCCTCTACTTCTATTGGCTTCTCAGCATCATACATTCTGGGACTCCAATAAATCTGTAAATCATAGCAACTCCACATGCAGCCAATTTGTGAAGAATAGTTTCTCCCGCAGAGGGAAAATATTAAACACTACTTTAAATGTGCCTTGAATAAACACATGTTAGCACTAAAAATGTTATGCAAAATTATGACTGAGCTTATTTTGGTCTGTTCTGCTGTATAATTATCAGTTTCATTTGTGATTTTCTATGTGGTAGTGCAGTGCTATTTAACACCTTGAAGTATTTTGCTATGAATGTTAGGCCCACTGCAACACTGCTGCAGGGAGGGTGATCCCACTCTTGGAGTCTTTAGCTTCAATCTGTGTATCTCTTGGAGATTTGCAGGGTTGTTGTGTCTTTAGTATGAGATTGTTAAAGATAATGATATATCCGAATGGATATCTTTTGACGTTGCTCACGATGACTCGTTAATTATGCTGTTGTGGGGTGGATCTGGGAGTGTGTAAGTACTTTTGTCTGATTACACTCTTGTGAAGCACCTTGGGACATTTTACTATGTTAAAGGTGCTATATAAATGTTACTGTTGTTGTTGTGTTTGGGTGGGCTGCAGTGTGGGAGAACTTGAGTGGTGTGATATGCAGTGGGGGAGTACAGGGAAGGAGAGCTGTGTCTGGGGGGATTTGAGGGGAACTAGGGCTGGGAGGATTTGAGGGAGATTAGGGTTGGGAGCAATGAAATGATTGGAACAATGCAAGAACTTCAATGGAATTAAAAGGTATGACGTACAACACAAAAATGCAGAGTTCTGTTTTAAGATAGAGACATAAAGATGAAGTGTGGGATTGGAGAAAAAAAGTGTTACGTGGTGATGAGAGTGGGACAGCTGACCCACAATGCGCGAGGCGATGGGAGTTGCCACTGTAGTGAAGGTGCGCATGTTGGATGGGCTCACTGGAAGGATTTTGGGGTGGTAGGGAGGAGTGGAGGTGTGATGTTTCTGGATAATGAAAGAGGCAATGAAGTTGCCTGGAGATCGGAAATGTGGCAATGAGGGGCTGAAACCTTGCAGAAGGGGAAAATGATTGAAGGACGTTCCATGTGAAACACTGAAGGTATGAAAATAGAGAACAACACGAACTTGAGACTCCTGAAGGTGGGGAGAGAGGATTCAAGGAATATGTAACAAAGTAAAGTCAAGTATAAGGGCAAGTTTAGTAATATCTTTCAGGTTTATTTAATAGATTTAATAGAGCTAAAAATTTGACTCTGTAGCGCACGGTTTTTCGGTGTGTCTAAAATAGCATCCGTGCCACGCACACACACATTTCTGGTGTGGGCCATGCCGGATGCTATCTTGGTAAAGGCCAAAACACAGCCATTATGCATGAGGCCATTTCCATACTTTTTTATTCATTCACGGGATGTGGGCGTCACTGGCAAGGCCAGCATTTATTGCCCATCCCTAATTGCCCTTGAGAAGGTGGTGGTGAGCCACCTTATACAACTGAGTGGCTTGCTAGGCCATTTAAGAATCAACCACATTGCTGTGGGCCTGGAGTCACATACAGGCCCAGGACAGCAAATTTCCTTCCCTAAAGAACATTAGTGAACCAGATGGGTTTTTACAACAATCCGATAGTTTCATGGTCACCATTACTGATACAGGCTTTTTAATTCCAGATTTATTTAATTGAATTTAAATTCCCCAGCTGCCATGGTGGGGTTTGAACTCATGTCTCCGGATCATTAGCCCAGGCCTCTGGATTACTCGTCCAGTAACATAACCACTATGCCACCGTGTCCCTGCAAATAAGCAGCCTAACGCCGACTTCTGGTCCCTGCTGAAAATTTGGTTTGCGCCTGAGGCAGCCAGCACCAGTGCTGATTGCCTCCAGGAAAACCAACGCTAAACACTATGTAAGTAAAAAATGGTAAGTACTTACCATAATCACCGCCGCTCCCAATCCTGAGATCCCCGATCTCTGACAGCCAGGCCCTGGCCCTGACCTCCAGGCCCTTCAGATCTCACCCCGCCCCGCACCCCCACCCCCGACCACAGCCATGACCTCCTAGCCCCCCCAACAGCACTCCCGACACCCCCCCACAATACCCCAGATCTTCCTACCCGATCCCCGTCAGCCCTCCGATCAGACTCTGAGACGCAGCCGTTCCTCCTCCACATTACCGTGATCCAACCCAATCACTTAGCTGAAAATTGGAGCACTACCCGGCGCGGGCTCCTCCTGCAGTGCCGTCTACATGATAATGAGGTCCAAGGCCCAAAATCCGGAGCTCCTCAGACATCACCATCTGCATGGCTGTTAGCACTCTGCAGATAAGGTGCCCAAAAATGGATGCTTCTGAATTTCTAGGCCGGAATGTTTATTATGTTATAAATTGTAATTCTACAGGGAAATAGTAGGGTGTATGAGGAAGTAACACGGCTGCTGAAAAGATTTGGAGAGAAGTGTACATGAGATGTGCTCAGTCAGTGTTAAAGAAGTTTTTGATTGAATTTGTTTGCAACCTTGGTGTCAAATTTGACCCTGAAATGAGTTTCCGACCACAGATCCGCAGCATAACGAAGATCATCTATTTTCACCTCCGTAACATCGCCCGTCTCCGCCCTTGCCTCAGCTCATCCGTTACTGAAAATCATCCATGCCTTTGTTACCTCTAGATTTGACGATTCCAACGCACTCCTGGCTGGCCTCCCACATTCTACCCTACGTAAACTTGAGGTGATCCAAAACTCTGCTGCCCGTATCCTAACTCGCACCAAGTCCCGTTCACCCATCACCCCTGTTCTCGCTGACCTACATTGGCCCCCGGTTAAGTAAAACCTCGATTTCAAAATTCTCATCCTCGTTTTCAAATCCCGCCATGGCCTCGACCCTCCTCATCTCTAATCTCCTCCAGCCCCACAACCCCCCCAAGATATCTGCGTTCCTCTAATTCTGCCCTCCTGATTATAATCGCTCAACCAATGGTGGCCGTGCCTTCTGTTGCCTGGGTCCTAAGCTCTGGAATTCCCTCCCTAAACCTCTCCGCCTCTCTACCTCTCTTCCCTCCTTTAAGACACTCCTTAAAACCTACCTCTTTGACCAAGCTTTTGGTCATCTGCCCTAATTTCTCCTGGTGTCGGCGCGGTGTCAATTTTGTCTTATAATACTCCTGTGAAGCGCCTTGGGACGTTTTACTATGTTAAAGGCGCTATATAAATAAAAGTTGTTGTTGTTGTGCCTACTGCAACACTTTTATATTTATAGATAGGTCATGGTACAATTAGGCACAGAAACAATAGGACAGTAAAATGTATGGCAACCTTCAAAGTGAATAAAAGAACAGAAATCTCTCTCTCACACACATTGGCCGGGATTTCCCCTACCTCGGTGGGTCCGTGGCGGGTGACGTCAGTGGCAGGTCCTGGCCCTGCTGTTGGCTCCAGCCTGCTCTGTAGAATAATTTTATGTTGATTGGGCTTGTTAAGCACATTTGCCGATCAATTGAAGGAAGCGGGTCTAATGACGTCATTTGATGACGCGTCATCAGCCGGTTTTCTTAAAGGGACCGTGTACAAACTGATTTTGACAGTTGTGCTCTCAGTGTTCTACAGCATTGAGGTACTGCAAACACTAACAAGCACTGTACAGAGGTGCACGGCTGCACCCAGGCTCTCCCATGACTCCCTCCATATGCTTATGGAGGGAGTCACAGCACACAGGGAGGTCCTCTTCCCTTCCCATGGGCGGAAGACACCTCCCCAGGAGATCAATGCAGCCTGGTTGTACATTGCACAGGAGGGCACAAGCAGGGATGTTGTCAGGAGGACCAGGCTGCAGTGGCGCAAACCTTTTAATGATCTCAGTAGATCACGAAATGTTACTGCAAAGCCACACTCAACCTCATCACATCCCCATCACACTGCCTTCCCTTCCCTACTCCTGCACATTTTTACTTACACCAACTTACCTTGCACCTCCACCCATCTCTTTTTATCTACATTATCACTTCCCCATCTCACTAGCCACCCTTCACACTCAGCCTCATCCTAGTCCAATCATACCAACTAACAACACACAAGAGTAGGCACTTGGGTGTTTTATCCAATGTTCATGTAAAGTTTCTGTTAATGTGGTGTCAAACATTGAAAGCTTTATTTTCAACACTTTGTGTTCTTGGACAGATCTGTGTGCACCTTTGGAAGTGGTTTAGTTAGTTGCAGTGAATGGTGAGACATAACGGTACCCCCCGTAATGGTGATGAGTGTGAAAGGAATGGCTTGGGCATTGTAGGGATGCTTTATGGTGTTGGTGTGGGGTGGTGCCAACCTGGCGCATCATGTGGCAGCCAAGGTGCACAGCATCAAGTGAAGTAAATCTGGCCATGGTGAGGCCATTGCTGGCCTCCCAGGCAGCAATGTGTTCAGGTGTTGATGCCCTGTGTCCTATGCAGCATCAGTTGATTGCGGAGAAGGTTGGTGTTGTTGTTGCTGCTGGTGTGCCTGGTGCTGCTGGTGTTGGGGCTGATGGTAGTGGGATTCTGATGAGCAAGGTGAGATAGTTTCAAGGGCACTGATGCTGATGTAATAGATGGCAGGTGAGGTTGAGATGACAGAAGCGATCTGTCAATGGTGAGAGAGGTTGTTCCAATAAGGTGACACTGGATACAGAGTTTGCTCCAAACACTTGCAACCTGCATAAAGCTCAATCTGTCTTCCAAATGCAGTAAGCAACAGCTTCTGAGCTTGGAAAGTGAACAGATGTGAGATGGGAGCTTTTATAGCACATTTGCAGCTGTCAAGTAATGAGATGATTCCATGGTCATACAATTCCCGACTTCCTTACCTGACGTGATCCCCGAGCAACATGGACTCCGTGGGCGACCTCATAAAATGTAAAGGTGAGCTCAAAATACTTTTTAATGGGCTGTCAACAAGGTCATAATGACCTGAATTGCCTCCCCCACCGCTGCATGTTGAGTTTGTTCAGTCCTGACAGACCCGATATCTAGGAAAGTCGCATGGCGGCGGGTTGACAGCGGGATCCCGACCCACTGTCAAAACATTTTTTTCTCACCCGACCCGCAACGGAACGTGCACGCTGACCCTCCGAAAAATTCCCCCCATTTTGTCCCTTTGAACCTGCTACCACTTTCTTTACCCTTGCTGTCTCCCATTTGGCCAGCCACCTGTCCGTCTACAAATCATATTACCATCCCAGTGTCATTTCAATTAATACTATTTGTAAATAAATAAATCCTAAAGTGCCACACATGGTGCATGAGGTACTTCTGCCTGAACATGCAAGTGTCTTTCCAACTGAAGTCAGTTCCCATGAAGTGGAAAATTGTTGAAGACCAAAAATATCCATGCAAATTATGTCATAAGATCTTTTTATTTTTCCCAGATTTAGACAGCTTACTAATAAATATCTGCTTTGAAAACGGCTGTTAAAGTGTCTAAATATTTGTCTGAAACATATGGTCTATCATTTTATTGCCTAGTATAGGAATAATTCACAACAGCAAAGAAAAGGGACACATTAATTATTACTTAGGAGTTGGCAGCTGCGCCCTGTATCTATAATTAATATAAAGGCTGGCCATCGCGCTCCCCCACTGTATAGAGTTATACCATACATGGGAGCTGAGAAGCAATGATTTATTCATGATGGATTATTTCTCTTTTGAAACTAATTTAGTTATCTTAATGCCACTCCACCACCGCCATAGGCAAGTGTATTTCCATTGTTTCACAAACCACATTGGAACATGCATATACTGTCTGAAGCCTAGCCTTCGCTCTACCTAGTACTTCATTGACTGTAAAGCACTTTGGGAGGTCCTGAGGTCATGAAAGGTGCTATTTAAATGCAAGTTCTTTCTTTTTTGTTTTATCTCTCTTGCTTGACCTCTGGCCTGTCACTCTCCACTATGACATTCTGCTTCCTTCCTCCACCTACCAGAAGCAACAAATTGCTCTCAAACTCATTGCTTTCCATCCCCATCTCTGGCTTTCCACCTCTTCCACAGGCCTTCCTGTGTCTCTCCATTTTGTCATTGTCGATCCTGCCCTCTGCCTCTTCACCTCACCCGGGCACTGGTTTTCCCCTCATCACTTTGCTTTGCCTCTCCCCATTGCTAAAATGTCAGCATATTCCTTTCAGGCAAGAGCAATTATATAAGAGCATTGAAATGCTCTTTCTTCTCTCACCCACAAAGGGTTAGCTCCTAGAGCAGTTCAACGTTGAAGTTGCAGCAGATAGGCAAAAAATGGCAAAATAAACTAGAAAAATCTGGTCAGCAATGCACTTTTACAAGATTTTTCCCAGTACTTAATGGCCCTTTAAACAACTTCCAGCTGGATGTAGCTGCCTAGTAATACTGGAAGTCTGTTTTCAAATGGACAGACTTGGCATTGGGCAGTAAACAAATGTTCAACTCACGCAATTAGGCATCTGCGTCAGGACCTGATTAAAATTTCATTTGAATTTGGTCGTCCATATTTGGGTGGGTGCTTCCCCCACCAATATACCTCCTGGGAGATCGTTATGTTCGGAGGGCAGAGATCTGGGAGTAGATTTTCACCCTGAGTGGACTTTGGGTGGCTGGACGGCGAAGCATGCCAACCAGCTGCCCGATAGTCCCAGTGGGACGCCCGGTCCATTTTGAGGACCAGGCTGCATTGGCTGGTGGGCTACAGGTAGAAAATGAGTGCGCTGGGCAGCCCGCCAGCTCCGAGCCTGACAAAGGTAGTGTTATAGGGTGTAATTTATTTAAGATTAGATGTTCTATCTATTCCTCATAATCAATAAGGTTCTTGAAACATGCACATATGGATTTATTATTGTGGAATTTCATGCGCAAATTACAATCCGCGCAAATCGAGTTTCCGCGATCTTTTGCGCTAGTTTAAAAAATATCACGCTAGAAGCCAGCCCCACCCACAAAACTGGCCACGCCCCTCCAGGATGAATGAATCACCATTGGGAGTTTCCGCTAATTGCGCCGGTTTGTGGGCCTTTGAGGAGGCTCTAAATATTAAGCTGGTTCTTTTGGGTGCAAAGGCATTAATAGGCACAATTTAAAAGCTTTCAAATCTATGACTGTTTAATTTACTAAGAAACTGACTACTGTTTAATATAACTAGCAAATGGTTCTGTTTATTTTTTAAAAGTCATTTTCAGTCATTTAAAATCGGTCTACTCACAGGTACTGGATTGACACTGTGATTAAAAATGCTTATTTTTTGTGATAAACACATTTTCAGCTGTATTAATCAAGCTGTATTAATCAAAGTAACGGATGAGAAAATGGGCTCGTTTTTTGGTCACTACGTGTGGCCCCTAGAGCTGCAAAATGGCATCCGTGGCGCACGCGCACTCTTGTGACACAAACCGCGCCGGACGGCATCTTGGTACAGGAGTTAGTGCACACGCACTTAACGTCCACCAGAGGTTTGCAGAGCAGGCAGTTCATGACATCACTACGCTGATTGATGCCAGCGCTGCCATTTTGGAGCTCCACACTCCGGCCGACACCCTCTCTTAACTTCGCACAGCTGAACACAACGTTAAGCAGTATGAAGGACCCGCCACCAGCACTATTTAAAGGGATCATCAACGACTTACAGGTTAGTTGCTGGTTGATTTCTTCTGCCTGTTGCTACAATTTTTGGTGCTTTCCATCGTTGTTTCAAGTTTCAAAAGTCGACAGGGAGCGGTGTGGCAGGTGCTGAATGAACTTTTTTGCTGACTTCAGGCTTCTGCACAAACCAGTTATTCCTAGACATGGGTGCACTAGTAGGCATTCCTCTTGGAATAGAGCATGACTGGGAGAATGAGCAGAGGCCACGCAGAGCAGGACAAGCTGCTAGAAGAGGGCGGATAAGGGGGAGAAGGACTCTCAGCTGGAGGCCAGGGTGTTCAGGGAGAAATTCTCCTTCCTGAACCTCAGCGATGAGCAATGTGTGAGACGTCTGTACTTAACTAAGAAGGTCCTCACTGAAACCTGCCAACTGCTGCAGCCACATCTACAACCTCAGAGCAGGGCAAGGATTGCATTGCCAGTGGCTGTGAAGGTGAACATGGCGATGAACATTTGTGTGTCTGGGTCCTTCCAGGCTGGAGCTGGAGATATTAGTAACATCTTGCAGTTTGCCGTCCGCTGCTGCATAAGGGAGGTCACTGAGGCTCTCTATTCAAAGAGAGACAGCTTCATTTCATTCTCTCTTGCCAGAGACAAGCAGGCGGAGTGAGCACGTGGGTCTGCTGCACAAACTTGCCATCATGAGGCGACAGCCCTTGCCACCAGTTATCAGGCGAGAAGCTGACGAGCAGGAGCAGGAGGAGGAAGAGGAGGAGGAGGAAAAGGAGGAGGTGGAAGAGGAGAAAGAGGAAGGGAGGCGGCAACCTAGACTGCCCCTTTTTGCCCGGGCTGTATGTGAAGAACTCATTTGAGTGCAATACCACCGTAACCCCAATTCCCCAATCACCAAAAGTCCCAGACTCCTTACCTTCCCTGTCACTGACCAGCGCATCGTCCTCTTGGCCACAATGCAAAATTAAAAGCCAACACAAAATACACATTCCATACCAAATTTATAAATGATTTAATTCCATATTGCATACAAACGTCAACTAATCACCCTTGTGCATTCCCTTAGTGCCTGTCTTCCGTGTGCCTTTGCCTGTCCTAGTGCTCCTATGCAGTACTACCCCAGTGGCTGCAGCATGGCTGGTGGACGGCTGCTGACTTTCAGTGAAGGAGACTGTAGATGGCCTTGGAGGACAACCTTGAGCAGCTCTGGGCCTGGAAGGCTTCAGACTGCACCACCTCGGCATGGGCAACAGCAGTCTGGGCTGGCTGGCTGACAGGCAACAGCAAGGATGAATGCTGTCATCCTGAGAGAACAGCATGCTCCTTCTCAATGGAGCCACTGCCACTCCCCGGGGCGGCACTTTAGTAATCCTATTAATCTATTAGAGGACAGATTTCTGAAGTGCGGTGACACCCTGCAAGCCCCTTTGAACACTGGTATTCAGAGCCATGATGCCTAAGCTTGCATGACTTCAGTTTGAGCTTCCACTGCAGCACTCAGACTTTTGGTGGAAGCTGCTTGTGCTGCAATGGAAGCTGAGACATCGACCATCAGACTCTGCATCATGGACTGGATCCACAAGTGTGTTGATGGAGTTGGCCATCGGTTACACGCTGGAAAGGATGGGCTCCAAGCTGTGCACAAAGCCCTGTGCTAAGTTGGTGCCAGACTCCTCCACTCTCCTTGACGTTGCACGCAGGCTTTCTGGCAGGCCTGCCAATGTCCCAAGCATTTCATTGTGCGTACCCATCAGCATTCTTTTATAGCCTGCCCCATCAAAATGATCATGAGTCCTCTCCAGCAGAACTCGTATGTGACCTCTCCCTCCGCGGGGCTGGCACCTATGCTGTCCTTGCCCCCTGCCCTGGCTGCAGGCCACTCGTGCCCAGTGTCTCACCACGTGCAGAACCTGCCTCTAATCTATTCTCTGACATATGCGCAGTGTCAGTATCTGAGCTGGTAGCTGCAACTGTGAAATCGAGTGATGGTGTGCCTTTATCATCATTGTCTTCTTGCTGGTCCTGCACTGCCTGGCCAGGTTGCACTTCTTGGGTATCTGAAAGGAGAAAGGCGCAAGGGTAGGGTTGTGGTGAAGGGGGAGCGGGGAAGTAAGAGGTGCATGCTAACACCATCTGCAGCTTGTAAGTCAGAAGAGATTGTGGGATGAGGTGGAGGTGGAATGTGAGAAGGAGGATTAGGTATGAGGATACCGTTATCTTCCATGGTTTCAGTCCCGCCGCTGGCCACAGCCTCAGCAATGGCCGTTCCAATAATGGCCAGCACTGTCTCTCCCATGGGGGTTAGAACATGCAGGCCTCCCCCTCCCGTTAGCTTCTGCTGCCTGTACTTGTATGCCATCTTCTCCTGCAAGAGACAGGGAGGTGTGTCAGTGAGTATCATGCAATATGTTTGGGTGATGTGGCTACCATGGTTGAATAGCAGTGTGTGTAAGCTGTGAGATGTGGGTGTAAGGCTTGCAGCAGTGCTTAGTGTGTGAGGGCTAAGTGAAGCATATGCATGTTAGGTATGAGTCCTGATTGATAGAGATTGTTGGTAGGTGAGTGATGGGGTGTGGTGATTTGAGCAGTGGCTGAGGCTAGTGGTGCCATTGGTGGGATGTGGCATTTGAAGATGCATTCACTGACCTTGACCACTTGTGTGAGGTCATTCAGTTTGATGCGCCACTGCATCCAGGTCCTCGGGGCTTGACTCCTGGCATTGACCTCCAAGGCTCTCTGCCCCCACTGCCTTTTCACTGTGTGTCTGGAGGGCCTCCTGGCCCTCTGCAGATACAGGACATCTCTCCTCCTTTCCACCTCCCCCCACCAAGACCTCTAGTGCAGCGTCGGAAAACCTGGGTGCACACGCTCTCACATGTTCAGCTATTCTTCTGTCTTTCCAAGTCAGAGGCAGCTCCCACAGGACTTCCAGCACCTGCTCCAGCCAGAATGCACCTCCCCTTTAAGAGGTGCAGGCTGGGTTTAAGTAGTGCAGGCTGGGTTTAAGTCATGCTAGCAAGTAACGATATTGGGCCCCCTGCTGATGCGTGAAGTCAATCAACAGCATGTTTAGCACTGGCTGCACACAGAAATCAGGTAAATGAGCAGGCAGCACGAAGTTGGCTTCCTGCCTGCATTATGTCCAACGGGCACAGGTTAATCGCGCATCGCAATCCCTGCGCCCATTTTCAGGGGCTATCCAATTTAGCCCCCAACCACTTTTAAATACATCAAGGAATATTTTTTAAAGCAAAATTATTATTTTTTTTAATTACGTTTAAAATCGATGCCCGATTGCGCTGGTTCATGGCATATTTTGCCTGCGGCGATATGCAAATTAATTTGAGCGGAAACTCCAGAAAAAAGAAAACTTTTCAAAAGTAGCGCAATTTTGAGCGCAATTTGCAGCCGGATCACCAATTGCACCCAAAGCAGAAACTCTACTCCAATATTTCACACAGAACTTGTCCTGTCTTCTACAGGACGAACTCCAGCATCCTTGCAACTCACATCTGTGATTACAGTTCCCTTAACTATGGGATTAGTACATGCTCAGTTAGCTTACTCTATTAAGATACATTCTAAATCAAGTGATTAATTTACACAAACATATTAAAAGTGCTGGTGCTGTAAGGTTTAGCCTCAGTTCAAAAGTTCGATTGTCACCATCTTTGAATTGCTGTGTAGCTGTATCATTATAGCATCAATTAGTTCTTTTAAGGCATCTTGAGCATCCCTGATGATAATCGCTCCACCATTGGTGGCCGTGCCTTCTGTTGCCTCAGCCCTAAGCTCTGGAATTCCCTCCCTAAACCTCTCCGCCTCTCTACCTCTCTTTCCTCCTTTAAGATGCTCCTTAAAACCTACCTCTTTGACCAAGCTTTTGGTCACCTGCCCTAACTTCTCCTATGTGGCTCGGTGTCAAATTCTTTTGTCTTTTAATACTCCTGTGCAGCACCTTGTGATGTTTTACTACATTAAAGGCGCTATATAAATATAAGTTGTTGTTACAATTTAAGAATCATACTATCCTACTTAAATCAAACAAAGGTTACCAGTAAACATTGCTACAAATCAAATCACTTTCAGTCAGCAGCAGATTTCTGTTGCTACTCTGATTAACACTTTCCTTACAGCAGGTCTTCATAAACACAAACTTACACACTGGCTCCTCTTCAACTGGACCGCCAGTTATTACTGGGCAGAACACACGGAGTGCATGACTGCCTACTACTCTCCTAAAAAGGCAAATGGGGTCCTATGTGCATAACAGGACCCCGATTGGCATTTTAAATGGTCCTACCGCCTGACTCAGGCGGGTGCTCCGGCCGCCCAACAGTAGGCCCGGGGAAGTTTATGGCAGCCACACCGATGGTGGGAACAGGGAGGTGAGTGATTTTCCAACATTTTTGGGGCATCTCCACGCTGTTTCCACTGGGTGGCAGGCCCGGTTATTATTGCTCCCATCCACCCTGAAGCCACCGAAAAAAATCTCAGAAAATCCCGGCCCTACTTTCCTTTTTTTTAAAGAAGTAAGCCAAAAATTCTCAATTCCTTTTGCCAAGAACACATTTCGAGTCTGATCCCTGCATGATCCTGGTGGAAGCATTCCACAAACTGTATCTTAACCATTTAGATGATGACTTTCAGCAGTTACCACTTATGTCGGTTTTATAAATCCCTTTTGTTTCATAAACAAGTTTTTGTATTGGCCTCTCAGCTATGCAATAGTTGATACTTAATCTTGTTGCTTGGCACGTTTAAACCTATGGTATAGCAATGCCCAAACATGCTGTGATACAGAGTGTTAAGATACAGTAGGGGTTAAATTCAACAGTGCCTGAAAATGGGTGTGGGAATCGCGATGCAGGATACGCCTGTGCCCATTGCTTCTGATGCAGGCAGCATGCAAACTTCGTACAGTCTGCTAATTTAAATGATTGCAGCATTGAGGAAGCGCTCAAAGCACTGTTGAGTTGCTGAATGCCTCCGCAGGGGGCCCAAGTTCGTGCGAGGCTAGCACCATTTAAAGCTAGCCTGTACTCTTTAAAGCCAGCCTGCACTACTTAAAGCCAGCCTGCACCTCTTAAAGGGGAGGTGCATTCTGGCTGGAGCAGGTGCTGGAAGTGGCTTGGGAAGAGAGTTTGACCCGCAAGAACACTGACTAATGGCGCAACAGGGGAGCAAGCGTGCTCCAAGTTTTTCCGACGCTGCACTGGAGGCCTTGGTGGAGGAGATGGAAGGAGGACAGAGGTCCTCCATCCACAGGGGACCAGGAGGCCACCCAGACAAACTCTGCGAAGGCAGTGGGAGCAGATAGCCGTGGCGGTCAATGCCAGAAGTCAAATCCCGAGGACCTGAAAGCAGTCTTGCAAAAAGTTCAATGGCCTCACACGAGTGGTCAAGGTCAGTGAATTCATCTTCAAATGCCATAAACCACCAACTGCACCAGTAGCCTCACACACTGCTCAATTCACCAACCCATGAGGGTACAGTAGCATAGTGTTTATGTTACTGGACAAGTAATCCAAAGACCTGGACTAATGATCCAGCATGACTTCAAATCCCACCACGACAGCTGGAGAATTTAAATTCAGTTAATTAAATAAATCTGGAACAAAAAGCTAGTATCAGTATCAGTAATGGTGACCATGAAACTATCGGATTGTTGTAAAAACCCATCTGGTTCACGAATGTCCTTTAGGGAAGGAAATCTGCTGTCCTTACCTGGTCTGACCTATATGTGACTCCAGACCCACAGCAATGTGGTTGACTCTTAACTGCCCTCTGCGGTTCAAGAAGGCTGCCTACTCTGCATACTTCCAGAGCATCCCCAACCAGCGAAGAGCATTTGTGAACCACAAGGGCTTCCGCTCCATCAATGTTCAGCTCATCTGAAACCATAAAAAGAGGTTCATGCAGGTCTGCGCATGATTACCTGGGAAGCTGCCATGATGCCGTCATACTGCGGCAGTCGAATATCCCCAGAATGTTTCTACCTGGGATCAACCTGACAGGATGGCTGCTTGGGGACAAAGGATACCCCCTTCAGCCATGCCATATGACACCTTTAAGGAACCCCTCCACTCAGCCGCAGGAGAGATAAAATGCCAGCCACATCACCACGAAATGCGTTATCAAGCAAGCAAGGATGTTGAAGTTAAGGTTCAGGTCCCTTGACAGGTCTGGAGGTTCTCTACAGTGTTCGCCAGCCAGTGTGTCACGGTTCATTGTTGCATGTTGCATCCTACAGAATATAGTGCAGCAAAGAGGTCTGGAGATGCAGGATGAAGAAGGTTCTCATGGCTCCTCATCAGATGAGGAGAACAATGATGATGGGGACCCAGACGCACGGCCACCGGAACATATTGCTGTCCGTGACGCAAGGGATGCTTTAATAGCATGTAGGTTCAGTTAGATGAATGACAACTGCACCATTATTGCCCCACCAACCATAACCCCCTCGCACCCGCAGTCATGTAAACCTCAATGCACTGTTGCAACATCCCCAAACATGTGAGATTCAAATCATGTCTCTACCTTCCACACCTATTAACTTAAATTAAAACCTGACTCTGAAGTCTGCATTCAATAATGGGACACACGGGAATGGTGTGAGTGACAAATTTTTAATGTAGTGAACAAATTAATTGGATTAAGACAAATAAAATGTGGCCACCATGTGTTAACCCTCTGTGATCTATATGTTCTTTCCCTTCCTATGCCTGCCACTTCTACAAAGTGCTGCCCAAGTGGCTTCAGCAGAGATGGTGCAATGCTGCTCACCTTTCTCAGTGTCATGAGTGGTTCTTGACCGACAACCTTTGGGTTTGGAGCCTGTGAGGGCCCCGCCAGTGTCTACTCTTCCTGCACTTGTGCAGGAGTAGTGTGGCCCAGCTGGAGTGGAGGCACCATGTTGGGTATTGGTTGGGGGGGGGGCGGGGTGGAAATGGATGAGATGCACTGAGAAACGTCTGCACTCGCCTTGCCCGTTCCACCATCCTCCCTCTCCTGGGGCAGCAGCACATCAGTGCTACCTGTCTGCGGGAGAGCAGAGTGGAAGAGATCAGTGACACCTTGGAAGCCCCAATCTAGTTTCCCTACAATCTTGTCAAGACTCATGTGCACAGCCGGCCACAATTTCCATCGTGCTTGCCACATGCTCCATGGTGGATTGCAGAGTAGAAAAGTCCTGTGGCATCACCCCACATAGGTTCAAATTCGGCTCCTCTATCCTCTCTGCCACTGTGGACAGTGTGCCCAGCGGGACTGCCAATACCTTAGTCAGTTGCTGCTGTGCCTCCTGCATTCCCCTTTTCAATGCTGGCCCCAAGGGTTCTACATCTCTGTCCTGATCAGCAGTGCTTGGAGAGGACGGCGCCCTCCAGCAACTAATCTCATCAGCTGTCCCTGCCACCATTCTCTGCTCTTGCTCACTTGTGCCTTGAGAGTCACCAAGTGCCGTCCCATCTACCTGTCCAAACAAGGTGCTGGAATCTGCGCATGCAACATTTATGTCATCTTCAGCAGCTATCAGCTCCGCTGAAGAGTCTTCGTCCTTTTCTATCATGGGCTCTTGGGGCTAAAAATTCAGTCGCGCCCCGTTTGGGGCGCACATATCATCCGGGCGCAAAAATTAGCGCCTGGCGCTAATTATCGCCACTGACTGGAAACTTCACTTTTAACGCCCCTGGAGGTGATTGGAGCGCTAAATCAGGCACTGCACACCTGTCTTAAGGCGCAAAGGCCGAGGAGTGAGGCGCTAACTCAGAGCGCGAGCGCAGCGCAGGTGCTGCCAGTTAGCGAGGGAACACAGACACACTGGCGCCGGCCAGTTCTTAAAGGGGGGGGCGATCTTGCTCCCCAGCCACACCCTGCTCATTGCAGCCTTGAATCTCGGCCTGGAGAGACCTGTGAATCCATTTTCCATCCAAGGATGGAGAGGGTGAGAGAACGAGCTCAGCGCTTCACCGAGCGGGCCTTGGATGCTCTGGTTGGCGCGGTGGAGCGCCGAAGAGCAATACTGTACCCAGAGAGTGGCAGGAGGCCTTTGCCGCGCGACTACAGAAGAGTGTGGAGGGAGGTGGCTCAGCGCGTCTCCTCCAGGAGCATGGTGCCCAGGACCCATGTCCAATGCCGGAAAAAGTTCAACGACCTCACTCGGGTTGTCAGGGTGAGTGGCTTTTTTGCAATACCTCTCCATCCCTCCATCTCAACCTCACTCTATGGCCAGAGGGTCTTAAAACCACAATTAACA
Organism: Squalus acanthias; assembly: GCA_030390025.1. Taxonomy (NCBI): domain Eukaryota; kingdom Metazoa; phylum Chordata; class Chondrichthyes; order Squaliformes; family Squalidae; genus Squalus; species Squalus acanthias. Next base: position 113,514,562 of record CM059432.1, read on the forward strand.
ACACTCATCCAACACCTATGGCCCTTTCATGAAGCACACACACACATTCCATACTTTGCATACAGTAAGGGCTATTCACCTATGGGAGGCACATCAGGCAAGACCATGGCTGTATACAGTAAGGGCTATTCACCTATGGGAGGCACATCAGGCAAGAACATGGCTGTATACAGTAAGGGCTATTCACCTATGGGAGGCACATCAGGCAAGACCATGGCTGTATATTTACTCAGAAGCCGTCCTTTTTCTTGCAGGCCAAGCTGGTGCATAATAGGAGACAGCAGTAACGGACGGGTGGAGGGCGGCCTCAGCTGCAACCCCTCAGCGATCTGGAGGAGCGCGTCCACAGGATTGTGGCAAGCCGGGTGATTGGTCCCGTCGCCACTGGAGACGCCGACCCCGTTCTGGACAGCAATGGTAAGGTCATCACCTTTTTGTCCTCTGTCCTTCCACTTGTCCTTCACAACACCAGCCTTTGACACTTTCAATCCAACTTACTAACTCGCTGCACTTTTTCCTCCCTTACTGCCACCCTGTCCTCACGCTAAAGCCACTCTTGTACCTCCCTGCTTTCAGATGGTGATTCACCAGCTGAGGAGACGGGCCCTGAAGCTGCCAGTGGGAGTGAAGCTGCAGCCGAGGAGGAAGAGGAAGCCGGAGCATCAGTGCCACCCTCTCCCGAGGAAGCCCATGCCGACACTGGGAACACGCCTTCCCTGGAGGAGAGCAGGGGGGAAGGGTCTGATGAGGGTGAAGCTCCAGGACCCAGCGGGCTGCAGCAACGCGATGGGGGTAGGGAAGCTCGGGGGCCTTCTCCCCGGAGGGAGAGTATGCCAGCGAGTACTGCTGCACTGGACGCAGAGGAGGAGCGGCTGATCGCGGAAATGAACACCCAGGCGGTGGGCATGCACACTGAGCTCATGGCTGCAGTGGGTAGGGTGCCCGAATGCATTGAAGCACTGGCAAGGAGTGTGGAGCACTTCGCTGCAGCGCAGGCGGATGCGACACTGAAGCTCAGTGCTGCAATTCAATCTCAGACTGCTCTCATGTAGACTCAGATTGAGGCCACGCGAGTTTTGTCTGCTGCCATCCTCGCTGGTTCGTTCACATTTCCCTGGGGCTCTCACCGCGCCGCAGCAGGCCAGCAATCTGTGCTCCAGCAGATTGCTCCGGATGCTGAGGTGCTGCCCCGTGGGAGTGCCAGTGTGCCGGTCGAGCAGGGAGTTGCTGTCCTCGCTCAAGATGACAGCATTCCTGCTGCCACCACTGTCACTTCTCCACTGCACTTGCCACCGCCTGTAGGACAGACTGCTGCCGCCCATGCAGAGTTGGTGCTGTCTGCAGCCGGGCCCTCCAGGCCCAGAGCTGGTCGAGGCCGTCCCTCAAGGGCATCTGCATTGTCAGGGCCTGACAGTCAGCAGCCTTCCACCAGCCTTGCTGCAGCCACTGAGGTCCCATTGCGGAGGAGCAATAGGATAAGAAGGGGGGAAGGGCGCACGGGAAGGAGTTCACCCTCGATGTAGGAGGTGTGACAAAATGCTGGTCATTTTTTTATTAGAGGCCGAGGTTCGTGGTCAAACTTTTGTTGAGTGTTTTGCACATGATCTCCAGGTTGTGAGAACCAATTATGGTAATGACTGTTTTTTTGTGTTTATTTGTATGAGTTTGTCATGAAGAAATGACACACACAGAGTTTGTAAAATAAAAAAGTTTTGGTACTCAAAATATACATGTTTGGTGTTTGGAATCAATGGTGCCTTGGCCGGCTTAGGGGTTGCGTGTTGGGTTCATTCATGCTGTTCTCAATGGCAGAAGCCATTTCCACAGCAGGGGCCTAGAAGCGGCTTGCTATCAGCCGCTGACGGACGGCCCTTGCAGTTTCACCATTGTGGGCCGCCCTCACGCCTTGGTGTTGCTGCTGATCATCCTCCTCCTCCTCTTCCTCCTCTTCCTCCTCCTCCTCTGGTGGTGCTCCAAGGCCTGGTGGCATTGGCTGGGTCCTGAGGATTGCCATGTTATGCAGCATGCAGCACACAACTACGATGCTGGAAACTCGCTCAGGCGAGTACTGCAGGGCTCCTCCAGAATGGTCGAGACAGCGGAACCGTTGCTTGAGCACGCCGATTGTGTGCTCCACGATGTTCCTGGTAGCTTGATGGCTCTCGTTGTACCGCAGCTCAGCAGGGGTGTTGGGCGTACGAAGCGGTGTCATCAGCCAGGTGCACAGTGGATACCCCTTGTCCCCGAGAAGCCAACCAACTGGCTGATGCGGTGCCTCGAAAAGTTCTGCCACAGTAGTCTGGCGCAGGATGAAAGCATCGTGGCAGCTGCCAGGATAGTGGGCATTGACAGCGAGTATCAGCTGTCTGTGGTCACAGACCAACTGAACATTCAAGGAATGGAACCCCTTTCTGTTCCGGAAATCCTCGGCATTCTCATGCGGAGCACGCAAAGCCACATGCGTGCAGTCAATGGCGCCCTGCACCATGGGGAAGCCCGCTATCCTCGCAAAGCCCAGAGCGCGTTCTTGCTGCTTGTCTGGGGTCATGGGGAAAGAGATGAACTCTCGTCTCCTTTTAAAGAGGGCATTTGTGACCTTCCTGATGCAGCAGTGCACAGCGAACTGGGAGATATTGGCGATGTCCCCAACAGCAGATTGAAATGAGCCAGTAGCATAGAAGTTCAGAGCCACTGTGACCTTCACTGCCACCGACAGAGACGTCCTGGACCTCAGCTGAGGCTGCAGATCTGGCTGCAGCAGGTGGCAGAGCTCAGTGACCACCTCCTTGCTGAAGCGCAGCCTTCGCAGACACTGCTCCTCAGACATATGAATGTAGGAGAGCTGTTCACGATATACCCTGGGAGGGTAAGCTCTCCTGTACAGACGCCTGTTGGCCCTCCTCTGTCTGGCCATCATTGCCACTCTCTCTCTGCGTCTCCGTGTCCTCCGATTCAGCTGGCGCAGGACGACGCCCCCCATCAGTGCAGCCCCCATATCTCTAAGCAAGCAAAGTTATGAAGGCCAGAAACCAAAGTACCAGCGAAGTTAGGATGAGTAGCCAAAACTACCTGACACAGCGTTGACTCAATGCAGAAGTCTCTCTTTCTCTCTCTCCGAATCTCTCTCTCTCTCTCAGAACGAGTGGTGCAAAAATGTCCACCACAGAGAAAGACAGGAAGAGGCCCCCTTTAAATAGCGCCCCCCCCAACCCCACAGCGAATGATAGCGTTCCACTCTAACGGTCGTTTGATGCGGCAGGCGGTAAGGATGGGGGCGCCACTGAAATTCTGCTCCGGGGTGCCACAAGGGCGTTGCACTCTCGTATGACGTCACAATCTGCGCGCGCAAGAGATCGCGGCGATAAAGTTTAGCGCCGCCGCTAAATGTCTAGTTAAGTTCCCGAGCGGCGCAAACATCGCTGCGCCCGGGCGCTAGCTGCTTTGCGCCCCATTAGCGCCCTCTTAAGGCGCTAACGGGAGGCGCAACCAACTGAATTTTTCCCCCTTGATCTTTATGTGATGGCACTGGAGGAGAGAAGAAAGGGATAATATTAAGTGATGACACTTTGAGAATGCTGATCTGCATATGAAACACTTCATCAGAGTTGTCAATGTTCTCAGGTCCACTGAAGGTGAAGTTGTACTGTGGGCAATGTGGGTATGAAACATTAATGGTATCACCCTGCTCTACTCAACCGCCAGCCTCACCATCAAGAACCCTGAGGGAGCTTGTTATCCTGCTGATCTCTAGTGCCTCCTCCTCCACCGAGGAAACTTCCACAATGTCTTGCGGTCCTCACCCTCTCGTTGGCATTTTGCGTTCTCTTCTCCCAGGGTTGCACGGCATACCTATGAGTGGCTCTGAGGAAAGTGTACATCTGATGGTTGCAGTGCAAACGGTGAAGGAGAGAATCAGGCACATGTATAAGGAGTGTGAGTGGCGGGCCTTTGAGGATTGTGGTAACAATGCCATTTCAGGATGTGTGATGAGAGTGGTTGGAGGTGACTGAGGTAGTATGAGATGAGATGAGGAGTGGTGGAGGGTGGAAGTGGAAGGTGAGCATGTGAATGGAGTGAGGGTGAGAGGAGGTGGATTGATTTGGTACAATTGGTCATGATAGTCATGTGGGGGGTGAGGAGTGGTGTGAATGGAGTAGGACTGACAAGATAAAGTGAGAGGGGGTGCAGTGCAGGATCTGGGAGAACATAGCCTTATGCTCACCTTTCCTGTTCTGGTCAGGTCATTGAACCGCTTGCGGCATCGAATCCATGATCTCTGGGTCACACACTTGCTGCTGACCTCCTCTGGCACATCCAGCCAGGCCTTCTTGGTGATGGCAGCTGGCTTCCTCTCCCCACTCGCTGGGAACAGCACCTCCCTACTGCTCCTTACTGCCCCCAGTAGCACATCCAGAGATGCGTCTGAAAATCTTGGCTCTTCTCCCACTCATCCTTCAACTTCCTGGTTCTTCTATCACGATACAATCCTACAAACCTCCTCCTCTGTTTCATCTCTGAACTGGGCCTTTAAATAGTCATGGGAATATCGCATCATGCGGGTCTGCATCATGCCTCCTCATGCACATTGAAGACGCAAAACCTGGAAGTAAAATGATAATGAGCCATCCCCGGACATCCCTGCCCGACCCACGATGTTGCACGTCCGTCACCTGCTATCGCCACCCACCCCCCCACCCCCAACCCCCCCACCCTGGTTCCTGTCTCTGCGTTAATATTGGGGCCAGTATATCAGTGAGAAATTAGACTTTAAAAAATGTACGGGTAATACAGCAGGGGTGTATGCCTGACCTCATGTTGCTGGCCGGAAACCTGGCTCAATGCACTTCACATTGGGAAACCATGTGCCTTCTGTCCATTGACATCATTGAAGGCCACTGAAACCATCTGCGATTTTCCAATATGTGTTGGTGGTGGAGGAGATATCCTGCCACCAGTGTGTACCTGAAAAATTATCTCCCACATAGCAAAGGTTTGCACCTACAATTCTGCAGATGATGGGTTCCTGAACTCAGCTGTGCTATGATGGGAGGCATTGAGGTAATGCCTAAGAGAAAGATACCCTGGGCTACTCTCATACATCTACTAGTACTAGGGGCTGGCTAAAAACCAGTATAGGGAGAGACGTTCAAGCAGATCAGGAATGGTGCATCATGCGGCAAGATCAAATATAGGAAGGAGAGAAAATGAAATATCCAACCCACTGTGAAACACAATTCCATCACAAGTTGTCAGGATGAATTATGGCTTTGTGCAGGTTTGTGTTGTCTGTACATGCAAAATCCAAATTCAGGCTCTAATATTTTTATGGCAGTTTCCCCCAACAGTTTCTCCCGCTGTGAAAGAAAAAGCTTCATCAGAACACATTTTTTAAAAGAAAGGAGTCCTGCTGCAAAAAATTATGTTTTTTCTGCTTACCTCCAATTTATGCAAAGCAACTCCAAATGGCAGTAAACATTGAACTGAGAATACCTGAACTTTTGATATTTGCAGTCTTTAATCTCTTCAGTTTGAAGCTCGCTCTCTCCCACACTCACTGACTCATACTCTTTCTTTCACATACTCATTTGATTTCTGCTTCACAGACACACTCTGTTCTCTGTCCATCACACATATTTATTCATAGTAGTAACGTACACCAAGACTACAATCTTTCAATTGTACCTGTGTCAACACAGAAACACCACTGTTCTGGGATCTTACAGCAACCTGACTCCATTTCAAGAAAAGTAACTGGAATGAGACCAAAGTTCTGAACACAAACCAATCCCGAGGGAGTTTGCATCTTATCAAATGCTTCTATTCTAGCCCCAGTATTAATTTAACTTTTATTATTTGCTTTTTTAACAATACCTACTACAAGCACAGAACTCTTTTTAATACTTGTCATGTCACGTAAGCTCCCATTCATCTCTCGCCAGGGGTGATTGACTCCCATCTGCAAAATCCCCTGAAATCCAAAGGCTGGGCTTTGCTGAGGTACTATTCAGTTCACCAGTGAGGCACAGAGCTGGCATGAATATTTGATATAATATCAGTAACATAAGCACAGAAAATTTGAATTACATTTTCAGATTCATCATCCAGCAATACTGCTTCAGTTACACACAGCAGGATGGGAAATGGCAGATTATGTAGGAAAGACACATCTCTTCAGTTACATTGGCCCAGAATTTGTGGTCAGCGAAAACTTTAGCTTTCTCGACCTTAATTTGATTGTAATGCTGTCTATAGGGGATTTCCAGCATACAGCAGCAGTGATGTCATCAAGCGGTCTAAGCAGCCAATCACATTGAAGATATCTCACAGACTGTAAACCAAGAAATAAAAAGCAGCTTTCAAATATTCACTTTTTAAAAAAATTTACAGAGCAAAATAAAGATTGGGACATGCACTTGGGGTTAAGGTAGAAGCTGAAATATCATAAACAAACTTAAATTTTTTTTAAATTATTTTAAAAATCTAGTCATTTTTATCATAATGCAGAAATTTGACATTCCACAAATATAAAAATAGTTTTTCAAGGCCAGAATGGTTGTTCAGCATTAGCTATTACTCAGAACGCCGTTAAAACCCAGTTACACCTCATTGAACAAGGCTTAACTTTTTATGGGGTTTTTAACAGTGATATTAGAGCAGAAAAGGGGAAGTTTTCGTCAGTTCAAGTGATTTCAGTGATTGCCGGCTAGGGGGAGTTCCACAGCGCAGCTTATGGGAATGACTGACCACAACTTAAGTTACGGTCAGTTTCAAAACCACCACAAAATCCGAGCCTTTATATCTTGTGCAGACATAACGCTGGTGTGCTGCCTAATGACCAAACAACTGTGAAAATATGATTCATCGCTGCCAGACAACATGGGTGTTATAAAGCTCTTCCACCACCTTTGTGATAGTACAGCAACTCATTTAATAACGGAATTATATAAAGCTGAAAGGAACAGCTGATCCAAGTAGGACTAGACTGTAATGTGCTACAGTTACATGTAGTTGCAAATGGGATCTTTATTTTAAATCTATGAACTTATGAACAACTTTTATACGAATCTATGATAAGGCTATAGAATTAAGGATATAACAGGGATTTTTTATATAATGGCTGGTCCTCCTATGGTAAAATGTAACAGAACATCCTTTCCTCCCTTTATACTCTAATATTCCTCACTTACACACCACTGGAATATTATATTGGATATAGCTGGGCTTGTGTTCTATGCAAGATAGCATATTATTAGCATGGGACATTTCTGTGAGTTTAAAAGTACTTTATTGGCTGTGAAATGCTTTGGGACGCCCTGAGCATGTGGAAGGAGCGATATATATGTTATACAATCACAGAAATGACAGCACAAGTGACCATTCAGCCTTGGCTCACTGGCAGCACTCTTACCTGCGTCAGAGGATTGTGGGTTCAAGGCCCAGCCCACAGACTTGAGCACATAATCTAGGCTCACACTTCAGTGCAGTACAGAGGGTATGCTGCACTGCCAGGTGAGACAGCGCGTCTTTCAGATGAGACGTTAAACCAAGTCAGTGCTCTCAGGTAAATATAAATGATCCCATTGCACTATTTTGAAGAAGAGCTGGAGAGTTTTCCTGGTGTCGTGGCCAACATTTATCCCTCAACCAACATCACTAAAACAGATTGTCTGGCCATTTATCTTATTCTTGTTTGTGGGTCATTACTATGACTTTAAAAGTACTTTATTGGCTGTAAAGCACTTTGGAACGCCCTGAGCACATGAAAGGCGCTATATAAATGCAATTTAGTTTAGTCTTTCTATCAAGGTTGTGCTGCTGCTAGGTATTCAATTGTAGCTATCTACTCCAGTCCCTTTTCCTGCCCTTTATCCTTTATAGCTAGGTGAGGTGCTGCAGAGTTACTGGTGCCCAGCACAAATGAGCAACTTCAGAATAGGACAGGAGATAATGGGGAGGGTGGGGGAAAAATCACATCCATTATATGTTTTGTACCAACGCCTCTGAGTTTGTAGGTCAGTTGGAGAATGTGTGTGATACCATTTCTATCTGCATTGCTTTGATGCTGCGCATAGTCATGTTATCATCAAACTAATGATCTGCCATAGTTCTTCGCCATCCCTATCAGGTGCAGAGTGAAGCTAGCAGCCTCCTTCCGCCCTTCATTTCCTTGGCTTTGCCCATCCCCATGAATAAGTTTTATTTAATGTCACTGCTAGACTGATGACATTTCTCTCCAGTAAGTCTCTCTCAACCTTATCATTGGACCTTTATTCAGCCAGAATTTGCTGTCACAAGGCATCTAACGGTGTCTGCTGTTAAGTAGACTTGCCCCTACACCCTTCAGCTCAAAAACAATTGTCCACACATTGGCTAAAAGTGCAAACTTGTAACGGCGCAGTGAAGGAAACAGGGCATTAGTGAACAGGGCAAGCAACTGTGTACCTTCTTAACCAATGAGATTTAAGGATTGGGAAATATACACAGGAAGAACTGAAATGGAGGGTGAATTCAAAGTCAAATCAGGTTCAGAAAGAGAAATACAGAGAGGGAAAGAAAGATTGGATTAAGAGAGAGAGAAAAAAAGAGACAGAAAGGAAAAGTAAGAAAAAAAATACATTTAGAATGTGACATTTTTACTATCTCCCCAAAAAATTCAAAACCTGAAGGAACGGGACTCCACACTTGTAATAGTTAATTTTCGGTGCCAGGGAGGCTTATTGGCAGTTATCATGTTGTTAAAAGGGTACTTATGATTGTAATGGCATGACTTAATTTTCTGTGGTGAGTTTAATGGGCAATTAATGCGCAAATACAGCAAGTTCCTGAAAAAAGGGGTGGCCAAGGGTGAGATGACGTTTTCGCAAAGCTAACAGCGGAACGGTGCAACTCAGACAGCAGTTTCTGGATATTCCCATTTAACCACACATTGCTGCTAGCCTGAAGTGGCTGTAACATTTAGCATTAGCCTTACAGTTATTTTGACAGCAAATTTTGGCCCAATATTTCTCCACATTAGTTCTTCATTATTTGCTTCAAAAAATAAGTAAAATTATCACAGTTAGGAACTGTAGCATAAACAAACAGGAAATGCAATGGGTTCCACTGAATACATTATTTAGCCAACAACCAGTTCTGATGTCACAACAAATTTACTTTCACACATTCGTATATGTTTTTATTTCTTTGATTTCTCTCATTACAAAGAGCCAGCACAGGCACGATGGGCTGAATGGCCTCCTACTGTACATTTCTATGATTATGCCTCCTATTGTCTCATGCTGATATCACTTCTGCCATTTAACCTCCTCCTGTTCTGCACTTAAGCACTTTACAGGTCATTCTATTTCTTTTTGTGTGTATGGTAGTGTTTCTTCCTCCCACTTCCCCCAGTTATGTTCCTTTTTAAATGCAATATCTGCAACATCTTCCAGTTCTGATGAAAGCTCCATACTCGAAACGTCAACTTGTCTGTTCTCTCCACAGATGCTGCCCGACTTGCTGAGTGTTTTCAGCACTTTCTGTTTTTGTTACAGTTGTCCAGCAGTTGCAGTATTTTGCTTTTTGTTCAAATTTACCTGTCTGTTATTCAGTCTGATGACTGAACAGATACTGCAGTGAATGAAGCATCATGATAGCATACTAAATAGCAGGAACGTAATTGAGTTGAAGTTCATAAACAGGCACGATTTGCGAATGATTACGATGCTATCTGAATCCTTAATTAAATACTTGCTTTTTAATACATTCCATAGTACATGTGATGGCACTTGGAGGTATTAGAAAGTGATTTCTCAAGATTTCCTGTGAGCATTGGTGCATTAGCTGTGACAATTCATTATTTTGTACCTTCTGGGATAATATTGCTCACTAGTAATGGCATTACAATTGCCTCTCACAATTTCCAGTCAATGTAATTTCAACCTGACTTTTAACTGTCCTTTGACTATATCCTGCAAAATGTTTAACTTCTCATTGTCATTCAAAGACAATGCAGGATATCTCAGAATGACTGAAGATACCATCATAGAAAATAACTCCACAGCACACTATGAATGATACCATATAAATGAGCCACATCCCTTACTTGCAGCTATGGGCTAAGCCAGAGACACGTAGCCTTTTTAATGGCCACTCTGCAATTACCTTTGTACATGACTTCATTGAGCTGATGCCAATTTAGCAACAGAAGCAAAAAGGAGGCAGTATCTGTTGTGAAGTGAAAAACTGCTGCTACTCAGCTGTCAGAGCCTATACTTTACATGAAAGGAATACTGGCAAGTTTGCAAGAAATCACAGTAAAAGAAGAGTTACTTCATAACAATAGCAGGTTGATCAAATATTATACTGGCAAATTGAGATTAGTAGGCTGATTGAAAAACTCACCGTGCATTCTCGTGCACCATACAATTTGCAGGGCTACGGGGAAAGGGCGGGGGAGTGGGACTAGCTGAAGTGCTCTTGCAGAGAGCTGGCACGGGCTCGACGGGCTGAATGGCCTCCTTCTGTGCTGTAACCATTCTATGATTCTATGATTCTACAATCTGACAAGCCTTAATCCTCACGCGCTGGAAAGACGTACTTCTATTGTTAATTTGCATTGTCTGATTCTAGAGACCAGAATGCTGAAGGACGGAAATAATTTAAGGATACTTTAGGTAAAAGAAAAGAAGAGCCTGATAATCAATCTCAGCATTCTTAGCTTTATTTCCTTTTTCAGATGCTCCCTCTATGACTATCCCAAATGAGCTGGTGAGGAGGGTGTAGGACATCTGTTCATGAGAACACAGATATGATGTTCCTGATTTGAAAGGAGAAGCTTAAATAACTTGGGGAAAGCTATCATAATGCAGGAACACAGCTTAGTCACACCAATACAGCACAAAGAGATATGGAGCACAGGCGAGTAAATGGAATTGAGGTACAGATCAGCCATGATCTAATTGATTGGCGGAACAAGATTGAGGAGCTGAATGGCCTACTCTTGTTCCTATGTTCCTATGTTCTAGCCCAGAAATTACAGTTGTACATATTAGTAGAGAAACACAATGCATTGTTATAGCATTCTTACATCTACTATTCTAACTCAGGCATTAATCTGCTTATTTTAAATGGAATAATATCTGTGCTGCAGTAGCAGAATATCATACAAACATATTTAAATATAATTTCAAGGCGATTATTGGTAATCTTAGTCTTTGCCTGTAATTTTACATTTTGATAGCTTAGTGTTCACTGATCTTGTATGTCACAATTCACATTACGGGGTGATTCCTGATCGACTGCTCCCAGTGAAGTGTGGTTCATCTTGGAGACATTCCAGGCACACAGCTCATCCGTCCTGAGGGAAAAACAGCTGCTGCCTGCCAGCGATTTCCAAAGATGTGCTCCCTGTGAGTGCTGCTCTCCAGTGGGAGTGTTGGATTGTGGAATAGAATCATAGAATGATACAGCACAGAAGGAGGCCATTTGGCCCACCGTGCCTGTCCTGGCTCTTTGCTGGAATCACATAAATTCTAAATTATATTACGTAAATTCTGTAACTTGTGCAAATCTCAATGATTGGTATTTTCGACACTGTCTTAAATAAATAATTTTAAACATTGAAAACAGAAATTGTAGTTTATTGTATTAGAACCATAATGTATTTCACTTAACCAATATATCATGAGTAAAAAGTTATTGCTGTGTATCAGGGGCTTTTACCTTCTAATGATGTTTAAGTATTAAGCAAAAAAGAAGAATTGCTGGTATGGTAAGACACTGACATTATTATAGAATCATAGAATGATAAAGCATAGAAGCAGGCCATTCAGCCCATCTTTGAAAGAGCTATCCAATTATTACCATTCCCATGCCCTTCAGCCATATCTCTGCAAATTTTTCGCCTTTTAAGTATTTATCCAATTCCCTTTTGAAAGTTATTATTGAATCTTCTTCCACCACCCTTTCAGACAGTACATTCCATATCATAACTCACTGCATTTCCTCCATTACAACAGTGACTACACTTCAAAAAGTACTTCATTGGCTGTAAAGCGCTTTGGGATGTCCGGTGGTCGTGGAAGGCGCTGTAGAAATGCAAGTCTTTCTTTTTTTTTCTTTCTTTGCATAAAGAAAATTCTCCTCATCTCGCCTCTGTTTCTTTTGCCAATTACCTTAAATCTGTGCCCTCTGGTTACCGACTCTTCTGCCACTAGAAACAGTTTCGCCTTATTTACGCTATCAAAATCCTTCATGATTTTGAACGCCTCTATTAAATTTCCCCTTAACCTTCTCTGCTCTAAGGAGAACATTCACAGCTTCTCTAGTCTCTCCAGATAACTGAAGTCCCGCATCCCTGGTACCATTCTAGTAAATCTCCACTGCACCCTCTCTAAGGCCGCGATTTTATCAGTGGTGTCGGGATGGTGGCGATTTCCGGGTTCCAGTCACGATCCTGGCTGCAGCCGCACTGTCAAAGGGATTTTCCCTTGATTGGCCTTGTTAAGCCCGCCCTGCAGGCTTCCCGGCCAATTAACAGGAAGCGGGTCTGATGACGTCATCAGCCGGTTTCCTTAAAGGGACCACGGCCACATTGAGTTTGACAGTTGTTTTGTCAGTGTTTGACAGCATTGAGGTGCTGCAAACACTGACAAGCACTGCACAAAGGTGGACACGTGCACCCAGGCTCTCCAACAACTCCCTCCATATGCTTATGGAGGGAGTCACAGCACGCAGGGAGCTTCTCTTCCCTTCCAAGGGTGGCAGAGACCTCCCCAGGACACCAACGCAGCCTGGTTGCACATTGCACAGGAGGGTAAAAGCAGAGATGTCGTCAGGGCTCCCTGGCTGCAGTGGCACCAACCTTTTAATGATCTCAGTGAATCACGAAACGTTACTGCAAAGCCACACTCAAACTCACCCTGCTGTGCCACTCAACACATCCCCATCATTCTGCCTTCCATACCCTTCTCCTGCACATCCTTACTCACACCAACTTACCTTGCACCTCTACCTAACCCTCTCTATCTACTTTATCACTTCCCAATCTCACTAGCCACCCCTCACACTCACCCTCATTCTACTGCAAGCATACCAACTAACAACACACAAGGGTGGGCACTTGAGAGGTTTAGCCAATGTCCATGTGAAGTTTCATACAGTGAAATCTATTTTTCCAACACTGCCCCTTATTGGACAGATCTGAGTGCACCTTGAGAAGTGTGTTACTGAGTTCCAGTGAATGTTCAGTCATAACTCCCCCCCCCCCCCACCCCACTATAGTGATGAGTGTGCATGGAATGGCTTGGACATTAAAGGGATGCTTCACGGTGCTGGTGTGGGATGGTGTCACATCATGTGGTAGCCAGGGTTAACAGCGTCAAGTGAAGTAAATCTGGCCGTGGTGATGCCATCGCTGGCCTCTCGGGCAGCAATGTTGTCAGGGGCTGATGCCCTGTGTCCTGTGCAGCATCAGGTGATGGCGGAGAAGGTTGGTGATGTTGGTGTGCCTGGTGATGTTGGTGTTGGGGCTGATCGTGGAATGATTCAGAGGACCAAGGCCTGATTGTTTCATCGGCTCTGATGTTGCTGCAATAGATGGCAGCTGCAGGTGAGATGACAGAAGCGATCTGTCAATGGTGAGAGAGGTTCTCCCAATGAGGTGGCATTGGACATACAGTTGCCTCTGAACACTTGCAAGCTAAAGAAATCTCTATATGTATTACAAATAAAGTAATTAACAGTTTCTGCGCTCTGAAACTGACCATCTGCAAAACCATGTCTGCAGCTGTCAGCTTATCAGAAACATCAGAGCAGACTCCACTCACGCCAGGGTGAGCTGGTGTGTTCCCCGAGCAGCGGGTAACCCGTGCGGGAGAACGTAAAATTGGAAGGAAGCCTCAAAATAGCATTAAATTGGCTCTTAACAAGCCAATTAATTAACTCAATTGTATCCCACGCTGCTTTGTGTCGGGTCAGTTCTCCGCTGACAGACCCAACACCTGGGAGACTCGTGTGGAGGCGGGTTGACAGCGGGTTTCCTACCCACTGTCAATCATTGCTATTTTGACAGCGGACCCGCCTCCAAACCCACCCTGAGCGCCGGCAAAATTCAGGCCTAATGCCTTGACATCCTTCCTAAAGTGCGATGCCCAGAATTGGACGCAATACTCTAGCTGGGGTCTAACCAGTGACTTATAAAGGTTTAGCATAACTTCCTTGCTTTTGAACTCTATGCCGCTGTTTATAAAGCCAAGGATCCCATATGCTTTATTAAGAGCCTCCTCCACTTGTCCTGTCACCTTCAAAGATTTGTGTACATACACCCCTGGGTCTCTGTTCCTGCTTCCCCTTTAAAATTGTACCCTTTAGTTTATATTGCCTCTCCTCATTCTTCCTACCAAAATACATTACTTCACATGTCTCTGTGTTAAACTGCATCTGCCATGTGTTTGCCCATTTCACCAGTCTGTCTATGTCCTCCTGAAGTCTGATACTATCCTTCTTGTCAACATTGTCAAATAATGTTTGGGGGAAAAATAAGTTTATAAAAAAAAGTGTAAAACGTAATCCACATCCATAGTTTTTAATCTAAAATGACTGTAAAGTCTCACCAGCTCCCAGCAGAATGTTTAGACAAAGACACATGTAGGACAAAATGAAACAATCTAAATGTGACATTCTCAATGAGTACACCAGGGGGTGTATAGCACTGTGATTGACAGTCATAGAGTTGAATTCGGTCTTACCATGATCCAATCAAGGAATAATGAATAACAAAGTGTACCTATATCAGGGGTTTTACCATAGGACCAAAGTTCAGTGCTAAATCAGTCACTAGTGTTGTGAAAAAAATGATGTATATTGTTCGCAATTCAATTTTGTCATCAGACTAATAGATCAGAAATAATATCATAGAAAATAATATAACTTTTTAATTTTTCTTTGTAAATGCTGCACTTATGAAGTTGAAGGACACAGAGGAATGGGAAACTCATTATTTCATCAACCACTGTGAGCAGCAAGTACATTCAGGTCAAGTGTAGCAAGGTGAGATGCAGAGTAAACCTCTCTTTACTACGTTCGAACAATTTTCCTCAGTCCCAACTTCAGTTGAACACTCTTACTGCACCAATGTAATATTTTTCCATTTTCCACAGCAGCCTTCCTGTGGCTTCTGCAAGTGATTTAGTGCCAACAAGTGCCAAATTGGGGGCAGTTTTGTGTTGTAGAATGATGCTCACAAGGAGCTGTATTCAGGCTGCCCAAACTCTTCATTCTGGCCTGGATATGGACCCAGATACCAATTTCTTTGAAGTGGCACAGGAACAAGTAGGAATAATTAAAACAAAAAATAGCTACTGATATTGATTCTACAGTAATGCAATATGAAATAATGGATGATAGAGAATGAGTAATAGAGCTGTTATTTAATCTTGTCTGCCCTTGTTTATGACATCATGCTGTCCTGAAAATTAAACCGCAGCCTTATTGTCAACTCCCTATAATAGTGTTATATGTGATATATACTGTTGTCTCAAATAGCCCTATAATCTTGTATTCCAATTATAGAACAATTATTATAACCTATTGGAAATCGAGTTTCAGTATTATTTTGGTAATGATGACAGTGGTCTTTTATAGGTGGTTTTCAGCAATATCCCCTCTCAGTCTCCCACCGTACACAACATTACCCCGATCTGACCTCATCTCCTGCTGCCATCCAGGGTTAAGTCCATCCTAAACGAGACCACAACTTCCCTCTCTATCAGTTTAGGCATCCTCCACTACATTCATCACTGAGTCTCCTAGAACAGCAATCCGAACTGCCTTATCCACCTCTCCCAGCACAATTTTCCTGAGGTTAATTTCTCTAATCTCCTC
The DNA here is from genome assembly GCA_030390025.1 of Squalus acanthias. Taxonomy (NCBI): domain Eukaryota; kingdom Metazoa; phylum Chordata; class Chondrichthyes; order Squaliformes; family Squalidae; genus Squalus; species Squalus acanthias. The sequence goes on from CM059432.1 coordinate 113,530,426, forward strand.
TCTGTCCCTCTTTCCTCTTCCACTGTCCCCTTTCTGGTCCCTCTGCAGGTTTTCAACCACTGTCGCACTTCATATTGCCCTCCAGGAAGTTTGTTACCTTGCAAGTAAGACCATCCACTACCCCATCTTGGATATGCTGCATCTGACAGGAACCTGGCTCACAAGTGGTGACTCTGATCTCAACAAAACTGCCCCACTCGCCTGCACTTTGCACCACCTCCCCTACCAGAACTGCAGTGGTGGCATGGTTCTCATTTTTTTAATTTGTTCCTGGGATGTGGGCGTTGCTGGCAAGGCCAGCATTTATTGCCCATCCCTAGTTGCCCTTGAGAAGGTGGTGGTGAGTTGCCTTCTTGAAGCGCTGCAGTCCATGTGGTGAAGGTACTCCCACAGTGCTGTTTCAGGAGGGAGTTCCAGGATTTTGACCCAGCGACGATGAAGGAACGGCGATATATTTCCAAGTCAGGATGGTGTGTGTCTTGGAGGGGAACTTGGAGCTGGTGGTGTTCCCGTGCACCTGCTGCCCTTGTCCTTCTAGGTGGTAGAGGTTGCGGGTTTGGAGGTGCTGTCACAGAAGCCTTGGTGAGTTGCTGCAGTGCATCTTGTAGATGGTACACACTGCAGCCACGGTGCGCCGGTGGTAGAGGGAGTGAATGTTTAAGGTGGTGGATGGGGTGCCAATCAAGCCAATGATTGCCAGGTCATCTAGGACTCTTCACTTACTCCTCTGTTTGTGCACCTTACCCTTCCCCCTCCTCACTACCAATGCAAAGTGTGAGGAGTTTATGGACATTTGCATCTCTAAAATTGAGACTATCCATGTTGCTGCCTCAGGTGCCAATCCCCCAGCCCATCCTTCACCCCAGCCCTTACCACGCTGAGGTTTCTCGCATAATCTGCACCTCATCCCTGATTCCAACCCTCACCCTGCCTTCTCACTCTAGCTGAACAAGATGGTTCTCAATCTCAGTCTATTGGACAGTGAACAGTTTCAAAATACTTACTGTATCCATCACTAACTGCTTATTACCACCTCTGCAACATTAACTACCTTTGCTGTTGAAATCTTTATCCATGCTTTTGTTACTTTCAGACTTAACTTTTCCAGTGCCCTCCTTGCCATTCTCCTGAGCTCAACTCTACACAAGTCTCACTCATCCAAAACTCTGCTGCCCATATCCTGTCCTGCCCTATATTGTGCTTATCTGTCATTCATATCTTTGCTGACCTCCATTGCATTCCCATCTCCAAAGCAAAGAGTTAAAAATCCTCATCCTAATTTACAAATCTCTCCATGGCCTTGCCCCATCTTCCCCTTGCAAACTCCTCCAGCCTTTCATGCCATTCCATGCTCTTCAATACTCAAATTCTGGCCTCTTATGTCTCGCCCCGTCCCTCTGCTCTGCTCCACCTTTGATGGCACAGCCCTCAGTGTTTCAACCCTACTCTCTGGAACTACCTCCTCCCCGACTCTCTTTACTTTGCAACCTCTCTCTCACCTTAAAGCTTTCTCAAACTCTATCTTTTCAATCATGCTTTCAGTCATCTTTTCTTACTCTTCTACTGCTTGACATCTGCTGTGTAGGGATGTACGATATTAAATGCACTATATAAATGCAAGTTTTATGATATTCAATCAATGTCATTTCAGCACTAATTTAATTGCTGTTAACATTACTTTTGCTTTAGTGGTACTTTGTAGGATACATGTTCCAACAACAACTTACATTTATAAAGCGCCTTTAACATAGTAAAACATCCCAAGGCGCTTCACAGGAGCGTAAGCAGACAAAATTTGACACCAAGCCACGTAAGGAGATATTAAGACAGGTAACAAATAGCCTGATCAAAGAGGTACGTTTTAAGGAGCGTCTTAAATGAGGAAAGAGAGGTAGCGAGGCGGAGAGGTTTAGGGAGGGAATTCCAGAGCTCGGGGCCTAGACAGCTGAAGGCACAGCCCAAATTCTGGGGCATAGAAAATTGGGTTGCACAAGAGGCCAGAATTGGGGGAACGCAGCAGTTCTCGGAGGGTTGTAGGGCTGGAGGAGGTTACAGAGATAGGAAGGGGTGATGCCATGGAGGGATTTGAACACAAGGATGAGAATTGTAAATTTGAGATGTTACTGGACCGAGAGCCAATGTTGGTCAGCGAGCACAGGGGTGATGGGTGAACGGGAATTGGTGCGAGTTAGGACGCGGGCAGCAAAGTTTTGGATGAGCTCAAGTTTACGGAGGGTGGAGAATGGGAGGCCGGCCAGGACAGTATTGGAATAGTCAAGTCTGGAGGTAACAAACGCATGGAAGCAGCAGAAGGGCTGAGGCAGGGGCGGTTTTTGGCGTAACTATGAAGGTAGAAGTAGATGGTCTTGATGTTGGATTGTCCTATCTAAAATCCTTATCTGTTGGCAGTGCATATCCGGAAAACACACATGATGTTTTAGATGAGATGTTAAACCATGGCAGCATCTGTCCTCTCAGGTAAATGCAAAATATCCTTCAAAAAAGAGCAGGGGCGTTCCTCCAGTGTCTGTCCAATAATTATCCCTCAACACAACATTGCTAAAACAGGATTTTTATTTATTCCATCAAGTTTCTGAACAACCCAGTACTTGGATTAATTGTAAAGTAAAACAAAATCTATTTTTTTTCATTTAAAAATTTTAACCAAAATTTGAAGATTCGAGATGCTGCATGCATATAACATTTTACCCTGACGTTACTTATGATGCATGACACTAAACAAACTAGAGTGGTGTTTTTTTATAAAGAAAATTGGTTTCACTTTGTCCATCTTTAAACCGTTCCCAACTCTATCATCTGGAGGGGGGGGGGGGGGTGGAGTGAGGGGGGTAGGGGAGGGGAGGGGAGTGAGGGGGCTAGGGGAGGGGAGTGAGGGGGGGGAGGGAAGGGGAGGAAGAGGGAAGTGGAGGGAGAGGTGGGGGTGGAGGGAGATAGGGGGAGGGGGGAGGAGGAGGAGGGAGATGGGGAGGGGGGATGGGGAGGGGAGGAGGTGTGGGG
>CM059432.1:116348919-116376419 GCA_030390025.1 Squalus acanthias
AGCTAATTCTGGATTAACTGCTGGAATAAGATTGGCTAGGCTGGGGGAAATGAATATTACATGAAATACTCAATACCCCCTGCATTATTCTGAAATGTAGCTTCAGGTAAAATCACAAAGTACGTCCTCCCTCCATCGCCTGCCCTCTTGACATACCTGTCTCAGAATTTCAGAACTGAGATTACAGCTGTAATTTCCCCAGTGTTAGCTGTGTTAACGAGCACTGTTGCATTGTACAATTGGTTCCATTGGGACCGGTGTGAAAATGCCAAGTCTCATTTCCTTCTGATCTGTAACAACCACTTGTTAAGATCCTGAAGACAATCTCTAGGGTATAGTTAGGTAATGTGAGGATTAAGATAGTCTCTTGTGAGTTCTTAGATTACAAGAACATGAACGCAGTGTACTTAAATTACATGAGGAATCTCTTGTGTACTAGGGTTATTTGAGATTATGGAGAATTCCATAGGTCCCAGCCCCAGTAACATTTTTTTTAAATTCAGTGTAACTGTTTCCACCCCAAACCAACTGAAATGGTAAAAGAACTTATACTGCAAATGGAAAGAAAATATAAGTCTTAAAGTTACTGTAAATTATATTAACATATAAACACGTATCAGACTATTATACCTGATTCCTCTGGTAACTTAAAGGCAGCATTTAAGATAAATATATCTATTAAAATAATGGAGTGAGGAATTTGAAATGAATGCATTAACTTTGGCAAGATAATATCACATAGTAATTTTCAAACTTATATTTCTTAAAAAATATTTTGTTTATCTGTATTCATAAATACCGAGAAAATGAATAAGTCCTGAAATCAGTTCACCTAACTTTTTATTTCTCTGACCAATTTTCTCCCCTCCCCTCCCTTCCCCTCCTCGATACTGTTCCACGAGTGGCAGGCGCTCTTTGATACCCCACTGAAGGGAACCCTGGGCGTTGGAGGGCTAATCAAATAAAAGTAGGAATCACTGCCATGCCCGATTCCATCTTCACCCAACATCCACACACACACTTCCAGCAGGAATGATCGGACAATGATCAGGAGCTGGAACCCCGAACAATTCTTCTCCTTACTAACTCAGGGGGGCAGAGGTCAGCTGCCCTGCCCCTAATGCTGCCCAGCTGTGAACAGCTGGACCAGTGTTATAATTTCTAAAGACATTAAAAAATATCTGACATAGTTTGCAATATAATAAACACAGATATAAAAGTGTTCTGTAGAATTTGGTTATAAATAAAGCAAATCCGCTAATGATTTGAAAATATTTGTAATATTATATGTTGCCTTTTTTATTTAAGGTTTTTATAATGAATATTAATTGAGCCTCAAACACCATTGCTTACAGACAAAAATTTAAAAAAAGCGTATCTCTATTTCTGCAATTACCTTTCTGCTCATCTCCCATTCTCGAATTCATTTGGTTTCATTTATTTGTCTCTCTGTTTATCTTTTTGTCTCCCTCCCTATCTTTCCCCTGTCTCTTTATAGAAAAGAATAGAAAAATAGAATATTTTTTAAACAGTGAGAAACTATTAAATGTTGCTGTTCAGAGAGATTTAGGTGTCCCCATACAGGAAACACAGAGAGTTAGCATGCAGGTACAGCAAGCAATTAGGAAGGCAAATGGCATGTTGGCCTTTATTGTAAGGGGGTTGGAGTATAAGAGTAAGGAAGTCTTAGTACAATTGTACAGGGCTCTGGTGAGACCACACCTGGAGTACTGGGCATAGTTTTGGTCTCCTTATCTGAGGAAGGATATACTTGCCTTAAAGGCGGTGCAACAAAGGTTCACTAGATTGATTCCTGGGATGAGATGGCTGTCCTATGGGGAGACATTGAGAAGATTGGGCCTATACTATCTGTAGGTTAGAAGAATGAGAGGGGATCCCATTGAAACATATAAGATACTGAGGGGGATTGACAGGGTAGATGCTGAGAGGTTGATTCCCCTGGCTGAAGAGTCTGGAACTAGGGGGCATAGTTTCGGGCTAAGGGGTCGGCCATTTAACAACAGCAACAACAACAACAACTTGTATTTATATAGCGCCTTTAATGTAGTAAAACGTCCCAAGGCGCTGCACAGGAGTGTTATAAGACAAAAAATTGACAACAGCCACATAAGAAATTAGGGCAGATGACCAATAGCTTGATCAAAGAGGTAGGTTTTAAGCAGCGTCTTAAAGGAGGAAAGAGAGGTAGAAAGTTGTAAAGGTTTAGGCAGGGAATTCCAGAGCTTAGGGCCTAGGCAACAGATGGCACGGCCACCAATGGTTGAGCGATTATATCAGGGATGCTCAAGAGGGCAGAATTAGAGGAGCGCAGAGATCTCGGGGCGTTGTGGGACTGAAGGAGATTACAGAGATAGGGAGAGGCGAGGCCATGGAGGGATTTGAAAACAAGGATGAGAATTTTGAAATCAATGTGTTGCTTAACCGGGAGCCAATGTAGGTCAGCGTGCACAGGGGTGATGGGTGAACGGGACATGGTGCGAGTTAGGACACAGGCAACCGAGTTTTGGATGACCTCAAGTTTACGTAGGGTAGAATGTGGGAGGCCAGCCAGGAGTGTGCTGGAATAGTCAAGTCTAGAGGTAACAAAGGCATGGATGAGGGTTTCAGCAGCGGATGAACTGAGGCGGGCAATGTTACGGAGGTGGAAATAGGCGGTCTTAGTTATGCCACGGATATGTGGTCGGAAGCTAATTTCAGGGTCAAATATGACATCAAGACTGAGATGAGGAGGAACTTCTTCACTCAAAGGGTTGGGAATCTTTGGAATTCTCTACCCCAAAGGGCTGCGGATGCTGATTCGTTGAGTATATTCAAGGCTGAGTTAGATAGATTTTTGGACTCTAGGGAAATCAAGGGATATGGCGGGAAAGTGGAGTTGAGGTCAAAGATCAGCCATGATCTTACTGAATGGTGGAGCAGGCTCGAGGGGCCGTATGGCCTACTCCTGCTCCTAATTCTTATGTGGCCAACACACACTTCCCGTTGTCATCTCTGTATTTCTCTATGACTTTTTTTCTCACACTCAGAATCACAGAATCCCCACAGTGCAGATAGAGGCCATTTCGGCCCATCGAGCCTGCACTGACACATATCCCACCCTATCCCCGTAACCCCACGTATTTAATCCCCCCTAACACTAAGGGTCAATTTATCATAGCCAAATCAACCTAACCCGCACATCTTTGGACTGTGGGAGGAAACCGGAGCACCCGCAGGAAACCCACGCAGACACGGGGAGAATGTGCAAACTCCACACAGTCAACCAAGGCCGGATTCGAACCCGGTTCCCTGGCGCTGTGAGGCAACAGTGCTAACCGCTATGCCACCATGTTACTCTCCCTTTGGATAAGTGTCTTGCTGTCTTTCCTCTCTACTATACCTCTTTTTTTTCCTCTCGGCATGTCTTTCTTTCTATATGACTGGCACACTGCATTCCATTGTTATAAATTTTTATATAAGTACATAATGACTCCAATATTCTAAGCACATATGGTTCATGAGGGAACAGTGAGTTGGGCAGAGGCAGGTACAGGACCAGAGAACATAGCAGAGGTGGGTGTGGGTAGGGAGGGGCAATTCAGCTCAGGCAGAGAAAAGTGGTTGAGCAAGTCAAGCCACATGGGACAAGAAAGCAATTTTAAAAGTACGATAAAAATTAAAAATGAAGGGATCAATTGTTGAACACAAGCGCATCCCGAGATAAGTTTAACTGCTATTGAGGGAAGTTTGAAAATTGGCAGGTTGTTTCCAGATCAGATGAAACCAGCATGAAAAAACTATCTTTCTTTATCTTTTTTATACTTGTGACAGTTTAAAGTGTGATGTTTAAAGTGTGATTGTGTCTGTGCCGGCTCTTTGAAGAGCGATCCAATTAGTCCCACACCCCTGCTCTATCCCCGTAACCCTGCAACTGTTTCCTTTTCAAGTATATATTTAATTCCTTTTGAAAGTTATTATTAAATCTGCTTCCAACCGCCCTGTCAGACAGTGCATTCCAGCTGTAAACTAAACAGGAGACTTTAATGTAAACAGATAGATATTTGTATTTCTTGTGCGTATTTTAAGCTATGTGCTTGAAATCTAGGAACATAGGAACAGGAGGAGGCCATTCAGCAGCCCGAGCCTGTTCTTCCATTCTATTAGATCATGGCTAATCTGTAACTCAACTCCATTTCCCTGCCTGTGCCCCATATCCCTTGATACCCTTGCCTAGCAAAAATCTATCTCAGCGCTTCAACGGATTTATTAAACACTGTGGAGTTATTTTCACAGATTTGATGAGGTTTATATTATATTTCTACCATCTCTTCTTTCACTGGCGTGAACCAACTCACTGAAATAGGAGCATGTTGGAAGCACACAGCAGATCCAGCAGCATCTGAAAAGAGAAAGGACATTTCAGATGTTATGTAGACTTTTTTGGTGAAGGCTCGACATCTGTGATGTCACCCTCTCTTTTCCCTTTTCGGATACTCATGGACCTGGTGTACATTTCCAGTATTTTCAGATTTTGAAACCTAGTGGAAGCTGCATCAGTCTAATAGAAAGATTATGACCCTGAATAGCGTACACCACTTGAAACAGACAACCGTACACCTCTGATTTATGATATTTTTCAAATTCATTTACGAACGGGGGGGAAAAAGAAATGAACCTGTCTTTTCAATGCTGTCGTTCTCACATCCCCTGCGCATAAATTACCGTTAGATCAGCCCTGATGGCAAAGTTTTCTGGCTTGATGTCACAAAGATGAAGCTGGTGGGAAAAGTCGTTCTCAAAGTGCCTGGCCAGTTCAAGAAAGCTCAGTGCAATTCCATTGGTCATCTGCCACAAGGCCTTTCTGCTGCTGCCTCGCCAGGAAGGGGTGACCAGCTCCTCCAGAGAGAAGAGGTTGTGATGCCAAGCGTGGCCAGCTGTAAGGTACTCAACAGCATAGAAATGCCCACAGGAGCCCACCACTCTGAGAACATGCTTACTGAGATCCTGCAGCAACTGGAAAAAGACGTATTCCTCCTGCTGTAAGAGGGACCACATACTGGCTAGCTCTGCCCTGGAAAACGAGCCTCTTCTGTCTTTTAAGTGCTCGGTCCATAACCGTGGCACTGTGACATTCTTCACCTCCAGACCCAAGGAATGTTTGATTTCCAGTGCAGTGAAGACAAGGATGTCAATGTCTGGAATGGGTCTGCTTTCTCGCTCGTCCAACAGGTACAGACTCTTATAGCTCAAGAAGTTTTCCAGTTTGGATTTCAGGATTATTGGCCGACCATTCCAATCAGCCTGGATGACTTTTTTCCCTTTATCATAGTAAAGACAGCGTTTATAAACCATTGTCTGCGTGACGCACAAATCCTCGCACAGGTCTCCTGTCAGGACTCCTTGCCTGTAGTCATGGCACTGGAACAAACATAGAAATACACAGTCAGCTCTATTGTATTTTACTGAAACGAAGGGCACCAAAATATGAGTGTTCAGTGCATTTAAAGTGCAATTAAACATCAAAGCTTTATGCACTGAAAATCTTAACATTAGATTTGAAATATTATATAACAGGTAATATTTGTCAGGAACCTATGTTTGTATTGTTTCTGGAATGAAAGAAAGACTTGCATTTATATAGCACCTCTCACGACCACCAGATGTCTCAAAGCACTTTACAGTCAATGAAGTACTTTTTGAAGTGGAGTCACTGTTGTAATGTGGGAAACGCGGCAGCCAATTTGCGCACAGCAAGGTCCCACAAACAGCAATGTGATAATGACCACATAATCTGCTTTTTGTTATGTTGGTTGAGGGGTAAATATTGGCCAGGACACCAGGTATAACTCCTCTGCTCTTCTTCGAAATAGTGCCATGGGATCTTTTATGTCCACCTGAGAGAGCAGACAGGGCCTCGGTTTAACGTCTCATCCGAAAGACGGTACCTCCGACAGTGCAGCACTCCCTCAGCACTGCACGGGAGTGTCAGCCTAGCTTTATGTGCTCAAGTCCCTGGAGTGGGACTTGAACCCACAACCTTCTGACTCAGAGGCGAGTGTGCCACCAATGATTATTAAGACTCTCAGCTTATTAACTTTATTATAGCTGTACTCCATCTGCTTGTTAACAGGTAGTTAACAGGCAGTTAAGAGGCTTTTTCCAATTTTGACACTTCTACTGCGGGCTTCCCAACGTCAGGAAACCCCGCCAGGGTAAGTGTGGCGTGCTGTGGGTCTGCTGTAGTGTTTGTGCATAGATGACAGCTGCAGAAGTGGTGTGAAGGATCCAATGGGACACTGGTGAGTTGCAGAGGTAAGAAAATATTGGGAAAGTCATTTTTAATGTGTTTAGAATTTTCTGTACGTGACAAGCTTTGAAGTGTTTGTGTAGTCCCACCTCATTGGGAGAACCTCTCTCACCAGTGACAGATCGCTTCTGTAACCTCACCTGCAGCTGCCATCTGTTTTAGCCTAAGAAGAGTCAGTGGAGAGCCTGGGTCCAAGGGCTCACCTTTGTACAGTGATTGTCAGTGTTTGCAGCACCTCAATGCTGTCAAACACTGAAAAAAATCATGTCAAAAAGAAATGGTGGTGGCCCCTTTAAGAAAACCGACAGATGACGCATCATCAACTGACGTCATCTGACACTGGCTTCTACTTAATTGGCCGGCAAGCCCGCAGGGCGGGCTTAACAAGGCGAATTGATGCAAAATAGCATCTGTACGTCGGACGTCGCTGGGGACGGGACTAGAACCCGAAAGGCAGCAGTCCCGCCCCCAACGCGCCTCTTCAGGTAAGATCCCGGCCAATGAAACCAAAATTCCCTGAAAGTTATGTTATACATGACACCACTTTGAAAAGTGTAACCCTCCAACACAGAGGGTAAGAAAAAACAAATCAGTTTACACTTGTATAATGAATTACTGTGAAGTGTAGTTGTTGTTATGTGGAAAAGTGCAGCAGCCTTTTTGCGTGCAGCAAGATCCCACAAGAAACAATGAAATGACTGGTCAAGTCATAGGTTTTTGGTGGTGATGTTTGAGGGAGAAATATTGGCTGAGACACTAAGAGAGCTTACGAATAGTGCAATGTTCTGACCGCTGAAACAGGCAGACGAAGGAACTTCGGTTCATATGAAGACTGGCACTTCAGACAATGCAGCACTCCCTCAGTGCTACACTGGAGTGTCAGCTTAGATTATATTGCATAGACTTACATAGAATTACATACAATATACAGCACCAAAACAGGCCATTCAGGCCATTCAGCCCAACCAGTCAATGCCGGCGTTTATGCTCCAATCGAGCCTCCTCCCGTCTTTCCTCATCTAACTCTATCAGCATAACCCTCTATTCTCTTCTCCCTCATATGTTTATTGAGCCTCACCTTAAATGCATCTATACTATTCGCTTCAACCACTCCCTGTGGTAGCGAGTTCCACATTCTCACCTCTCTCTGGGTAAAGAAGTTTCTTCTGAATTCCCTATTTGATTTCTTGGTGACTATCTTATTGATGGCCTCTAGTTTTGCTCTTGCCCACAAGTGGAAACACTGGGGGGAATTTTCCAGGGGGGTTGGCGGACGCGATCGGTGGCGGGTTGGGTGGGAATGTGGTTTTTTTTGACAGTGGGTCGGGACCCCGCTGAAAGGTTTGCGCCACTGCAGCCTGGTCCTCCTGACCACATCCCTGCTTGTGTCCTCCTGTGCAATGTGCAACCAGGCTGCATTGGTCTCCTGGGGAGGTCTCTTCCACCCATTGGAAGGGAAGAGGACCTCCCTGCATGCTGTGACTCCCTCCATAAGCATATGGACGGAGTCATGGGAGAGCTTGGGTGCAGCCGCGCACCTCTGTGCAGTGCTTGTCAGTGTTTACAGCACCTCAATGCTGCAGAACACTGACAGCAAAACTGTCAAAATAAATTTGCGCATGGTCCCTTTAAGAAAACCGGCTGATGACGCGTCATCAAATGACATCACCAGACCCGCTTCCTCTAATTGGATCGGGAAACACGCTAGGCGGGCTTAACAAGCCCAATCGGGGGAAAGTCTTGTCGGAGGCCGGGATGAAGCCAACAGCGAGGCTGCGACCCGCTACTGACCTCGCCCGCCACAGACCCGCCGAGGTAGAGAAAATCGGGGCCACTCTCTCTGTGCCCACTCTATCAAAACCTTTCATAACTTTAAAGACCGCTATTAGGTCACCTGCATTGTTGAATATATTCAAGGCTGAGATAGATAGATTTTTGGACACTCGGGGAATCAAGGGATATGGAGATCGGGCGGGAAAGTGGAGTTGAGGTCGATGATCAGCCATGATCTTACTGAATGGCGGAGCAGGCTCGAGGGACCGTATCGCCTACTCCTGCTCTTACTTCTTATGTTCTTATGTTCTTAAGTTCACCCCTCAGCCTTCTCTTTTGAAGAGAAAAGAGACCCAGCCTGTTCATCCTTTCCTGATAGGTACAACCTTGCATTTCTGGTATCATTCTTGTAAATCTTTTTTGCACCCTCTGCAGAGCCGCTATATCCTTTTTATAATATGGCGACCAGATTTGTACACAGTACACCATGTGTGGTCTAACCAAGGTTTGATACAAGTTTAGCATAACTTCCCTACTTTTCAATTCTATCCCTCTAGAAATAAACCCTAGTGCTTGGTATTTTTTTTATGGCCTTGTTATCCTGTGTCACTACTTTCAGTGATTTGTGTATTTGTACTCCGAGATCCCTTTGCTCTTCTACCCCATTTCTTTTCCAAGTAATATGTGACCTCCTTGTTTTTCTTACCAAAATGTAAAACCTCACATTTTTCCTGTGTTACAATTCATTTGCCAATTATATGCCCATTCTGCAATTTTATTAATGTCTTCTTGTAATTTGTTGCAGTCCTTCTCAGTATTGACCATCCCCACAATTTGGTGTCATCTTCAAATTTAGAAATTGTGTTTTTGATTCCAAAGTCTAAATCGTTAATATAAATTGTGAACAACATTGGTCCCAGCACTGATCGTTATGGGACCCCACTTTCCATCTTCTGCCATTCTGAATAACTACCCTTTACCCCTACTCTCTGCTTTCTGTCTTGAAACCAGTTACCTATCCATTCTGCTACTTGTCCCATGACTCAGCATGCTCTGACCTTATTCATTAGTCTATTATATGGCACCTTATCAAAGGCCTTTTGGAAATCTAGATCAATTACATTTACTACATTACCCTTGTCTACTCTCTCTGTTACCTCTTCAAAGAATTTAATGTTTATATAGTGTTTAGAAGTTTCCTAGTGTATGGTAAAAATAAGTTAACAGTGTATTGTTTTATCAACACTTTAGTATATGAGCTATAGGAACATAGGAACAGGAGTAGGCCATTTAGCCCCTTGAGCCTGTTCTGCCATTCAATGAGATATGGCGATCTGCAACCTAACTCCATGTACCTGCCTTTGACTATTTTCCCTTAATAGCTTTGGTTGACAAAAATCTATCAATCTCAGATTTAAAATTACTAATTGATCTAGTATCAATTGTCATTTGCGGAAGAGAGTTCCAAAATTTTACCACCCTTTGTGTGTAGAAGTGTTTCCTAATTTCACTCCTGAAAGGTCTGGCTCTAATTTTTAGACTATGCCCCGACTCCTAGACTCCCCAACCAGGAAATAGTTTATCTTTATCTGTTCCCCTTAATATCTTGAAAACTTTGATCAGATCACCCCTTAACCTTCTAAATTCTAGGAAATACAATCCTAATTTGTGTAATCTCTCCTCATAATGTAACTCTTGGAGTCCAGGTATCATTCTGGTAAACCTATGCTGCACTCCCTCCAAAGCCAATATATCCTTCCTGAGGTGTGGTGCCCAGAACTGCTCACAGTACTCCAGGTGTGGTCTAACCAGGGCTTTGTATAGCTGCAGCATAACTTCTACCTGCTTGTATTCTAGTCCTCTAGATATAAAGGCCAGTATTCCATTAGCCTTTTTGATTATTTCTGTACCTGTTCATGACATTTTAATGATCTATGTATCTGGACCCCCAAGTCTCTTTGAGCCTCCACTGTTTTTAGCTTTTCACCATTTTGAAAGTACCCTGTTGTATCCTTTTTAGTTCCAAAGTGGATGACCTCACATTTGCCTACACTGAAATCCATTTGCCACAGTTTTGCCCATTCACTTAATCTATCAATATCTCTTTGTAATTTTATGATTCCATCTACACTGCCTACAATGCCACCTATCTTTGCGTCATCAGCAAATTTGGATATATGACTTTCTATCCCATTATCTAAGTCATTAATAAATACAGTGAATAATTGAGGCCCCAACACAGATCCCTGCGGAACACCACTAGTCACCTCCTGCGATTTTGCTTAATTTTATTCTCTGTAGAACTCAATGGAACCGTCATTTGGATCACAGCTATAATATGACAGGACAGTGGCTAAACATTGCTAAGCAACAGTGGCCACTTGATCAATAAATTAGCCACATTGCTGTTTTAAATAGGGAAAGGTGCTTAATCCAATTGTTCTGTGAGAAATGCTATGCTCAGAGAGTAACAGTCAGAATGAAGAAGGTATAATTTGGTAACACATCCCTCAAAGCCCTACTGCAGGTCGTAATGCAGGCTAACCACATAATTTATAGCAGCATCAGACACCTCTTCCTCCTGAAACAAAGGGTTCATGTGGTATGGAAAAAACAACTGTAACAGTCAATGTGGTTCAACACACCCGCTACACATTCCATTCTCTGATTTGTAAAGTGCACTGTGACTTCTTTCCAATGTGAAGAGCACTTTATAAATGCAAGTTGATGTTGCCTCTGTTGTTGCACATGGAAAGAAATTAGGCAGAAAATCTCTGTCCTCAGGATAGTTACCAAGATATGTCATTGCTCTAATAGTGAGTGTATGATATTGGGGAATGTAAAGGAAGCACCAGTTAACAATAGTAAGTGGTTATAGAGGTGTTGAAAGATAACTTTTTTTTTAAAGTTGTTCACTATCTAATCACTGGCATTGTAATACTGGGAATTTGAATACTGATGTGAAGTATCACAGCAAGGCATATATGTGTCACAAAATAATTAGCAGTTCACAAAAGAGAGTGCATATATAACAGAAAGACCTGACCATGTCCTTGTAATCTGCAGAAGGTTAGAGCTGTAGCTAGCAAGATAATGGAAATCATTGGAATTACCCACAACCTCAGACACTATCTACCATATTTACATTGCCGATGTACAATGCACTCTCATCCACCCTCCAGCAATGTCATGTGCATGGCCCAGGCGATTGGCTTTACTGTTGACACCAGTTAAGTGTCATCATCTGTCTTTGCAAAAGTGATAATAGATGCATGGAAACAATCCAGGGCCACTCAGTTAGACTAAGCCAGCACGTTGCTGGCATACATGCTAGATTTTCTGAGTTCAAAACACAGGAACATCAGAGGTCACCCAAATCCTAGAAGGCTCCTTTTCAGAGTTAACAGCCATCCAACAAATTTACTTCTTTCATTCTGGTTGCAGTTGTGAGCAGCTCACAATGTGGAGGACCAATGCATGATTCACAGCACTATGGTACACCATAAGGAAGCACCAATCACAGTAACTGCACACATTATTGCATAAATAAGGATGAATAACTTCTTTTAATTTTTGAGGAATTCCTTTTTTTAAATTTTGATCAATTGTCATGATAATAGGCCACACACCAATGCTATGCCACCTCCTGCCCCCTTCACCCACACCTCCAATACCAAATGCGAGAAGCTCGTGGAATGTTTTTTGTCTCTATCAAGACAATCCATGCAGCTGACTCTGCTGCTTCCTCCTTTATCCCGGACCTCCCCTTCATCCATGCTCCCAACCATTCCAACGCTATCCCTTCATCGCTTTGAGTTTCTCCCCCTTGCTCTTTAAAAACTAATTTCTTCCATGAAACCCTTCTTTTGCTCCCTGGATCCCCTCTCAAACAACTTCTATTCATTCAACTACCACTCCTGGTCTCCATGCTAGCTGACATTGTTCATGGTTCCCTTTCCATAGGGACTATCCCTCTCCCCTTTAGAATTGTTGTCATCATGTCCCTACTCGAAAACCTATCTTGGATCCATCTGTCCTCTCAATCTGTCATCCCATTGCTATCCTCCCTTTACTTGCTAACGTTCTCAACTATGATGTTATTTCCCAGTTCTATACCCATCTCTCCAGAAACTTGAACTCTGCCCACCTGATGGGAACGAGGTGGGCGAGTCATGAAAATGGCAGCCAGGTGCTTAATGCTGCATTCTCGCACGTTTGCGGCCGCAGTTATTTTAACTGTGGGGTTACCGGCAGCGTGGGGTCGCAGGAAGGCAGATGCCTCATCAATATTTAAATGTCGGGTTCCAACGATGGCATTCAGACCCCGATGTGATCTTTACTGCCAATCGTGGCAGTGACAGCCCAACACAAGTAAAACTTGGGCCTCCCCTGCCCCAAGCTACCCTCCCCCTCCTCTGATTGCAATTGCATCCGGAGTCCCCTCAATGCTTAACTTGGTGCCAGAGACCATTCCTTTGGGACCAGACCTCCTAGTGTGCTAAATCTCACTCCCACACACCAGCCTTCTCATCATTCCTACTGGGAATCTCACGCTGTGGGGATCCAGACGGTTTGCCGCCTGCTTCAGTCCCCTCATGCCGCACTTAGGCTCCAAGTTAAAATCTGGACTACTGTCCTTGAATCCCTCACGTGTGGCTTCTGCCCATATCACAACACTGAGCCCAGCCCGGCCAAAATCATCAATCACATCCTCTGTGACATTGACCATGGTGCACTCTCTCTCCTTATCCTTCTCAATCTTAGAGGTTGTTCATGTTGTCCTCCTCCACTGCCTCTCCTCCATTGTTCAGCTCCATGGGACTGCCCTTGCCTACTTCCACTCCTATCTATCCAGACACAACCAGAGCATCTCTAGTAATGGTTTATCTTCCTTACCCTTCACGGTCACTTTGGAAGCTCCCAAGGATCTATCTATGCAGCACCCACCCTCCCTTTCCTCATCTATATACTCCTGCTTGGTGACATCATCCACAGGCAAAAGGTCAGCTTCAATATGTATATTGACGTTACCCAGCTCAATCTCACCTCACTTCTTTTGACCTTTTGAACACTTCCGTGCTATCAGACTGCGTTGTCCAACATCAAGTCTTGAATGAGCTACAACTTCCTTCAGCTGAACATTGGAAAGACTGAAGATATAGTTCTTGGTGCTCACTATGCACTCTACTCCCTTGACTCTGATTCTATTCCTCCCCCTGACATCTCAGCCTGAACAATTGTGCACAATCTTGGCAGTCTTTTCACCCTGAACTCAGTTTCAAACCCCACATTCTATCCATCACTGAGAGTTCTTACTTCTATCTCCTCCAACATTGCCCACCTCTGGCCCTTCCTTAGTCCCCCCAATGGTGAAACCCTCACTCATGCTGTTGTAATCTTCAGATTTGATTATTCCAATGCACCCCCTTCTGATATTCCTTTATCTATGCTCCAACATGCCCATAACCTGTCCGACACGAAGCCTTGCTTGCCCATCACACCTGTCCTCACAGATCGATGCTGGCTCCCTCTCCCCCAGCACATTAAATCATTGTCCTCTTCTTCAAATTGCTCCTCACTCCACTCTATGTCCGCAACCTCCTCCAGACTTACTTTCTCTCCATATTCTATCATCTTCTGACTCTGGCCTCCTGTCCATCCCATCCTCCCTCCACTCCTGCCCAATTGGTTGGAAGACTTTTCAACTCCCTCCTAAACCCTTCCACCTTTTTACTTCTTTCTCTCCTCTTTTAAAAACCTTTGCACACGCCTTCAATCACAACTCCTAAAACTCACTTCACCCAATGTTCTGGTCCTCGTGCTACTGCTTTATGAAGTGCCTTAGGACATTATGTAAGATGGTATATAAATGTAACTTGCTGTCATTGTTGTTGCAAATTATAAGAAATATGTGACATCAAATAAATGGCCTGAAACGATAAATCGGCACTGCTAACTACTTAAAGGGACATATATGCTATTCAAATGAAGTTGTTGTCAATTAAAGTTTCATAGTCCAGCCTCCCTTGCTGCACAAGGTTCTTTGCTGCTAGTGGCTCCAAGGAAGCATTTTTCTCTGTCTCCTCCACTGCTAATGCTTGGGGCACCTTCTCAGCATCTTTCTATTGTGTTGTTATGGACCATGCAGCACACCACAGTTATTTCGAGAGCCTCTCTGTGGTATATTGCAATGCTTCCCTTGATATGTTTAAGCATGTGAATTGTTGCTTTAGAATTCTAACTGACTGCTCCCTTAAAATCCTTGTTCAGACATGTACTCCATAATGTTCCTATTCTGTCAGGCTACACAGATGCAGCAACTGGGTCACCAGACATGCGATGTAGGGCTTATGCAAAATCTCTAAGAAGTAACGCTCCAACTATGTTCCCCCTTTGAACAATTTTGAACGGAATTATTAAGGCAGGCATCATTGGACTGATTTTAAGTCAGCCCGCCTGGCACAAACAGGGAGGTAGTGGCCCGGATCACCCCCCGTTCTCCCCCCCCCACCACCATTTACACTGGCACGCCAGCCACCGCCATCTTTTTGTGGGGCTAGAAAGGGGCAGGAGTGCTCCTTCAGGCTCCATGAGAATACTGTGGATGCTGCCACTCAATACTTGCCCCCTCATGGACCTACCGGCCAGTCGGCCGGCTCGGTATCCAGGCTGACCAGAACTCCTCCACTAGCCGACCAGCAAGCAGCAGCTCGCTGAGGCCATGCAAATAAGGCCCAAGCTTCTAAATGGCTGGAGCTCCTCTGCTGGCCTAACCAGCTGGCGGCCTGCGCACGTCGCTGATCAGGCCGCCCAAAGGGCAACATCTACCCCCATGCGTGCTCCCAGGAAACCATGCATTCACATTCATGATTCTGTGGTAGTGGTTACGTACTATACATTAAATCCCTTCCTGTTCATGTACAACATGGCCTCCTAAACTGGAGCCTAAATGGGTACATGTGTGCTGTCAATTACACCCTGCACTTTGGGAAACTCCACATCATGGTAGCATTTGGTTTATCTGTCCTGCTGCTACAGACAGTCATTGTTGAATTGTATGCAGGTGCTGCAATGGCGACAGAAGCCATCGGCCACATCTCTGATGCTGCAGTGGGCAGCAAATTGGGTGATGTCAGTGAAGTCTCCAACAGGTGCCTGAAATGACTCGGTGGTATGGAAGTTCAAAGCAACAATGACGTTTAACAGCCACTGGGAGTGCAGTGCTGATGTGCAAATATTTCCCCAGGTAGTTGTCAGTAATTACTTTCAGACTGTACTGGAGTCTGTTGTTTTTCTGTGAGGGCTATGTAGTTGTTCCTAGCATAATGCTCAAAGTGCACAGGGTGCCTCTGCGATCTGTGGCTCCATCTCACTGGCCTCTTAGCGCCGCAGCATTCTATTCTACCCCTTCTTGCTCATTAGGTTTGTTACTTCAGCACTGCATACAGGCCCTATGCAGCTGGCAACAAGTATTTGTTTCTGAATTTATACAGCTTCACTGGTTTATTGGCTTTGAATGCTGCTGTTACATCTACTTTAAATGGGCTTGGTAGATGCACAAAACATGCTTTGGAAGGGTATGGAATTAAAAGACTCTACTGAACCAATGGTATGTTATTAACATTGGCAGTCCCTGTTGTAGGGGATGAATTTCAGGTAAAGCGCTAAACAGAGCGTTAATGCACAACTGTCCAATAATATGCATTGCATTTCTGTGCTAAAAGTACAGGTTGAGTGTCCCGAATCCGGCAACCTTGGGACCGAGGCCGAGCCGGTTTTCGGGTTTTTCCGGACTTCGGAACGTGTTTCTGATGTCCGAAGTCGGAAACGCCCGAGCCCAGGTTTCGATATTCCTGGACTTCGGATATCAGAAACACGTGCCGAGTCCGGAAATGCCTGGGCCCAGGTTGCGCTATTTCCGGTTTTTGGTAAGCCTCCCTCAGGGTGTCCGGATTCTGGAACAATTTACGGATTCCGGACCCCTGCCACCAATCGTCCCGGAGTCCGGATTCCGGAACATTCCGGATTCCGGAACTCCGGATTTGGGACACTCAACCTGTAGTGGCCTGAAGAATTTCTAAGCTATGTCATTTTGTAATGTCTGTTGAATCAGTTCTCTCACGTTTGGTGGGTGTAGTCTTTATATACTCTCATGTACTGCAGAAATGCAGACTGTCAACAAAACACCTCTTAGCATATGAAAGTGTCGATAAACTGACTTGTCATATGATGGACAACTCCCTCAATAAATGTCATATCGAAGCTAATGAGTACCTGTGGGTAAATTATAGGGCCATCAATGAAATGAGGAATTTGGATGAATCATAAATCAAAAAAAGGAAGTTGGAGCAGTATATAATTATCAGCTGAAACCCTAGTATTAGATTGTTACTTAATAGAAAGAAGAAAGACTTGCATTTATATAACGCCTTTCACGACCACAGGATGCCCCAAAGTGCTTTACAGCCAATTAAGTACTTTTTGAAGTGTAGTCACTGTTGTAATGTAGGAAACGTGGCAGCCAATTTGTGCCCAGCAAGCTCCCACAAACAGCAAAGTGATAATGACCAGATAATCTGTTTTAGCTATATTGATTGACGGATAAACATTGACCAGGACACTGGGAGAATTCCCCTGCTCTTCTTTGAAATAGTGCCATAGGATCTTTAAAATCCACCTGAGAGGGCAGACAGGGCCTCGGTTTAACGTCTCATCTGAAAGACAGCAGCAGCACTCCCTCAGCACTGCATTGGAGTGCCAGCCTAGATACTGTGCTCTGGAGTGGGACTTGAACCCACAACTTTGTGACTCAGAGTCGAGGGTGCTACTGAGCCACAGCTGACACACAATATTACTTCCCAGGTGTTTTGTTAAAGGGAAATCCTGTTTGACAGACCTATTGGAGTTCTTTGAGGATGTAACTGGTGGAGTAGACAAAGGGGAACCGGTAGATTTTCAGAAGGCCTTCGATAAGGTCCCACACAAGAAGCTGGTGAACAAAATTAGGGCACATGGAATTGGGGGTAATATACTAGCATGGGTTGAGAATTGGTTAACAGACAGAAAACAAAGAGTAGGGATAAACGGGTCTTTTTCAGGATGGCAGGCTGTGACTAGTGGGGTACCACAAGGATTGGTGCTTGGGCCCCAGCTATTCACAATCTATATCAATGATTTGGATGAGGGGACTAAATGTAACATTTCCAAATTTGCTGATGATACAAAGCTAGGTGGCAGTGTCAGATGTGAAGTGGCTTCAAGGGGATCTCGACAGGCTCAGTGAGTGGGTGAGAACATGGCAGATGGAATATAATGTGGATAAATGTGAAGTTATCCACTTTGGTAGAAAAAACAGAAAAGCAGAGTATTTCCTAAATGGTGAAAGATTGGGGAATGCAGATGCTCAAAGGGACCTGGGTGTCTTTGTACATGAGCCACTTAAAGTGAATGTGCAGGTGCAGCAAGCCATTAGGAAGGCAAATGGTATGCTGGCCTTCATTACAAGAGGATTTGAGTACAGGAGTAAAGAAGTCTTACTCCAATTATATAGGGCCTTGGTGAGACCACACCTGGAGTACTGTGTATAATTTTGGTCTCCTTACCTAAGGAAGGATATAGTTGCCATAGAGGGAGTGCAACGAAGGTTCACGAGATTGATTCCTGGGATGGCGGGACTGTCGTATGAGAAGAGATTGAGTAAACTCGGCCTGTATTCTCTTGAATTCAGAAGAATGAGAGGAGATCTCATTGAAGCATACAAAATTATTACAGGGCTTAATAGGGTGGATGCTGGGAGAATGTTTCCCTTGGCTGGGGAGTCTAGAACCAGGGGCCACAGCCTCAGGATAAAGGGTAGGCCATTCAGGACTGAGATGAGAAGAAATTTCTTCACACAGAGGGTGGTGAATCTTTGGAATTCTCTACCCCAGAGGGCTGTGGAGGCTCAGTCATTGGGTATATTCAAAACAGAAGTCGATAGATTTCTGACTAGTAAGGGCATCAAGGGATATGGCGATAGGGCCGGTGAATGGAGTTGAGGCAGAAGATCAGCCATGATCTCATTGAATGGCGGAGCAGGTTCAAAGAGCCGAATGGCCTACTCCTGCTCCTATTTCTTATGTTCTTATGAATACCTTTTTTCCCCAATTTTTGTGGGAAAAATGGCTGCTGGTTGGTATGAGTCCTGGAGGTTTCCCTCTGAAGCTGCCTATTTGAGTTAATTGTTTAATTTGATGTCACACAATAGGGATGCCCCTGAAACAAATCTGCTGCAGCTTATGAATCTCAAGCAAAGTAATGGGGAAACACAATAGTGATAAACTAAGACCTGAATCATCGGTCAGGCCATTGTCACCTGTCACCAGCTCCAAAAAATAAGAGGGGAGATTTTCCTGGGTTAGAGCCCATTAATCCAGCCTGCATTCCTTTGGGACTCATTTCACATCCCCCACGTCCTGCCACCATCCCTCTTTTTTGCTTCTTACCCTCTTGTTCCTATTGCATCTGCTACCCCTTCACCTTCTCACTCTACCTTTCACCATCCTTTCAGGCAGTGCATTCCAGATCACAACAACTCGCTGTGTAAAAAATGTTTCCTCATGTCGCCTCTGGTTCTTTTGCCAACCACCTTAAATCTGTGTCCTCTGGTTTCATTGGAAACAGTTTCTCCTTATTTACTCTATCAAAACCATTCATGATTTTGAAAAGCTCCATTAAATCTCCTCTTAACCTTCTCTGTTCTAAGGAGAATAACCCAGCTTCTCCAGTCTATCCACATACCTGATGTCATTCATCGCTGGTGCCATTCCAGTAAATCTCCTCTGCACCCTCTCCCAGGCTTTGACATCCTTCCTAAAGTGCGGTGCCCAGAAATGAACAAGATATTCCAGCTGAGGCCTAACCAGTGTTTTGTAAAGGTTTAGCATAACTTCCTGGCTTTTTTTATTCTATGTCTCTATTAATAAAGCCAACGATCCCATATGCTTTCTTAACAGCCTTCTCAACTTGTCCTGCCACCTTCAAAGATTCGTGTACATACACCCCCAGGTCTCTCTGTTCCTGCACCCCCTTTAAAATTGTATCATTTAGTTTATATTGCCTCTTTTTTGAACAGGGGTGTAACATTTGTAATCCTCCAGTCCTCTGGCACCACTCCCATATCTAAGGAGGATTGGAAGATTGTGGCCAGAGCCTCCGCTATCTCTACCCTTACTTCCCTCAATAACCTAGGATGCATCCCATCTGGATCAGGTGACTTTTGTACTTTTAGGACTGCCAACCTTTTAAGTACATCCTCTTTATCTATTTTTATCCTATCCAATATCACTACTGTCTCCTTCTTTACTGCTACATTGGCAGCATCCTCTTCTCTAGTGAAGACAGATGCAAAGTACTCATTTAGTACCTCAGTCATGCCCTCTGCTTCTACAAGAATATCTTCTTTTTGGTGCCTAATTGGCCCCACCCTTCCTTTATTACCTTTTTACTATTTATCAAAGGGATTGTCAATATACTCTCTTTTCCTGATTTATAATTATAAAGAAAGAAGAAAAGAAGAAAGACTTGCATTTATATAGCGCCTTTCACAACCACCGGACGTCCCAAAGTGCTTTACAGTCAATGAAGAACTTTTTGAAGTGTAGTCACTGTTGTAATGTAGGAAACGCGGCAGCCAATTTGTACACAGCATTTATAACTTCGTGATATTCCATTGTATCATACAAATCCATTCCGCCACTCTGCACAGCCATTCCTCCAACATATATTAACATCAAAACCTGAGGTTTAATTTGTCTCCCATAACATATATTAATCTACTGTACTTTAAAAATTGATCATAAAATACTATCTTTAAATTCCTTTCTGAATAAAACATCCACAGAGCCTTATAATGATCTTTTAGCTTATAATTAAAATACTCTTTTAGATTGATTCTCCTCCTCTTAAAAAAGAGCATTCCTTCTTTGCACAATCACGAATCTAGCCAAACTGAACATTAAATTAATTGCCGCTCCGCTAGACTTGGCCAGACTCTCCTGCAATCCCCATCTCAAAATTGAGTCCCACGGGATTCCCATTCTCGCTCTTCGGTCTTCACCCAGCAAAAAAACCTCACACAACTGTCGAACATAGTACTTAAAACCATTTAACTGCAGACATAACACCAGTAAATGGGACAGAGTCTCATCCTGTGTCCCACACACTGGGCAAGTTGCCCCCTCCACTCGCCGAATTTTACATAAGGCCGTCATGGTAAAAATCTGGTTGTGAGCTAATTTGAAATCCAGTTCAATCCACTCTGGACATTTAAAATTCGCCCACACTCCCTTCCAAATCCTGTTGAAGTCCAGCTGTGGGCATATACTCTGCCAAAACTCCTGACCAGCAGGTGTCTTGAAATTACATTCTCTAAATACCCCATAGAAATCTTGAGTATTACAATTGTCAAATTGGACCAACTCCTCCCCTTTCTCC
Organism: Squalus acanthias; assembly: GCA_030390025.1. Classification (NCBI taxonomy): domain Eukaryota; kingdom Metazoa; phylum Chordata; class Chondrichthyes; order Squaliformes; family Squalidae; genus Squalus; species Squalus acanthias. The sequence goes on from CM059432.1 coordinate 116,369,474, forward strand.
AGCAGAAAGCTTGGAAGAGCGGGACGCATTTCACTTCCTTTGGAGATTTGCGCATTTATTTCTTCCATCCAATCCTGTGGCATTGCCCTCACAATCTTCTCATACATGATCATAATTGCTTTTTCCTCTACCTCCTGATCCTCCTCCCACACCATGTCCCTCACTATCGCTTCCGGCAACCAGCCTGGAATTACCTCATATAATACATCCTTCACACATATAATACCAGCTTTTATAAAAGTTTGATTAAATAATACCTCTCCTTCATTGTTGACCCAACTGTTCAAAAATAAGGGCTGTTCTAAAAATTCCTCAGCACCCTTGGGCATAAACTGCACACTTTATAAAAATTGGGCCCAAGTCTCTACAACCCCCTTATAAGACCTAGAGAGAGGTTTAATCGATTTCAAAAACATATTATTGTATTCCATATACAATATCCCCTGCCCTCCTATCCCACTTCATTTTAAAAAATGCTCAAAACAACTCTTCCAAAAACTTGTATTTGACTTCTGAAGAAATCTCTTCACCCATTTGATTCTAAAGGATTTTTTCTTCAAATCAATATCTAGGAAATTGAGTCCTCCCTGATTTCTCCGTCCAATTATGTTATTGTAAGCAACCAAGGCTGGTTTCCCTTCCCATAAAAACCTCACACAAGCCTGTTGGATGGACTTTTCCACCTACTCAGGAATATCCTCCACCATCAATAAGTACCATAGCTTAGATAGCAGAAGAGCTGACACCACTGTCGCTCTTCCTTGCATTTTCAACCACCTCCTTTCCCATCTTCCCAAAATCATTTTAATTTTCATAATCTTCGGTTCCCAATTTAATCGATCCACTTCATCCCTGTCTTTCTTGCACCCCATATGCACCCCCAGAACTTCCAAAATCTCCACCACCTTAAAGGGGCTTTCCTCCAACCATTCCCCCCTACCCCTTCCCGCAACCAGGCATTGGGACTTACTATAATTCACTCTGGCTCCTGAAGCTCTACAATACTCCTCCACTACTCCCATAGCTTTCCTCACTGACTCCCCATCTCTCAATGTTAAGGTTGTGTCATCTGCATATTGGTGTATCACCGACACCTGCCCGGAACTGGGAACCGCAATCCCGACTACGCCTTGTTCCTTCTGCATCATGTAACCTAATGGTTCTGCTAACAATGTGTACAACAATGGGGACAGGGGACAACCCTGTCTCACTGACCTCTGTATCAGAAAATACTTGGATAAAAAACCATTACATTTAACACAGCTAAATATGTTTGAATAAAAAATCCTTATCCACTCAATGACATTTTTCCAGAAACCAAATGCTTCCAAAATCATCAATAAAAACTCATGAGAGTCCCTATCAAAGGCTTCCTCTTAATCTATCTTTAACACGATGCAGAGATGCCGGTGTTGGACTGGGGTGGACAAAAATGAGAAGTCGCACAACACCAGGTTATAGTCCAACAGTTTTATTTGAAATCACGAGCTTTCGGAGCAGCACTCCGAAAGCTCGTGATTTCAAATAAAACTGTTGGGACTATAACCTGGTGTTGTGCGACTTCTCATCTTTAACACATAAGCCTCCCTCCCACTCTCTTCCATGAGCTTTATTGCATCTCGGATTGAGACCACAGAGTCAGCGATGTCCCGGCCTATGACTCCATAGGACTGAGAGGGCAAAACTACCTTCATACGATTTGCCATAACCCTCGCCAAGATCTTATAATTCACATTTAATAATGTGATAATAATTCTTTAGATCCCTTCTATCCCCTTTATTTTTATTAGCTAAGCCTATGATACCTCTCCTCATAGATGAGGCCAGGTTTCCCTCAATTTTAATTTCCTTAAAAACCTCTAAGAGCAATGGACTTAAAATCTCTAAAAATTCTTTGTAAAATTCTGTATTTAGTCCATCAGACCCTGGGCTTTCCCGCCCCCCCCCCCCCCACTTCATTCCACTTATTGCTACTTTTATTTCCGCTAATCCTACTTCTTTGTCACACATGCTTCTCTCATCCTCCTCTTCAATAAAAGCACTAACCTTCTTCATCGCCAATTTGGAAATGTCTTTTTTTGTATATAACTCTTGATAAAAGCTACTAGCCGTCTCCAAAATCTCCCCACTTTCATTAATGATCTTCTCCCCAACCTCCAATTAAAGATAATCTCTGTTGTAGCTTCTCTTGCTCTAGAAAATATCTAGTGCATCTTTCTCCCTCCAATGCATCTTTAGCCTTTGCCAGGAGAATGGCTCCCTTGCATTTTTCAGCTTGCAATAATTCCCACTCTTCCTTTAAAACCATCCACTTAGTCTCTGCTCCCTTATCCCCTCCATCAACTGTTTTACAGATATCCGTAAAGCTTCTGTTTATATTCTCTTCTCGATGCCGGTTAGCTGCTGCTCTCTCTTTCCCATAACGCACCGAAAAAACTTTTAACTCATATTTGAAATTGTCCCACCAAACTCTTCTTTCTTCCAAGAATAAAGGTTCCTTCCGAGCATTCTTTATTATATTTAAAATCCCTTCTTTATAAGCAATTTCTTTCAGGTATTGATTGTTTAAAATCCACACCCCTGTGTTCCTAACTCTGCTGTTCCTAATTCTAAGAACCAAATCCGAGTGGTCACTAAAAAATACTTTTTTATAAAAAATCTCCATCACCTCAGAACTTAACCCTTCCCGCATTAACACAAAATCTATTCGGCTCCATTTTAAAACATCACCCACCCAACCTCTGCTGGAGAACTCTCTTTTTATAGAGTTCCGAACCCTCCATAAGTCTCTCAAATTTAAATTTGCCACCATTTTTACAATCATCCCTCAGGAGTTATCATCCTTAAAGGTCATCTGGGCTGAAATGTCCATCCAAGATAAAAAAGACATTAAAATCCCCCACTATACAAGGGTTTTTTGCCTCTGCCACTTCAGTGAATAACCACCGAAAAAACTCGCAACGCTTGCAATGGTCGTTCGGTGCATGGATATTAAAGAGATCGCAATTAAATTCCTCCATTTTGACCTTTAGCCATAAAATTCTCCCCTCAGTGTCCTTGTCCACCAAGGCAACATTCTCTTTTATAGACAGACTCACCAATACAGCCACCCTTCTATGGTTATTGTTTGCACAACTTGCAAACACCTCTCCCTTCCAAACCTTCCGAACTCTTGGAAGTTCAATTAATGCAAGTACCAGGGGCCTGAAAGATGGGCAGGATTCCCGATTCAGCTCCCTGGCCTGTGTTGGGTTGGATGATTAGAAGTAGGGGCACTACACTTGGCCTCAGCACCTGTGGGTTAAGGAGAGCAGAGCTCCTGCTCCTGATCATCAGCGTGTAGACACTGGGTGGAGACAGGATCAAATGCAATGCCCTTCACGGTCGAATTGCCTGCCAATGCTCATTGCCCAGGCTGAGGCTTGAGAACATGAGCACTTGGGTGATGCACGTGGAATTGATAACCCAGCAAGAATCCGAGCATCCAGGAGAGAGACTGGGGGGAGTGGGGAGTGTTTTGCTGCATGGTACAGTTGAACCCATGTGTATATTGTCCTGTATATAAATCTATCATGAAGCCAATCTTGTTATATGCTCTGTTTCAGATTTGAATAGATTTTCTCTGTGTTTATATTGTGAATTCTGGGAGATTCTCTCACTGCTACCCTACCTGAGGAAGGAGCGAACCGCTCCGAAAGCTTGTAAAATTAAATAAATCTGTTGGACTATAACCTGGTGTTGTGCGACTTCTCATTTCTGTTTCAGATTGTAACAGGATTATGCAACCTATTAATAAAGCCTTTAGTAAATTTTAAAACAAAGATGGACTCCATGGAAACAAGTTACTGGGGAGATTTCAAACACAGAAAATTAATTATTTGCAAATTATGTATTTTAAAAATCTGTTTCTTATGTTAGAAATCATATTTTTACTACTATGCCCTCTGGTTATTGGGAACACAAAATGGTGCTGGGAAAGATTTTCAGAAACACTTTGAGCAATTTAATTGGTTCCCATTTTTTCCCTCATTGGCGGTTTTATTGGTAAGTGTTTGCTGACTGATGATGGTTGATTGGTAGTCTGCGTATGTCCTTGATAATTCTTAATTCATTCCTGCTTTTCATGGTATGCCCACTACCTGTTCAAGTGGGATTTGTTGCTGTTTCATCTTGAATATAAAATCTGAGCCGATCAGTTGAAAGTATGACATAAACCCAATGATAAGCCTGACTCCTGTACATGTGATAAGTTAGAGACCTGGGTTGGACATAAGATTTTTCTATATCGATAGGTATACTTATTCAAATATTCATATTCTGGGGACTTTCATTTATAAAGCTAAATCACATGGCTGGTCAATAACAGAAATAGTGAAATTAGTCTAACTTCATTTTTTCCACACTTGATGAATAATAATTTTAAAATTATGCCAAAAGTAAATAGGAATCTGAATCTGTATTGGTGACCCTTCGGTTCACTTTCAACAAAAATGAGAAGTCGCACAACACCAGGTTATAGTCCAACAGTTTTATTTAAAATTACCAGCTTTCGGAGCTGCTGCTCCTTCTTCAGGTAGAGGTACCTCTACCTGACTAAGGAGCAACAGCTCCGAAAGCTGGTAATTGTAAATAAAACTGTTGGACTATAACCTGGTGTTGTGCGACTTCTCATTTTTGTCCACCCCAGTCCAACACCGGCATCTCCGCATTAGTTTCAACAAGGCCTAGAAAATAACATTATTTCCAAGTGTTAAATGCTATTTAAAATCGCCGCATTCAGCAGGTGATCCCTTCACTTGTTGTGACAGGCTGATATCGGGCACTTAAAGGAAGTAGAAAAAGCCTTTTATTCGGCTTGCGAGCGAACTTCGTAGAGTCCGATAAGCCCCCTGTAAGGGTTGCAGGCAATTAATTGTAGGCTCTGTGATTGAAGTAAAACTGTTAGGTGGGCAGTAATTAACAGATTTAAAATGCTTGACTGTCGTCACTGTATTTGATATCACTTTTACGAACTGAAGGTATCGTTCGGTGTTAATCCTCTCTCCGGGCACCAGTCATGAATCAGCCACAGAGGGAGTCTGGACAGAGGGAGTCTGCACCGGGTTCTAGCGTGGCCCGGCCAGCAAGACCATTGATGTGAAACCTCGCGCGCGTCCAAAGGGGGCTTTTATCTTTTTTTAAAAACATACTTTTAAATCGTCCACCTCTTTAATTTTTTTATAGCCAAACAAACGCACTCGATAAAATGTCCCGGTGCAACAACAACTACTTCTTAAAGGCTTATAGAATTGAAACCACCTCCTTGTTTCCCCACCAGTTTTTAGCAGACACGGTGAGCTTGCCCGCAATGATAAACTCCTTCCCACTCTTTAATCATTGGCATTTCGTTACCTGCGCTTCGCATCTTACATAATGATCCAATGTTATAACCCCACCCCCACAAAAAAACAAATGCATATTGTGCACCAGACCCAGGCTCACATGCAAAGACCCGGGAGGGGTTGCCGAATTGGGCTTGAACTTTAGTTCAGCGAACCTTGTTTATGGAGAACAGGTTGCTTTTTAAACTATAACAAAATTGCCTTGGAATAAAATGACTGATAATGCATTGGTGAAAGAGCAAGTTCCGTTCGATGTAAAACTGCATCCTTCTGAAGGGCGAAGTGACGAGCATTTCCTAGCATTAGTTTCCGAGTTGCAATACGTTGCACATCTGCTCTCTGCATTTGTAAAATCTCTTACCAGTTTGGCGAGGATTCTTTTACTTTTCTGGTCGGTGCAATATTCGGCGAAGATAGTCCTGTGGATGAAGACTGTCGTATTTACAAAAACCCAGCCGGCGATCCACAGAAGGAAACAGCGCAGAACAGATTTCCTGAGGACCTTCGGTCTCGAGTGCCGAAATCCAGGGATCCCGGAGACTGGCATCTCTCGGGTCACTTGTCAACCTTCAGCCCCCTGAAGCGAAAGGACGGGCTAGAGGGGTGGGCGGAGGACTGAATCAAAGCCCGATCTCTGGCCGATGGAGCCGACATCTCCTGGCGAGCGGGTTCAGCGCCTCCACACGGACATGCTCCCGACCCCAGATCTTGTCTATGATGCACCAAGCTAAAATGACAAGAGTTCACAGCAGTCAGCGACCTCCCCATGGTCTGTGAGCTGACACACACACAAAGTCTACAGCCCGGTCTGCCCCTCGCCCAGCGCACACTTAATGTTACAACGCACAATAATCAATCCCAAACCAGGTTTAAGTGTTGCTTTTTTTTGATGGAGGTTCCCAGTTTGCTTTTGTATTTAAGCCACGTACTTCCGCATTTTTTGACTCTGATGTGTGGGATGTCGATCGCTCAGTGCCACAAGCAGGCAGTGAGAGGGGGGAGTTTGATTGAAATCACACTGGGGGAGGGGGGGGGGGGGGCGTTTCTTGTGGAATCTTGCTCTGTATTTCACATTTATGTTTAGTTCGAGGACGAGGAAGTTAAAGCAAGGCAAGAGAAACTCGATTAAATACCATTGCAATACAGCGAGAGGATAAAATGTCAGTACAATGCTTGGGAAGTAGCGAGGTGTGGCGCAGAACATGATTGAGTAGTGGACAACTAAAACAAAATCAATATCTCGGGCAATGAAAAGAATGTGGCATTAGAATCTGAAAAAGATGGAATTCTTCACAGCAGAGCCGATTTCACTCAATGAAGGATTCCATCTTTCATTAAGATAGTGGGAAGGCCCACTATCTGCCAAAGCATGAACGCACAGTGCTGAGATGGCTTTGGGCTTGAGGCCACGAATACCCAGAAGTTTTACTTTACATATCGTCCAGTGCAGTTTTCAGCCCATTGGTCTCTGCTCACCTACACTGTTCCAACCAAGTCCAGCTCAAAATCCATAAATATTGGCTTTCCATTCGCTCCCAGAGTATTCCCCAATTCCCTGCTCTGAA